>OZ008370.1:126514601-126944565 GCA_963931995.1 Phaonia tiefii | reverse complement strand
GAACGACAAGCACACCTCCTGCTAACACCATGGAGAGAAATACATCTTGCGCGAGATGAAAGAAATTGAGTTTGCGAGGTAACAGAAATTCTGAGGGGGAGAGTGACAGCTTTCTAATGAGTTACGGGTGTTCTTCGAAGGCGGTTGATTGAAACCGTGTACATAAAAGAGTGGGAAGTCAAGTTCTGGTAGCGAAGAAAAGAAGAAGTTTGAGCGGTTGTTGGAGATTAGTGGTGGTGAAAGAAAAAAGAAATGGAATAAAACTAAGATTTTGCAAAAATTTAAAATTTTAAAACAAATTAAATAAAAGAAACTGTACAAAAGAAAGAAAAGCAATACGATAAAAGACATAAATTCGTAAGCGATATATATTATTATTCCATTAAACAAGTGGTAAAAACTGTAAAAAAAAAATAGATTAAATTTCCTAAATATTATTTGAAAGAAACTGTACCAGACAGGAAAAAAAAGGAAAAGAATATTACACCATAGACTTATAACACAAAACCATAAAAATATGAAAATGATACACCACCAAACCCAGAATGTTAGCAGCCAACCCATCTACATAGCAGCCACCACTGCGTAGCAGCAACAGCAGTTGGAGATTGATAAGGCGGTAACTAAAGAAGAAACATGTGTTTTTACATCCAAAGTTAACTAAAATTAAATTTTTTATATAACCATGTATTGAAATTGAACTAAATTAAAACTAAATTTAACAAAATCCTTTCTGCCCCGTACCTTGAAGGTAAAAAATCGTTAAAACGAAATCTAAAAAAAAAAGTATTGTCTTACAACTATTTTAAAATTATAATATTGTTAAAACAATAGGTCACTAAAATTGATTTTTTTTCAACTAAATTGAAAGTTAATACTTGGTAAATACTTGTTCAATTTATTAACTACATTTAGAATAAGAATTTTGTTATCAAAGTAAAATTATGTTGGAAACTACATTTATTACCAGATTACTACAATTTAAATGAAACCCCATGGAAATTAATATATATTTGGAAAAAGAAAACTAGAAATGAATTTTGAATAAAATTTAAATTATAACCCAATGTAAAACCGAAAACCAAACCCAACTTTTTAGCTAGTGGGTTACCTCCAAATTAGAGGGAATCAGGTAACATGGTATGGAGGGCAAAGGGGCATAACAGCTAGTCCCTAATCCAACCGTAAGTATGTCCGTCCATCCCTGTAGAGTCCGTATTTTTTTTTGACAGGTTTTTTTTTTAAATCGCACGTGGAAATCTGTAGTGCGGTTTCCCTGGGTCTTAGCAAGATCCCACCCATCCGGCGAGCTAGGCCCCATCGCAAGCACGTGCGACCCGCGAAAGACTCAGGGAAACGAAAGCGGAAATTACAACAACCGCGCCATTACAGAAATGGCGCCCAACGTGGGGCCTCGAAAACAATAGACCAGCTTTTAATTTTTATTTACATTTTTTATGCTGAATAGGAACATGAATAATTCCTAAAATTTTAACATCTGTGCACCGGGTAGGCACTTATTGTTCCTTAACATTTTTTTTTGCTTAAGTGTTCTAAATTTCATTCCCGTTTTCAACTTCTGGAATTTCAATGGAATAGGTGTAAATCACTATTTTAATTGACCGAAATTGAAACTGGTTTTGAAATTTTAGTTCACCCTGCAAACCATTTATTTTAATTTTGATTTCTTTAATTTTGCGTGGTCCTTAAACGTTGTTTCCGGAATACAGGAACTTCGTTCTAAACGAACCGGTTACCTGTCTAAAATGATTTTTAGGGCACCGAAATAGTAGTAGCAAACAATCGGGGAAAATGTAGAATCACAAGTTAAAATGTTTTTGATGGATGGACATGCTTATATTTACGGTTACGGTTTTTAAATAATTGGTTTGGTTTTGGTAACTACATTGGGTTAACAATTCATTAAAATTATATTGAAAATTATATTAAAATTATATTGACAAATTATATGACAAATTATATTACAACTATATTCTAACTTTATATGGAAACTTTGTTGAAACTTTTTTTTTGAAAATTTAATTTTTTTTGAAAACTTATTGAAAACAAAAAATTTTAATATTTTTGCGTGGGTTCGATTGTAACCAAACTCTAATCAATTTTCCACTTAATTTAGAATACTTTTTCTTTCATCGTTTAAATAAGAACTTGACGTTTTACTGATTTCATTTCATCACTCTTTCATGTCACTGCGGAACTTGAACTTTAATCATTTGAAACTCCACTTTTGCCTAATTGATTTTAACTGATTTCAGTATCTAACATTTCAGTTAACTTTGAATTCAAATTTTTAATTGAACTCGAATTTTAATCAATTTTAGTAACTTTATGCATTTTTATTATTGCCTAACTTGTGTTCAATAGGAACTAGATTTTTTTGAGTTAACCTCATCCTTTATTTGCCTAATTTTTGTTCACTTGATACTTGTCATTTTTTTTATTTAATCCGTTTGAACTGAACCCAGTTCCTAATACTTTCCAAATAACTTAATATCTTTGTTCAATTGAACCAAACTTTAATCCATTCGGATTCACGTTATCTAACGTTATCTATTGCGTTTGGGTCAATTGGAACTAACATTTTGTCAAGTTACATTAACTTAAATTTCTAAAATTATTACACTTCACCGTATAATTTTGTTTCTTTGGAACTACTTTGTTTTAATCAATTTGAATTCATTTCAGTTCGAAATATTTTCCCTGTAACGGTCTGACCTTCGTTTAAAAATTTAGTCTAGCACTAAATTTAGTATACTGTTCAGTTAACCAAATTGCAATCATTCGACTTTAGTCAGCCAAACCAACTCAACTTTAAACATTCTCATTTGTTCACTATATTTGTTCTATTGAACGTGAATTTAATTGATTTAAATTTAACTTACATTGTGTAACATCTCTTTTATACATGCGATTATTGTGTTTAGACCAACTCTCATTCACCCATTCATACATTTCATACTTTTATATTGTCCGTTTGAAAATTTTTACAATTAGTCCGAAATAATGGCCGTACAGCATAGTCCGGGAAGTTTAGCTTCGGCTTTAGCAGATAATGTCTGTTTAATTTGTCAGGAAAGTTACGACCATACCAGTAAATTAGTCACTACCAGGTGTAAACACATTTTTCACCACGAATGCATTTTCAATTTCCTTAATGCCTCATCCTGTTGTCCCCAATGCAATAATACTGTAACTAAAAACAGTTTATTGGAATTTTCCGTCAGAATTAATACTGAAAGTGTACCAGCTAGTACTGGGACGATTCCCAAATCCGCGGAAAGAAAGGTATCCGGTAGAGGGAAACGAAATGCAGAATTCAATGCCAACCGAAATATTTCCCCAGGTCAAGCTAGTGTAGAGCAAGGAGATAGCTTGGAAGACCGTATTAGATCCAAAATTGAAAATAATTTCCAGGGCGAGATCAATAAGCTTCACGCCGTAGTGGAAAGATTATCTCAACAATTCACGAGCGTAAACCCTAACGCAAGTCGAGAGCCTGAATGGCCACGAGAAATCTTTCCCAATACGTCTGTCCCTCGTAATTTTTCGGCTCCTCCAGTTCATAATGTTCCCCATGAACCTAATTTTGTCCCACCGCGTAATAATAGACCCAACTCAACACACCCAACAGTACAAGAAAGTCGTGAGAGAGCTTCATTAGCGGCGGTTTCACTTAACAACAGCGGAAAGATTGTAAGCCTCATAAATAGTTGGAATATAACTTTTAATGGAAACATCTCAGGGTTACCAGTAGACAAATTCATCTACATGGTAAATTCGTTAACGAAAGATAGTTTAGCGGGGGATTTTAGTTTGCTCGGAGACCATAGCCACATTTTGTTCACAGCGAAAGCTAAGGAATGGTATTGGCGATATCGCAGCACCGTAAACCGAATAGAATGGGAAGATTTGTGTAGGGCTCTTAAAAGCCATTTTAGCGATCATTTATCGGATTTAGATATCAGAGAAGTGATCAGAGACCGAAAACAAAACGCCAACGAGAGCTTTGATGACTTCCACCATTCCATTCTGCAGCTTTGCGATCGCCTAAGGTATCCCTTAAGTGAACCCGAATTGACGGAAATTTTACGGAGAAATTTAAGACCCCATTTACGAAAGGAATTGTTCTACCTTCAAATTGATAATGTTTCCCACTTACGTCATTTAGTTCGGAGAAGAGAAGCTTTAAGTTTCGAACTCGACCGATCTCAGAAAACTTTTAGAAGACAGATAAATGAAGTTGACGTGGAGGATGAATTTTTCGATAATGATGAGGACCGACCTGAAATCATTTGCGAAGTTCGAAAACCAAAAGAAGACCCTGCTCGAAGACAAAATAATATCTGCTGGAACTGCAGAAAATCAGGCCACAGATATATGCCCTGTCCCCGGAAAACTTTTAAATCCAGCTCTGACGGTAGCTCACAAACCGATTTTAACCATTTCACCAATTTTACAATTTTGAAGAACGACAAGGAAAAGTCTAAACCAGTGTTATTTCCCCTTAAACCCTATCATGAAAGAGTTAGATTATATGAACTAGCTAGAAAACGAATTTTCTGCGAATCGATTAACACCACAGCGAAATTTAACACCCAAATTCATAGAATCAAAAGAAATACTCTACGAATTAGAACTTTTTATAAAATGTTAAAGTTTAACAAGTTTAAAGTTAAAAGTTGCATTGAATCGATTGAGAAGTCAGAATCTGACATAAGACCCTATATCCAAATTGATATTTTTGGAATGAAATTATTGGGACTCTTAGATTCAGGAGCCTCTTTATCTTGCATAAGTGGGTCTGCAGCCAAAACTTTTCTTGGTAAAAGCTTACCTTTTAAAAAATTTTCTAATTTCGTTGAGGCAGCTGGCGGTCAGCAATATAAAATTTTAGGTTTCGTGGTAACAAATATTACTTATCGAAATATAACTAAACTAGTGCGTTTATATATAATACCCGATCTAACCCATGATTTATACTTAGGTATCGATTTTTGGCATGCGTTCGGACTTATGTCTATGATTTTTGGGAATAGCCCGTTGAAAATTGAAGAGCTTAATCAAGTTAGCGAGGAACATATTCTGACCAACGAACAGAGAAAAAGATTATACCAAATTATATCCATTTTTCCAGATTTTGATAGAGAAGGTTTAGGTAAGACATCGATTATTGAACATTCGATCGAAATAGAGCCAGGAGTTAAACCCCTAAAGCAGAGGTACTTTTCTGTCTCTCCTGCAGTCGAAAAGAAAATTCATGACGAAGTTGATCGCATGTTAGCACTCGGAGTGATAGAAAAAGCCCCACCTACTTGTTCATGGAGTAGCCCTGTAGCTTGCGTACAGAGAGAAGGAAAATTCAGACTATGTCTAGACTCTCGAAAACTGAATAGTGTAACTATTCGCGACGCATACCCTCAACCCAAAATTAATGGAATTTTGTCTAGATTACCTAAAGCCGAATTTATTTCATCTTTAGATTTAAAACATGCATTTTGGCAAGTTGGGTTAGAAGATAAATCTCGAGACATGTCAGCCTTCACTGTACCTAATAGACCATTATACAGATTTAAGGTCATGCCTTTTGGCTTAACAAATGCACCTCAGACCCTTTGCCGTTTGATGGATGTGATAATTCCACCTCATATAAGAAACCGAGTTTTCGTCTATTTAGATGACTTATTCTTAGTGAGCGGTGGTTTCGAAGAACATATTTCTTTGTTGGTTGAAGTGGCCCAGTTAATTCGCAAAGCAGGTCTGACGTTAAATATTGCAAAATGCAAATGGTGCATGAAAGAGGTACGTTACCTAGGTTATATAATTGGTTCTGGGTGTATAAAGCCTGATCCCAGTAAAGTTTCTGCCATCAAAGGGTTAACCGAACCAAAAACAGCTAAAGAGGTTCGTCAATTTTTAGGTCTCGTAGGTTGGTACCGACGATTTTTAGAAAATTTTGCGTCGCTAACTAGTCCGTTAACTGACCTTACCAAAAAATGTAAGACCTTTGTCTGGAACCCTGAGGCTCAAAAGTCCTTTGATCTAATCAAGGAAAAATTAACATCTGCGCCGTTACTGGTGACACCAAATTTCGAGCGACCTTTCATAATTTCTTGCGATGCATGCAAGACTGGAGTTGGTGGAGTCCTGGCTCAAGAAGATGACAATGGTGTCGAAAGGCCCATTGCATTCTTCTCGCACAAATTGAATAGAGCCCAACAGAACTACTCTATCACCGAACTTGAGTGTCTTGCTGCAGTTTTGAGCATAGAAAAATTCCGAGAATACGTTGAAGGTCACGAATTTTGTGTCATTACGGACCACGCTTCATTAAAATGGTTAATGCGCCAACCAGACCTAAATGGCCGACTAGCTCGTTGGTCCATAAAGCTCCAGGGCTTTAATTTTTCGATATTCCACAGAAAGGGAAGTGAACATATCGTACCCGATGCGTTATCGAGGTTACCGACCGAAAATGAAAACCCCATGAATTTTAACCACATTGACAGCTTAGATGCGTTGGAACCGGAGATAGATTTATCTTCTCCCCATTTTTCATCAGGACAATATACTAAATTGATCGCTGATATTGGAAACAATGAAAATCGGTTGCCCGATTTAAAGGTCGTAGATGGTTTTATCTACAAACGCGTGGAATTTTTACGCGATGAATTTTCAGAGGCTCGATCATGGAAGTTGTGGGTTCCACAGGAACTTACCTCTTGTGTGATCGAACGCGCTCATAATCCACCCATGTTTGCACATGGAGGTGTGGGAAAAACCCTTGAACGATTGAGGCGAAATTTTTATTGGCCCAATATGGCTACTCAGGTTAGGTCCTTTGTGCTAAGTTGCGACATTTGCAGACAAAGCAAAGCGCCAAATTATATTTTAAAACCACCTATGGGTACACAAGCTAAATCGTTTAGACCATTTCAGCGATTATATTTGGATTTTATTGGGCCTTATCCACGGTCAAAAGCTGGCAATGTTGCTATTTTTTTGGTATTAGACCACTTCACAAAATACCCTTTATTTAAAGCGTTACGAAAAATGGCAACCGCGTCGATAATAGACTTTCTGGAGAAAAATGTTTTCCATCTATTTGGCGTTCCGGAAGTCGTGGTTACAGACAATGGTTCTCAATTTCGATCCTCAATTTTTGAAAGCTTTTTAACCAAATATGGAGTGCGATATATTTTTACTGCTATTTATTCGCCCCAATCTAACAATTCTGATCGAGTCAATCGATCTATAATAGCTGGAATACGTTCGTATTTGGGTAAAGACCAGCGTACGTGGGATATGAATTTGAGCCAAATAGGAGTTGCCTTGCGAAGTTCATATCACAGTTCAGTAGGCTTTTCGCCGTATTATGTTCTGTTTGGACAACAAATGATGACTCACGGGCAATCCTATGAGGTTTCAAAGAAGTTAGATTTGTTAGAAGAAGGCTTAGATGTAGTAGAAAATGCGGATAAATTGCATTTTATTAGGCAAAAAGTTCAAGAAAGTTTGGAAAAAGCCTATGAAGTGAATAATAGAAGCTATGATTTGAGAACCAGGTCGGTTAATTTTTCCGAAGGTGAATTGGTTTACCGGCGAAATTTTTCGCAGAGCAATAAAGCTGCGGCATATAATTCGAAACTGGCCCCACAATTTTTAAAAGCCAAAATTTCTAAGAAAATAGGGTACTGCAACTACAGATTGGTAGATTTAACTGGAAAAGACCTCGGTGTATATCACGCCAAGGATTTGCAAAAGGCCAGGGCGTAAAGACCCAAGCATGACCGTTTTCAGTTGATTTCTCCTTTCAAGAAATCCAAATCATCTGTTTTGTGACGACCATGCTATGCTGGCCACACACTGTGACTTATTTACAGGAAAGAATCGGAGAACAATTTGCCAATTGTTGGTACATGCAAAAATTCTATTTTTAGTACGTTGAGTTTTGGCGGGAATTTTTCTCCAGTCTCTTCAAATATTTTAACATCAACTCAATCATGATTTCGTTCATGTATGTATCCCATAACTCTAACTGGCAATCTCTCTCGTTCTCCCCCTATGTATTCAGCTATTGGTATTAGCTTACCCATTACTCCTTCATTAATCACACTTACTCTCTCTTTTTCGAATAGGAGTTGGTATTATTTTTCTACGAAGATAGGGAGATTGTGAAGGTATGGTTGTACGTCTATGTGCACAATGAATAGCGAGATCAGATGTATTTATGCATACGGTGGTGTTACGAGCACAGCTGACTTAACTTCGGAAATGTCAAACTAGTTTACTTGCTGTGTTTTTTGTAATTTTTGTTGAGAACTTGACACAACCGAAGCGGCAAAGAACGACAAGCACACCTCCTGCTATCACCATGGAGAGAAATACATCTTGCGCGAGATGGAAGAAATTGAGTTTGCGAGGTAACAGAAATTCTGAGGGGGAGAGTGACAGCTTTCTAATGAGTTACGGGTGTTCTTCGAAGGCGGTTGATTGAAACCGTGTACATAAAAGAGTGGGAAGTCAAGTTCTGGTAGCGAAGAAAAGAAGAAGTTTGAGCGGTTGTTGGAGATTAGTGGTGGTGAAAGAAAAAAGAAATGGAATAAAACTAAGATTTTGCAAAAATTTAAAATTTTAAAACAAATTAAATAAAAGAAACTGTACAAAAGAAAGAAAAGCAATACGATAAAAGACATAAATTCGTAAGCGATATATATTATTATTCCATTAAACAAGTGGTAAAAACTGTAAAAAAAAAAATAGATTAAATTTCCTAAATATTATTTGAAAGAAACTGTACCAGACAGGAAAAAAAAGGAAAAGAATATTACACCATAGACTTATAACACAAAACCATAAAAATATGAAAATGATACACCACCAAACCCAGAATGTTAGCAGCCAACCCATCTACATAGCAGCCACCACTGCGTAGCAGCAACAGCAGTTGGAGATTGATAAGGCGGTAACTAAAGAAGAAACATGTGTTTTTACATCCAAAGTTAACTAAAATTAAATTTTTTATATAACCATGGAAATTAATATATATTTGGAAAAAGAAAACTAGAAATGAATTTTGAATAAAATTTAAATTATAACCCAATGTAAAACCGAAAACCAAACCCAAATTTTTAGCTAGTGGGTTACCTCCAAATTAGAGGGAATCAGGTAACATGGTAGGGAGGGCAAAGGGGCATAACAGCTAGTCCCTAATCCAACCGTAAGTATGTCCGTCCATCCCTGTAGAGTCCGTATTTTTTTTTGACAGGTTTTTTTTTTAAATCGCACGTGGAAATCTGTAGTGCGGTTTCCCTGGGTCTTAGCAAGATCCCACCCATCCGGCGAGCTAGGCCCCATCGCAAGCACGTGCGACCCGCGAAAGACTCAGGGAAACGAAAGCGGAAATTACAACAACCGCACCATTACAAGCAGTACTTGATGACAACATGAAACATCCATTGAAAAATAACTGGCGACGGGTGTTTCGGGCTCTAATTTTTTTTAGTGCTTTGTCTGGATTTTCGTATGAACACATATTCATGCGCGCGGATGACAACCAGCTGAAAAAAACATAAATTGTTTCCGCAATGAGAAGCTTATTGCTGGGGTCCGAGATTCTTACCAGTCAGGGATACGGTTGGAAAATCGGTAACAGATGCCTTCCGTATTCTTGGCTACAATATAGAGGAGCGTTTAAGTTTGGAGGATTTTTTTTGTTCGCAACACTTATTGTTCTTTTATTAACATTGCAGTCAAGGTGCCATCTTTGACGCCGTCCCGCCAACAGAAAGTCGGAAGTTACTTGTGACATATACCGCAAGAAAACTTGCAGTACTCACAATTCAATTACCTGCGTGAAATGTGATGGTGGGACACATAGTGGCTCTACTCTAAATATCGCTGGTGTCTCATCTATGGCCAATTTTTAATTATATACCTGTGCTAAGAGGTATGCCAGACCTCGCTACACTTTAAGCCCTAAAAATACTCACTTGACCTAAGATACCGTATTTTTGCCTGGGTTCTGAGGGACCCCAAAAAAATTTAACTCGTAAGATTGCAATGACATGAAAGAAGGGTTCATTAAAGTTCAAGTATGAACTCTAGACAACTTAAGTACAACGCATACTGAAAACAGTATCAATCTGAACTCTTCCCATTAAAAATTGCAAAAACTGTTTCAATTTCAGTTGTTGCCTTTTTAATAAAAAATAAATGGATGTCTTTTGAATTACAATTGATATGTCTAAAATTCAACTGCTGTGTTTTAAATTTAATTAACGTATTTTTAAAATTTAATTGATGTCTTCTAAATATCATAAGATGTCATTTAAATCAATTGATGCCAGTTTAATTGAAGTCTTTTAAAATTCTATTGATGTTATTTGAATTTTAGTTAATCCATTTTAAATTTAACTGTATGTGTTTTACGTTAAAATTGATATCTTTTAAAACTCAATTAATGTATTTTAAATGTCAACTCATGGCTTAAATTTTAACTCATGTCTTTTAAATTACAATTGATTATTAATGTTTCTTAAAGTTCAATTGATCAATTCTAAAACTAAATTAAAGTGCTTTAAATTTAAACTGATTCGTTTTAAACTACAATTTATGTATTTTATAATGCAATTTATGTCTTTTACATTACGGATTATAAATTTTTTTACATTACGGAATTAAATTGCCATTAGTGTCTTTGAATTTCAAATCACTTTAAATTTTGAATTGATTGAATTGATATTTTTATAAATTTCAATGTAAGATAGTATTAACTTTCAACCCTTTAGCTATCGACCCCTTTCGATGAAGTTTATTATATTTTTCTAAAAAAGATTTGGACAGGATATGGACAGTTAATGCCGTTCGACAAAATATTTTCTGATTTTTAAAAATTTTAAATCCCGATTATTTATATGGTTCATAGAGTGCTACAAACAGCGTCTTAAATTTTAATGAATTCCGAATCGTCTGAAGTCTCAATTAAAGATAGTTGATTCGTATCGTGATTTGGCGCACAAAGTTGACATTTAATTTTCATTTATTGTTTTGCTAGGTTGTACAAAAACATAAATATATTATAAATATATCCTGCTTTCATTTTGCAAGGTTAAAGACGATAAAAGTTCTGTTTTTTGTCCTAAGACTATCTGAAATAGTCATCATTGTAGGCATATTTTCCATTATCTTTGCCAGATTTTGTTCAACATTTATTGAATACAAAGTATCATACAAATATAAAAAGTTACCCATTGACTATTATACTATTGGTAGCGATACTCTTGTTACAGTTCATGTATTTATAAAACTTATATTGTTAGCCAGCAATTATGTTAAAGTTTTCAGCTATTGGCAATACATCTTTCCTTTAACTTAGTTTTACTTCACATAAGCGTGTGCATGTATGTTTGAGAAGTTGAAAGGTAGTTAAAGGAAATAATTTAAAAAGTTTATAAAGTTACAGACTGCATTAATCTTACGATGAAATTCTTTGGAATTAGGAGATATAAGTTTAACGTTTTGGGAATGAGAAGTTCATCATGGGCCATCGATAAGATAAAATAGATTTAATGTGTTTGATTTCCCGGAAGTTTAAAGAAAATTTCACGTATCGTTAAATCCCTGTCTGTGAAGATAAATTTAACCAACAAGTTTATTTAGCGAAGACACACACCACTGGTTTACCAATGTTCGCAATACTCGTTAAAAAGACTAACGTGTTTTATACCAAGTGTAATAAATACAATATACAGCTGTTTATCGATTGCAGCAACCGAAATTGGTACCGAATTTGATTGGAGTAACACAATGTTGCATCAATTCAAGTGCATCAACCAAATGTGGCGTCAATGCGGTTGAAACTACCTAATTTTTATTATCGATTCGGTCGCAATATCCAAATTTAGCCTTAAGTCGGTTACAACGACCGAATTTTGAGTTAATTCGGTTGCTGTAACCCAATTTCTCATGAATTCTGTAGACACAACCAAACCCATTTTTAATTCGATTACCACAATATAATTTTATGTAACCTGACGTTTAAAATTCTAAAAACTAATATTGTATTAAAAATATTTAGAGAATGAATTATTCTTGCTGTCGCGGCAATATTTAGATTTGTTGTGGTTCTTATTAAAACGTATTATTTTGCAGAAAAAGTCGAAGCAGATATCAATAGTTTTGAAGTTTTTCAACGTCGATCATTTGTGATATGCTGTAACCGTCTGTATATAAAACGGTTAGAACATGAATCAACAGATATTACACGTCAGCATGGATGCGATGACCAATGATGGCGACATTTGCATAGAATAATCTTTAAAAAGTGAACGGCAGGCATTGACTTATCGATCCAAATAAATATTTCGTTCACTTAGATAGAATTGCAACTAACGATAGGCGGTCACTAGTTGCGATCTGTGCACAATCCAAGCTGATCTGACCCCTCCTAGGCTTGAAACGCACTAACGCCCTGCTGTTGTTATCGAGACCGGACATCTATTATATCGAGTCTGTCATGACTGGTCAGTATTTCATTGGACGACATCCAGAGGAACTGAAAGTCTTGAGAAACTACTTTTGCAGAAGCTTCGGTGTCGAAGTGAAGGAAGCCTATATTAGACTCACATTTCTAGTAAATCTGGTGGATTTTGGCATCCACTCTTGAGGCTTTTGAAGTAATCAAACGGGTTCAACTGGAGGGATTAGAAAAATATCATATTTTTCCTTTTGTGGCTCTGGCATTACCGTGGACCACAAGGTCTAGATGGGCCTGACATGCAGGCTGCTACTCCAACTTAAACTGACCGTACGTTCTTATTCTACGGAATATGGAGCATGCGGATGTGCTCATTTTTGAATGCTTGGTTAAACCAAAGACTGACATTTCCTAGGCAAGAATGGTTAAGTTATAACCTGTATCGTATGCTAAACATGATACTCGATCCTAATAAAGATGTCTCACGGTCATGTATACAGAGACACGTGTATTCTTGGAATCTCAACTCATGAAGACTGCATAAAATATGTAGATGAAGACAAGGATGAGTATGCCCAATACCGCACATGCTACCGCCCGGATTTTTATAGGATTTTAGTTCTTGTTGGATCTAACAAACATTCAGGAAGTTAACCTGAATGATCTTACGGTATTTTTGTAAAGTACTTATTGGTTCGCCAGGGATAAAGGTACTTGTCTTAAGCCACCTCGTGTGATATCGGCTTGATACTTCATATGGTGTAAACGCTCCATAACCACACCAGATTAATTTACCTGTTCACGGAAGTGGACGGGACCATGAAGAAGTCCATGACAATTACTCGTTTTGCCCCTTTAAAACATTTGCTTTATATTTTATATTTCCATTTTTAGGTGTTTGTACATTCATATTTAACTTGTTTGATAACAGAATATTGAAAATATGTCTACTAAAAAGAGCATCTTCGCTTTCCTTGGTTGACAAATTCCAAGATTGACTTTAAACCTTAGAATTTGTTACGAAGCTGTTTGTATTTACGGATAATTGCGAGTATTCCCCAGGTTGTGTTATTTTAAAAATCAAATAAGAACAACTTTTAACTTAAACTTACTTAAAGAGAAGGTACAATACGAAAGAACCAAGAATGCACACAACGTAACTTAATTCACCGCAAAACTCTTTCGGGTAATTCTTCCGCTCCTGTTTAAATAGCACATAACTAAAAAGGATGCAGACTTTACAAAAAACACCATTGCAAACAAAGGAACTGTAGTGCAAAAATTTCTAATAAATAACAATAAATAGCGAAAAGAGAATAAACGAAAGTTTTTCAGAAGAGGGATCGGGCAGAGGGTACTGACAGTACGCTCAATGTACCGTCACAACAACACAACCATAGAAAAAATTTAGTACAAAAAACATGCATATAGTACAAAAAACACGCTATATACACTCTAGATAAGATAATTAGAATCACTTAAATTTGTGGTTTTAGTAGCCATATCTTTTTAAATATGTCTAGCGAACATTTTGATTTGAAATTAATTCTTTGGCATTATGAACAGGAGCACTATCTTCTTGCAGAATCTATGAAATCAGTCCAAAAATATTATTTACTTTAGGGAAAGCTGATTGTAACAGAGTCTTGTAAGTTTCTCCAGTAATTTTTGCACTTTCAAATTCTAAATCAATTGAATCTCTGATGTGATGACGATTTAAATTTTCTCGTATCGTGAAACTGATAAATTTAGCCATCTGAAAGCCACACCACGCCAATCATTTGCACAACCTCTTACTTGAATATCCCATGTCATATGCTCTCCAGTAAATTGTATCGGATTTAATTTCCGCACATTATTCAACAGTGCCCGTTTTTTCTTCAGTTTTTTTTTTTTGAATTTAAGGTGCCTGCAGGTTGCAATGACTCTTTTTTACTGTCGAAATGCTTGCCTGGAATCCAGCGTGAAACCTGATTCTTGGTGCTGGAAGAGAAGTGTTTGACGCAATTCTCAAGATTTTTCTCTTTTCGGTTGGAGTTAAATCGGTTGAAATCCTTCCTTTGTAATTCATTCCATAGCTTTCAACATGTTTCAAGTATCCCAGCAAAGTTTTGTGACTTCGCCAAATTTCGCACGCAATGGCCCGATAAGAATGTCCTTGCGAGTGATAAACATCGATTTTGGTTTTTCCCCTATGTTCAAAACACTTTTCTTGCCCATATACCAGCAACGTTTATTAGATAAAAATATTTTTGTTCTACTAATTGATTGATGTATAAAACAAATCAGATTTCGTACAAAAAATTTTAAAATGCAAAGTGCTTTCTAACCTATGAACTGAAAAAACTTGATTTTTTTCTTTTTTTGGAAAAGGACCTTTTTAATACCGACGCATTAAACATTAGTGTTGAAAAAATCGTTTCGCGTTACATCACAAACCAGTGAGCTATGCGCTTTCTAGTTTTACACTCACTGATTAGGACCTACAGTTTCACAACGGTTCCGAACGGTATTTTGAGAAGCTTTAGATGTTGCTATTCTTTCTTGTAATTTTAAGAAAATGCCTTTTCCGGTTGTAGTAAGATTTTAGCTGTCGAAAAAAAACTTTATAAAGATAGGGCTTACTAAGCCAGAAATTTAGGTGATTCGAATCATCTGATCGAGAGTGTACGTAATTTTTATACATGTAATTTAATTTTTAATCTGTGAAATTTAAAACAATTTTGGAACAAAGTTCCTTATCGCACGTTGCGGGATGGGGGCTAAATGAAAAATTTTTAAACAACTTTTTTTTAACTACTTTATTACAACCCATTATTATCAACTATATTGGGTCTTTTAGTTTGGTTTGGTTTAAAGGGAAGTTTTCTAGGTGGAGCCTGTGTATTACATATGCTAATTTTGAACCCAATAAAAAGTAAACTTAGAAAAGCCAAAGTGCAAGACTGGCAAATCCATGAAACACAATCCTCAGCATGGAATTACATTTGGCAGCACTCTTCCACTCGTACTTTTGGGTTGTGTCCAGACTAACATATTTCTTATTTAATGGGAAATTTTCTAGGTGGAGCCTGTTTATTACATATAGTAGTTTGAACCGAAAAAAAAAGTAAATTTAGAAAAGCCAAAGTGAAAGAAGTTTAAAAAAAATAACATCTTAAAGAAGTACCTTTGCTTAAAAAAGTAAATTTTCTTACAAAAAGTATCATTTGTTAAAAAAAAAGTAATTTTTTAACTAACTCCCTTCTCTTAAAAAAGAACATTATCTAGATAATACTTATAGATAAGTAGCCTTCCTGAAAATAAGTAAGTTTTCTTAAAAAAATAATCTTATGCTAAATAGAGTACCACTTTTTTAAAAAGTACCTGTTCTTAAAAAAGTATTTTTTGTAAAAAAAAAAATTCATACTCTTAGACTTTTTCTTAGCTTAGTGACGGCGACACTATCGAGTATTCATCCATGAAAAAGCTTCTCAAAATACCGTTCGGAACCGGTGTAAAACTGTAGGAGCCAATCAGTGAGTGTAAAACTAGAACGCGCACAGTTCACAGGTTTGTAAGAAGCTCTCCCTAATCCTTTCACGGGATGTAACGGGAAACCATTTTTTTTATTTTAATAAAAGAAGTACCACTCATCAAAGAAAGGACCTTTTCAGGAAAATTTTTTTTCAAAAAATACATTCAATAAATAAAAAAATTAATGTGAGTCCGATCACAGGGGAGATGTGTAAACATCTAGTAATGAAGTTGGAAGTACTTATGCTTTTAGTATATTTTTTTAATTAATCAATTAAAAGTATCAAAACTTTCAATATTGTAAATACATAGGAATTTGCTAGTTTTTGTTTGTTTTATTTAACTTATTTGGTTAGTAAATGGGCACACTGCAGTATATATGTACTGCATTAAAAATTACAGTAAGCAGTAAATTTACTGATTACTGAAAAAATGCAGTAAATTTTTACTGATAATGAAATTTAATTTGCATTACCAGTCAAATCATAGGGCCGTATTCATAATAATCAGTAATCGGGCATTACTGATTACTGAAAATTCAATGCACCTCATCATAATCATGTAGGCACTTTATAAAAATTGCTCAAAAAAATTTTAGTAATCAGTAAAAATTTACTAGTTAAAGAATTATTTTTACTAAAATTTTAGTAGTACTGCAAAGTGCCCATCTATGGTAAATGCCTTAAGTACAAATAGTTAATATTGGCTTATGGTAACTAAAATAAGTATATAAATTTTTGACTCGATTGTATTTAAAAATCTATGGAAAACTGCATCTATAGTAGTGGAATTGTTAGTTGTGGGGGTTTGTGGAGAATTGCTCACATGCAAGTAGAAAACGTCAAATAAAAATTTTGATAAAGCTTGCGACTGTGGGTTTGCACAATTTGTATTAAAATCTCCACCCATAATAATTGGCATGAGATGGAGATTGTTACCCAATTGTCGTGCACCAGCTTCAGTGTAAGGCAACAGTACGTAATGAATATATGTTATAATCTTAATTTATATTGGAATCTAATAGAAATTTTATTAGAATTAACATTACCTCCATTCAGCTTTGATACACTTTGTGTTGTTTTATGTTCTGAGTTATAATTTTTTTGGTGTTTTGTAAAATATTTTATTATTTTGTATTTGTTGCGGTTGACAAGTTATTAATCAGCTGTTTACTGAAATGTAATGTAATTTTACAGCAATGGTTTTCGAAAACTAGTAGCTAATATTGCACACTAGATGGTGCTTATATGCAGCTGTTAAGTATGAATGACAATCTCAAAGATGAAGAAAACTTTTAGTTTTTAGTTTTCCTTATATTTGACAAGTTTAGTTTTTAGTTTTCCTTATTTTGCTTTGTTTTAGTAAATTTTTTATTAAAAGTGCAAAAAATCTTTTTAAAAGTTATTAAAATTAAATGTTTTTGTATCATTTTATTTATTTGTTTTCATTTGCGTACGATAACATAATGTACGACAATTAGTGAAAATTAGTCGCTACTATTGCACACTAGATGGTGTTGAGTATATTGTATGCAGCGTATGAGTACACTAATACACTCATACATAACGATAACGCTTTACGATTGGTTAACGATTACATCGCACATCTTACTCTAAATTTGAGATTGTATTGTGAAAAATATTTTTACCCCCAGCGTATAGATGTTTACACATCAAAAATTTCTTAACAACAGTTTACCATTTTACAAGATCCATTTGAATTACAGTATTTTTCAACAGGCGCCTTAGGTGTGTTGGAACTAAATACTACATAATATATAGCGAAAGGAACTTCGTTCCAACCAGGTGTCCCCTGACACCTCATGTAATTTTTTTTATAAAAAACAATCTCTCAGTTATTCTAATAGATTTGATGAATTACTACCATATGTTTCGTTTAGGTAATTACAATTACTGTTAGGTAATTACAAGAATGTGGTTTATGTCTTTGTCGGTGTTGGTAAGGGCAGTAACTACTAAGCTCATCAGTTATTAGCATGATTACTAATAAGGATTTAAGAGCAAAATCATGTGCCAAAAAATTGGCCATAAATTGCCAATATTGCGGTACTTCGTGAAAACGGCAGCAAAGAGTTTGCTTAAGTATGTGTTTTTAATTTTGCTGCTAAATATTTATAAGGAGAGAGGATAAATCGGTTTAGGTTGAAATCAGTATTAGGATTTTTAAATATGCCGTTGATTGTAATTTACAATACTTTTCACAAGGAATTCTAGTATTTTGTATTTCCATATGCTCGGAGTATCCTAATAATTATTGGTGGAATAGAATTTCGATTGTAATGAAATATGGTATTCAACCCCAACAATTTTCAAGTCGCTCAGAAATTCAGAGCAATTTCAAAAGGTTCATACCTCGAAGTCATAAAACACACAAACGGAAACACTTGTATGAGCCTTTCAACATTAACGCTCGCCAAAAACAAGGCGTATTCTGACTCTTATTTGAGAATTTATACATTTTCAGAAATAAGCTACAAAGGAATCATAACAGATAAGGAAATTTCCAAAATACGTTATACATAAGAAAAGATCATAGCGATAAAGTGGTATATTGATTGGCATAACTATTGAGCATCAGCGGCTTTGTTGCTCTCATACCGGGAAATTCTAGTTCAGTTCTAACTTCGCTTTGGTTAGAAGGGGCAGTCGACACCATCACCCTGTATTTTCTCAACACCCTCATTTACATTGAAGGCTCCTGGGACAAGTAAAGCAGAGAAATGATCTCTGCATATTCCCAATACGGTCTGTACATCCGGGACAAGATTCCTGTCCTTACCGCTACAAAAGGGGGCCTTGATCAATGGCCTTTGGTTTTCAGAAGAATTTACGGACCTCATACTTCCTTCTGTAAGATCTAATTTGCTCACTATTACGCTTGCTTTACAATCGTTTGGTGTTCTTAAATAAACAGGTCTCCTCTCTTGCCTCCACTTTATTCTGCTCCGTCGCCGATCTACCTGAAGAGTTGTCATATGTGTAGCGCTCTTTTCATCACTTGTCATCCGACACTCTTTGTCGTACCACGGTTTGTCTTTAAACTGTTTTTCATAACCAAATGCGGTCTCTGTAGCAGTTTTACTATAGTCGCAAGTGTACTTCCACTGAGTCTCAGAATCATGAGCCGAGGGTGCGTCCGAATCCAAGTTAGCTCCTCGAATCTCAAATACGTCAATTACACTAGCAGAGTGCCTTCCATCAAATACCAGGTGATCAATTTGGTTTTTCGGCTGTTAATCAGGAGATACTTAAATAGCCTTATGGCTGCCTTTATATTGGAATCTCGTACTACTGACAATCATGTTTTTCGCCGCGGCACAATCCAAGAGTCTCATTGGTGGTGTGTAGACTGAAGTTACCGATGGTTGGTTCAAAAAGATTTCCCTGGCGTATTTAGCATAAAATCAACTAGAACAATCTTAGGGCGAGTTTCATACTCGTCATTTAAAAGCTCAGTTTCAAAGCTCACAGGAAAATGTCATATTAAATGACAAACGTCGGGCATTTAAAGTCCATTTAAATGGAGAATTTCCAACTGTGAAACTGTCCATTAATATCATAATATCGGTCGTATATTTCCGATAGGCATTCATAGAACATATCCTTGGTGTTACAGTATTTTATGTCCCATTATATGTCACAGTTCTTCTTCTTTGTACAGCCTTGTTGTGTCCATCACATATTGTGAATAGCTATAATTTGAGTCTTCCAATTCTCGAAGACAGTTGGATAGCGGCACTGGGTCTGTATACACTCAGAGAACTAATTGGTTGAAAAGAGGTTGTAGCAACCGTAAATTGGGCTGTTACCACCGAATTGGGGTTGCCACAACCGAACTGAGGTTGTCACGACCGAATTTAGTCCTCACAATTGAAACTCGGTTGAAGCAACCTCGTTTCTTAATCGATTCGGTTGTGACAACCGAATCTTGAATTATATTCATTCTGTCAACAAAAATTTCTAAAATTTCGGTTGGTACAACCGAATTTGAAAATAATTCCGATACAACAACCGAAATTGCTACCAAATTCGTTTGGAGTAACCGAATGTAGCATCAATTCGGGTGCAACAACCGAATTTGACATCAATTCGGTTCTCACAGCCGAATTTGACATCAATTCGGATGTCACAACTGAATTTGGTATCAATTCGGATGTCACAACTGAATTTAGTATCAATTCGGTTGTAACTACCAAATTTGGTATCAATTCGGTTGTAACTACCGAATATGGTATCAATTCGGTCGCAATAACCGAATTTCTGATGAATTCTGTAGGTACAACCGAATTTCATTTTCAACTTGACGTTTAAAGTTCTAAAAACAAATATTATATTAAAAGAAGTAAAAGAATGTTTAATTTCCTCAGTCGTCTGTTGGACGACCCAGTCGTCGGGACTTCCAAAAAGATCGGTAATAACGTGTAAACAAGTGTGTTAACCTAAAGATTGCCTTATTTTTGTAATAATATTAATAGAGGAAAATAAATCATTACTTAATAATAAATACGCTCTCAAAATTTATTTGTGACACTATCTACATTCGGTTGTGAGAACCACTATTGAGGTTGTGTCAACCTCTAGTGAGGTTGTGTCATCCTCTAATGAGGTTCTGGCAACCACCAATGAGGTTGTGACAACCTCCAATGAGTTTGCGACAACCTCCAATGAAGTTGTGGCCTCTAAATTAGGTTAGGGCTAATTCGGCTGTCTCAACCGAATTTTTCTGTGAGTGTAGCGTTCTAACATTTCAAGTACATATCCGTAAATCATTGTACTTATAACGTTTGCGGGGGTCATCACCTAATAGGGGGATTTTATGTTCCGCTAGGTTATATAGATTATATATGTATCACAGTTCTTCTTCTTTGTACAACCTTGTTCTGTCCATCACATCTCGTAAATAGCAATAATGTCAGTCTTCTAATTCTCGAAACCAGTTAGATGGTGGCACCGTATCTGGATAGCTTTTTAACATTCCAATTGCAAATCCGTAGTTATAACGTTTGCGGGTGTCATCAACTAATAGAGGGGTTTTATGTTTCTCATTATCATTTCGTATTTTAATTGCCAATATAACGGGGGCAGAAGGCAAGCCCAGCCTACCGTGGTTGTACGTTGTACCTACTGCCAGGATGATTATGTTTCAGCCGCCCATTACAGATCAGATGCTGACCAGATTACAATGCGGTAAAACTGGATTTTTGTTTCTTTACTTTTGATCCGCCGTTGGCCAGTAGTGTTGGCTCATCCACCGTCAACAGAAGAAACAATATGTATATGCATCCACTAAGGTAAGCTGCATGAGTCACCATTTGTAAGAAGTATCAGTCACGTTGTGTGGCCATCGGTGGTGCAATGGTAGTATACGCAGCTCTATCCCTGCTCTGACCACCTTCAATTTCTTTCGACGGCGGTCACCTATCACTATCGAGTATTTAGCTATAAAAAGGATTCTCAAAATACCGTTCATAATCGATGCAAAACCGAAGGTCCCAATCAGTGAGTGTTAAACTAGAACGCGTACAGCTCACGGGTTTGTGAGAAGCTCTCCGTCATCCCTTCATAGGATGTAAAGGGAAACCATTTTTTGGTTTATCAGTCACGTTGTACTCCATCTTTATAGTTTATTAAAAAGTTCGTATGAGTTTCATCAGTGAAATGGTTTTTAATTTGATACATAAAAGATGTCGGAATATATCAATAATACAGAAATATGATTTTGCTTTAGTTTACTAAAGACTACAATCTCATTTACCCCACATTAATTTACTTAACTTAACACACCTCTCCGCACCACCAGAATTGGAGGATATTCGTTCAAAAATCTTCTTTGGCTTACACGTAAGGAATGGTTTTTTGTTGTTTTCGTTGTTGTTACTTCATACAAATGTTGCCCATAATGTTTTTTTTTTAACGGAAATTAGACGTCATCTCAGCTGCCAAAGCAGAGAATGTTCGAAAAAGGAAAACAGGAAGAGAAGTGATCGGAAACTGTTGGCATATAACTACATACTTATGTATGTATTAGCACCCTTATACTAACAAGCAAGTAACTGTTTGCAATGCAAAAAGGTTACATGCCTCTATGCTATGCTGCAGTTGCAGTTGGAATGTCATTGACGTTATAGTGCAGTAAATTGTCCACTCCATCGTTTTGCAAAAGTTGAAACACTTTATAAATCAAGTTGAAAAAACATTTTAGGAAAAGTTTCACATGCACATAAATCAAGATGCTATGGACTCGTTTTTAAGGATAATGGTATAATTAATGAAGGACATACGACAGGCAACAACAATATATGTAATTACCGGTTACCTACAGCCGAACATGAGTGTTGCGGAAATGTTGCAATTCCAATTGTTATATGGCTGCAGATTTTATTACTTCGATCGAAATTAAGACGCAAATATAATTTTAATGCTAAAGTTTGTATTTCGGGTGGTCAAATACTGGTATCTTTTTAAATCATATGTTATTTTGACAGGGATAGATTTTCCAAAGTGCGTGCTGTGTTGCCCAAATAGTGCGTTTGTTGAAAATAAGTTTTGGTCGAAGTGAAGCATATATCACGCTGGTGAAAATTACTTGCTACTGGGCAACACTCGTCTTCGTACAGTGCGTGCCGACGACAGTGTGGCTGCTGTGGCCGAAAGTGTGCAGCTCAATCCAAGAACAGCGGCTCTCCATCGGTCTCAACAAATCGGCATTTCACATACCAACACGATGACAATTTTTCACAAAGATTTTGGATTATTACGCTTATTTGCTCACAAGGTCCAATTCACTGAACAATTGAAAGCAAATGACTACTACTCAGTTTCATTTCATTTCATTCATTATAGTCTACGGAAAAAATCCTTACAGTCTAACATAACAATTCAAAAATAAAATTTTATAGAATCAGATCATATAATAACTTCTTAAATTTAACAGTAGGAAACAAAGATCATTATTGTTACAAATGGAATTAAAACGCTCTAATTAATGGTTCATTCGAGGCGTAGTTGGTTAAATGCATATTATTATTGAAAGTGTCAAAATGGCGCAGTGTGCAAGATGGAGCATTAAACCGAATTTATGATAGCAAGACAGTGCAATCAGTAGAACCGGCAGCAATGCCATGCAGAAACATGATAGAGCTGATAATTCCTCTTGATTCTAAAGATTTCGAAGAAATCAACATACAACGACTTTCATACGAAGGAATTGGATTGGTGAAATTTAACGGTATCAAAGCAAATTTCAGAACAGACTTTTGTACCTTCTCAATACGAGAAATATATGTGGTAGCAGTCGGAATCCAAATGAAAGATGCATGCTCTAATTTAGGAGGAACAAACGATGTAAATATATCTTTTTTTTTAGTGCATGGGTCAGAAAAGTTAGCAACACATCTACGAATGAAGTATAATAAAGGAAACGATTTTGGAACTATATAGTTTAAACGACCAATAAACGCCAACTTCACATCAAATACTCTTGAATTAACTCATGAATTGATTCAAGGTAACAATTCATTATCTTATAAGAGGAATTCCGACAACTATGAAATATCATACGAAAACACTTTTTAACATAGACCAATACTTATAGTAGACCCAATAGTTCTCCCACCAAATTTATGACATTTGGCCTGGTGTGATATTTACGCTTGATGTTGAAAAGAATTGCTTTACTAATACCAGATAGAGGCAATGGTTCATAACTACGAACAAAATAACAACAACGGCATTTCGTTTTGTGTGTTAAAATTATTGTGTTAAATGCAACACAGATGTATGCTAACAATATTAGTCAATAAAAAAGTTTAAAACACATTTAAATTTCACAGTTTTTCACCAAAACGACATGAAAAATGAAAGCAAGAAGTTATTGTAATTCCACCTGGTGTATGTCCCTTTTCGTCAAACATCTCTCTATCACACCGACCGCATCACGAAGAGTGTGAAAGGAAACGCAGATGAGCTAAATATTTTCTCTACTAAGATTTACTCTATGCTTTTTAAAGTTAAAAGCCCAGGCATTGACTTGGGACCAAATAGTGACCCTATTAACATCATCCTGCAACAACATTACATACATCATGGAATAAATAGCCTTGCAAATCTTAAGATCATTCGCAGACAAAATATATTTAGAATTTAAGAAACATTGACCAATGTCATTTGTAAATAAATTAAATAACAAGGGCACTCGTATACTAACCTGAGGAATACCAGAGGTTGGTCTATAAATGTCAGAATAATTTCCGTCAATATAAACAGGACACTGTCTGCCTACACGACAAATACGAGCGAAACCAATTCAAGATTGCAGAGTGAAACCCATATCTTCGTAATTTAATAATCAATATATCATGATGAACTCGGTCAAATGCTTTGGAGAAATCGGTATCTGTGGTATCGATTTGAAAACCTTTCTCAATATTAAAACAAAAAAATATCACGAATATATTACGTATACAAAAATTTGGCCAAACAACTCATGATCGCAATGAAACCATTCTGACTAGGGCTTAGAAATCGTTTTAAATGGAAACATATTGAATCATACACAATTAACTCCAAAATTTTAACCATCGGTGGTGCAATGGGTAGTGTGCCCGGCTACTGTACATGAGATCCTGGGTTCGAACCCTGCTCTGACCACCTTAAAAATTACTTTCGGCGGCGGTCACCTCGCATAGTGACGGCGACACTATCGAGTATATAGCCATGAAAAAGCTTCTCAAAATACCGTTCGGAATCGGTGTACAACTGTAGGTCCCAATCAGTGATTGAAAACTGGAAAGCGCACAGCTCAGTGATTGTGAGAAGTTCTCCCCGGTCCCTTCATGGGATGTAATGGGAAACCATTTATTTTTTTTAGGTCACTTAGAAATAGGTCCATAGCTAGCAACACTATTTTTATCACCAGTTTTAAATATCGGAAAGACAGAAGAAAATTTCCATTTCGGAATACAATAACCGGAAGAAAGTGATATTGAAAGCAATATATGGAGTGGTCGAATAAGCGCCTCAGTACACTGCTTGAGGAACAAAGCAGAAATCCCATCAATATCACATTTCAAAGATTGCCAAGATGTGAAATACCAGATATTACATCCTCATCACGAACGTTTAAAGAACCAATATAGTAAAAGGTTATCCATTTCGTGGTTTCAAAAGTATAGGGCTGGAATTCGAATTGTTAAACCAATTTTTTTTCTTTTCAGTTGAAAGTTTGACATTGACGAAAATGGATCGCTTAACTATCACACAACGCATACAAATTATTAAAACCTACTACAAAAATGGTGATTCTGACACAGCCACATATCGTGCTTTAAGAGGAGATTATGGTTTACATAATCGTCCAACTACGCAAGCAATGGACAAAATTGTGAAGAAATTTGAAGAGACTGGAGGGGTTACAGATATTGTAAGGCCTGTGCATCATCGTTTCGCTCGCTGTAAGTGAAAGTGTTGCCGAAGACCCTAATGTGTCGATTCCTCGTCGTTCTCAGGCATTAAGACTGTCTTTCGGCACATTATGGTGTATTTTGCATTTGTATCTACACCTACATCCATATAAAGTCCAGCTCACACAACAACTGAAGCCAACTGACCATTCACAACGTCGTAGATACGTGGCATAGGTGCTTGAACAACAGGCGGTAGACGGCGATTTTTCGAACAAAATTTTCTTCAGCGATGAAGCACATTTCTCACTCGGTGGGTATGCTAATAAACAAAATTGTCTTATTTGGGGTTCTGAGAATCCTTTACATCCAGAAAAAGTCACTGTTTGGTGCGCTCTTTGGTCCGAAGGTGTGATTGGACCTTACTTCTTCGAAAACGACGATGGAACGACTGTCACCGTCAATTCGGAGCGTTATGGTCATATGATAACCGACTTTTATTTGCCTGCTATTGAAGAACAGCAATCACACGCCACACAACTCGAGCGTATATGGCTTTATTGCACGAGACATTTCCTGGCCGCATAATTTCTCGTCGTGGCGATATCAACTGGCCACCAAGATCATGCGATTTGACACCATTAGCCTTTTTTTGTGGGGCTGCTCGAAAGACCGTGTTTATGCAGATAAACCTTAAACTCTTGAGCACTTAAGAACCAACTTTCATCAAGTTATGGCTGAGTTATGGCGCCCAATATGTGTCAAAAAGTGGTCAACAAGTGGTCAAAAAGTGGTCGCAAATTACCTCAAAATAATCAATGCTTGCAACACTTCGCGTGGTGGTCATTTAATTGATGTAGTGTTTCACACATAATGTCAACGTTCAAACTTTATAATAAAAAATAAATATCATGAAAAAAAATATTTTATATGTCTTTTATTTACGTTTACTTTTGAAACCGCAAAATGGATAACCCTTTATTGAAATCATCTGAGTATTGAAATCAAGAAATATTAACAGAAATTAAATATGACTTAAAATAGTGCTTGAATAGATTAACTGAATATTGAATAGAATTAGAAACTAAGTTACTGTACGTGGCAGACGATGGAATACTGGAAGAATTTCTTTTAGATTTAGTAAAAGAGAAAAACCTTTTTGGTTTGTCATGCTATATTGATTGTAAAGGAATTTATTTAGAAAATTGAATTGCCTCATGTAATGCAAAAATATATTTTCATCAGAATTACTACTAGAAATCAAAAATTTATTATGATATTTATTATTCATTACTGGCGAGGTGAATTTTAATCTCGGTGGCTATGTCAATAAACAAAATTTTCACGAATGAATCTACAGTAATTGATAGTTTGGTGTAGATTTTGGTGTGGTGGCAGCATTGGGCCATATTTTTGAAATTCTGCTAAAAACGCAATTTCAGTCAACGACTACCGCGACAGATCCATGATTACGGGAATTTTATGAGTTGAAATGCAAGATATAAACTTAGAAAATCTTTCGCATTAGCAGAATGGCACACCATGTCACACATCTCGATATTTTCGTCAGTAAGTTCGGTGATCGTGTTATCACCCGTCTTGGCGATGTTAATTGGCCGCACCGGACTTGCTGTTTGACCATTTTAGACTTTTTCTTGTGGGGTAAATTAGAGTGAGCCACTGGGAATAATGGGAATATTTGGTATTTCTAATAAATCCCATACAAATGTGGGCGACATTTCATACGAAATATCGCCCAGAAAGAGTGGGTCTTATTTCGTAAATTGTTTGCAATATTTCATTTTCACACTTTGGGCGATATTTCATGCAAAAAATACACAAAATACGATTCTGAAAAATTATCCATTTGGATATTTTTTCATAAAATTAAATATTTTGGAAAATATCCATTGTGGGCGATTTTTCATAACTCTAGATGCGAAAAATAGACCAAAAACAATCTGGAATAATTATGAAATTTGTGGGCGATTTTCCGTTTTCTTATTTTACCTAAAATTTATATTGCAATTGAAGCGAGACTGCATGAAACCGTTAGTTATTTAAACGCGCTGGTTCTGCAACTGTGGTCATTTCATTACAAAGCAAAATCATTCATTCGCTCGCTAACACAAAATATGAAAAATTTATTTGAAAAAATTGCGCGATTTTGGACAAATAATTTTTCGCCAGCGGCGCTTGCTTCAATACAATGAAAATGAATGGTTTCCCATTACATCCCATGAAGGGACCGGGGAGAACTTCTCACAATCACTGAGCTGTGCGCTTTCCAGTTTTCACTCACTGATTGGGACCTACAGTTTTACACCGATTCCGAACGGTATTTTGAGAAGCTGTTTCATGGCTATATACTCGATAGTGTCGCCGTCACTAAGCGAGGTGACCGTCGTCGAAAGAAATTTTAAGGTGGTTGGAGCAGGGCTCTAACCCGGGATCTCCTGTACAAGAGGCAGGCACACTACCCATTGCACCACCGACAGTCAATATAATATGAAACAATAATTTAGAAAATATCGCGGCGCTTACTTAAACACAATACAAAATTCTTCTCGAAAACAGTAGAATGATATTTTAAAAGTGACTTTCCTTTAGCGGCGCCGAAAAATTAGTCAAAAAAATCACGCGATTTTGAAGAAATAATGTTTACAGTGTTTTATTTAACTTGCTTTGTTGTCTGTCAGTCTGTATTGTTCAAATCTAGTAACTCACAGTTGCAGTTGACCAATCGAACTAAAATTTTGCACACTTGTCAGATTTGGATGACAATACATGAATATGAAAAAAAAAACTTAAAACATTAAAAATTTATTTACTAAAAAATTAAAAATAATAAAATAATTAAAAAAAAAATTAAGTTACAGTGTTTTATTTATAAATGCACTAAAAACTAGAAAATAATTTTTCTCTTAGCCTCAATAAGAATATTCTTCTTCATGATGGGGTTGTACAATGGTCCGCCTACTTAGCACTTCGACAACAATGGTCTAGACACTTTCAATAAAGAGCGTAAATTAAATGAATTAGTTAATTAATTTTCTAGGGATCTCTCAAATAAAACGCTTGCATTTACATTAATGCCACCTTAATTTTCCTCAGTTTATCAAATGCCTCTCGGAATAGGTGTAAAAACTGTAGCTCCAAATTAGTGAGTATAAAAGTAAAATTGGGGAGAAACTCTTCCCAATTCCTTCATAGGATGTAGCGAGAACCCATTTATTTATCTTTTTATTTGAGCCAGCTTGTATATTGAGAATAGTTAACTATGATGAAATATACCGACTTAGAAAATTGTATATCAATGAAGATATCTAATTAAGCACTAACTATAAAACAAGAAGGCGAAGTGTCTTAAAGTTTCCATAAATTTTTAAAATTTAATTAGTCCCGAAATTTGTTAGTAGCGAAAATGCTATTGAGATTATTGTGTCTATATAATAATGTAGATATGTGTCCTGGAATATCCCTTTAATTAATCGCTTAACGAAAGTTAAGGAAATTAACTCAATTGCTAGAAATTACGTTCCGTAACAAAACACTTTCACACATTAATTTCAAAGTATTATCTCTTCAACTTAAGTACAGAAATGTTGCGTACAATGATTGCGTGTATTTGTGATTTTATTATTACATGGAGTCGCATTAAATTTTCAGGATTCTATATACATATGTATATAAGTATACTAATACCAGCAGTTTGTACGGCTTTCGTTAGTTCATCTTCTGTACATGGTTTTGCATATTTAATGGGGTTTCTTAACACTCGCCATACCTACTACATTTCTGATGCTGCTTGTGTGAGTTCATCCAAGTGTTGATGTATAAGTTTGTGTACTGGGAATGGGTTAAAGACGCGTTATAAAATAACATAACTAATAACATACTTTACTCGCGCTGTTGTGTCGGTTGTGGTGTTGGTATTACACAGCAAAAATCTATACAATTGACATTATGCGTTCACCCGTTGCATAAGTTTCCAACACATAGAATTTACCAACACATATCTACATGCAGAGTTAATAAGGGGTTGTCTACACTTATCCACATATTATATAGTCTGCAATAGTGTGGGTGTTTTCATACAATATTTGTGATGTTATACTGGAATGAATAACTGTCAGTCACAGATATAGACTGACAGTAACGAAAACACTTCACACTCTTGTCGATGTATATGTATGGAGTCATTGTACTTGTTGCTATTCTATTGTAATAAGATATATTATACTAAGTGAAATTATACAATACACATGTATAGAGATGAACACCCACAAAAAATACCTCACATAACACAATTAATCGGTCACTGACACGCTGTTGTTTTGTAATCGCGCAGATGCAGTTCAGATGCTGAGGGGGTGGCTTACTAATGCTGATGTAAGTG
Source organism: Phaonia tiefii (assembly GCA_963931995.1). Lineage (NCBI taxonomy): Eukaryota > Metazoa > Arthropoda > Insecta > Diptera > Muscidae > Phaonia > Phaonia tiefii. Next base: position 126,914,733 of record OZ008370.1, on the reverse strand, counting down.
GAAAAATTACATTTTAATGCCAGTGACAGTTTCTGAGTTAACTCAAATATTAATTGAAGTACACGCAATCATTTTAATAAGAAAATTGTAATTACGTCAAGATAATTAATTACCTTCAATGAAAATCGATTATATAACCTGAAAAGAGAAAATTAATACAATAGATTAGTAGGTTGTAGAAAACAAGCGCGTTTGTAGATTAGTTAAGTGAGACATCCACAGCAAAGTTGTATTAACCGGTTGACTTATTGGAGCTCCCGCATAACGACTGCGATAAAATTTAAATAAAATAATATTGTACTATTTGTAACTTGTAGCTATTTTAAAATACCTAAAGGTTTAACAGTTAATAACCCAATCTTTCGCTGGGATTCGGTCACCTGATCCTTCGAGCAGAATCTTATTCAGAATTCCTTGATGTTAATTCAAAGATCAGCACTGATTAGCGTTAGTGGGGCAATGGGCATGACGTCAGATACTGCACTTAGTGCTATCCTGAACATCTGTACTCCTGATATCATGGCCGAATCGGCAGCCGCTACATAGCTGGTGAGAATAGGGGAGATTGTGGAGTATTGATATCGGGCAATTCACCGGATCAACTCTATTCCCGTAAAAACGGACTACTGTATCCCCTACCTTCTACCAGAGATAAATCTAAGGACCTCTATTCCGAACAGGAATAGTAGTATCAGATTTTTCACGGATGGTATCCCCTACAGATTTCACAGATGGATCAAAGTTGGACGAGCAAGTTGGCTATGGGGTCCATTCACCGGACCTAAATGTAAATATCTCCTTCAAGCTGCCTGATCACTGTAGTGTATTTCAGGCGGAAAATTACCACCATACTGGAGGTAGATGAACTACCGAAAAGTAGTGTCACAACCTTCCGGAGAATATGTGTCTACACAGACAGCCAGGCTGCCATAAAATCCCTGGAAGCCATGTTTGCTACGGCCCTGACGGTGAAAGAGTGCCACTCATCACTTAGGGTGATGGCAGAGTATTTTGACATCAGGCTCATCTGGCTACCGGGACACAGCGATATTCCAGGCAATTGCGTAGCGGAAGCGTTATCTAGATAGGGCACTACGGCACAGGTTCTTCCGGCAAAAGAAAGTGTCAATCTCTACCTGCCGTTTGCAGATCAGGCAGTGGGCCGATAATTTGTTAAAGAACAAGTGGAGACTTACTTCAGCTTGCAGACAATCCTGGGTCCTCTGGCCACAAGTAACTTAATTTAACTTGCAGAGAGGCAGGTTATACGCAATGATAGGAACACTTACGGGTCATTGTCTTGTAGGAAAACACGCCCTAAGATTGGGACATAGAAACTCCACTCTCTACTAAAATAAACTACGAAACACCTTCTCTTGGATTGCCCTGCTCTGGCAGGACTGAGAAGTAGGATATTCGGCACACATTTAGTTAGCACCGTAGCCCTACAGGATATTCCGGTAGTTCTTATAGACAAATTTATTGAAAGGGCAAATTGGCTAGACGAATAGTCAATAGTTGCCATGGAGGAAACTGTAGGTATCACAATGGGCTTCTTTAGCCTAAGTGTGCTAGACAGCGTGCTGTCTTGCAGCCTTTTCAACCAACCAACCAACAACACTTTTTCTCAACATTCATAAAGATGTTGAATATATCGCACGAGAGGGTGTCGAATTGTTTGACGTCTTGACTGAAAACATATGGTTCGGTAAGAGTTTGACGAATTTTACTTGAGGAGTTTGTGTCCGTCAATGTCCTTCTCGAGAGGCACTAAAGCTTGGCAGACAGGCGCGTACGCGGGAGGTTGGCCCGGGGGCTCGGTCCCCACCGAAATTACTTCCTTAATGGGTGATTTTTGAATGTAGTGCTATTTCTCAGACTAAATGTCTAAATGGGAAAATTTCTTCACCCCTTAAAATACGCGCTTCGGGATTAAAATGTCTGGAAGGGCAGTAATATTTACATACCCGGATACCTTAAAAATGCGCTTGAATTCCCGCCGTTAATTTTGATTAAACATATGTGTTTTCATATTTTCTAAGCTGCAATGTATGAAGTGCCTTTGATTGCCCTTAAGTAGTGCTTCCAATTGGGTCATTCCATACAAAAATCAAAGCTTATTTCAGCAGGTTAGTAAGCGACTGCCACCATGTTTTTGCCTTACAATCTTGCTTCCGGGTAAGAAGTATTTTTTGCAGGGAAGTTGTAATCAGAAATTGGGGGTAGGTGTAAATTTACTTTTCGCTGAGTTTCTTCAAAATTTGACGTAATGTGAATACGTGGTGCGTAGTAAATTTGACCGGTCGAAAGACATAATGATAAGGTCTCACCAGGAGTGCTCCATTGGCTATACGCTTTATGCTTGAGAGATCCTTGTATGCAATAGATGAGAGATTTATTCTTTGGCAAACACGTTTGTTTTGGCAACTGTGGTAGCATAAAAGAAACAAATATATGCAAATGAAATCTATTACATTTCGTGTCGTTTTAGATTGTTTCATTTCGTAATTATTCAGTTAAATGTACTGGTCTTAGAGTTCATCATATCTTATGGATTACTTACTAATCTACCATTGACATATGCAAATATAAAACTGTACTAAGGTCCGGATAAGACAACCTATTGATTTCAGAACCACATTGAAATTTCTTAAAATTAGGCGTTGCCCTTACTCAAATTTGCGAATGTCCTGAATACGACTTAATTAATTTTTTTTGTTATCTGTAATCAATGTAAATATCACTCGTGTGACAAAATGGTATTACTGCTTGTACTACGAGAAACGACAAACTAAACGATTCTATTGTAAAATTTGAAATACTGTCTACGTCGGAATTTTGATTTTTACCAGTTCTTAAAATACTATTAAATTTACTACCAATAAGACTGCATAGCATAAATGTTTCCCAGGAAAATAAGAACAATCGTACAAATGCATTAGCTTTTGCAACTAAGGACTTGAAATAGCCACAATTGCCGTTCAGACAGATGCGTTATTTGATTTATACCAATCAAAAGAAGAAAAATGTTCAAAAGCAATTCAAAAAAAGTAAAGCAAAGAGGAAGATGCTGCAGAATGACGGATACTACCCTAAGCTATAATATCTACTGCCGAAGTGCACCGAAAAAAAAATTTCATGTATAAAGTCAAGATGTCAAAAAACATGTTCAAATACAAACATACAAAAGTTTATCAAAAACAAATGCGTACCATGTATGTATAACAAATAGTATTTGTGTATTTAAGTACACATCTTACACATCTTGCTATCTTACCTTCGTTTTTTGGGACACTTTAAAGTACAGACATGAAGAACTTGGTTCTATTGTTCCACGAACATACAATCAGCTCGTGGTTAAAGACCACGTTCTCGCACATAAACCAAAGTTATTTCATAAAACAAACGTGTACTCATTTTAAGAACGTTTGCTTACCTCACGTACGAATAGCATTAGTGTATAGCCGCAATTTTAAATCACAAGATTTGAAAAGTATTTTTCTTTGCCAAGAGATACTCTTAGGAAAATCATGTCTGTATATACATTGAAGAAAGTAAGTAGTAACGGAAACGTAAATTTCACCAAATACCTTAGTACCAGAATACAATTGTTTAATTTTTTTTTATAATGGCTATTTATTTCAAATGTTGGCCGTAACAGTGGTCAACTTGGTCCACTCTGCATTTCTGACTTTCGATGACTATCTCAAGCATTTAGAGGGGCATTTGGCAAATGAATCGAGGATGCTTGGCGCAATCGTAGCCGCACGCTGAAAAATCTGTCGTGTTTTGTTGTTTGGATGCAAATATAACGAGTTTTTGGTGCATGTCGCGAATATAATATACTTGTGCCCAGATAATATACTTGTGTTTGTTATTCAATATTACATGTTTGAGACACAATGATTAATATGTTATAATACAAGTGTTTGCGACCCAAATATATCTGTGTTTGTGATAGAAATACAGCTGGGCTTGTTGCACTGTTTATGCACTCTCGATAGCAAGAGAATAGAAGACGAACAATGAGAGAGTCTATCTTGTAAGTGTGTAGCTACTCTGAGCCATTCTTCTCTGAGTCACTGGTTCAGAAATATTCTTAAATGTGCGTGTAAATTGCAGATGAAATCAGTGTTTTTTATTTTGATCTATATATTGCGTTTTAGTTTCATTTCAGTCGTCAATTGTTCATCGGATAGAGGATATCAAAAGCGTTTTATCGGTGAAACAAGAATAAACCAAGGCTATGTGGTTAAATGGCTTGTAATGTTGCTTTGCTTTTCGTGTATGTGTTTCGTCAATATGTATGTGAGCTACCAAAGGGAGAAACGATTTTGAGGAAAGAAGCTGGAAAGGACAACAACGTGAAGCCCTTTGTCTGTCTGAGCCTTTACAGCGAACTGTACAGAGACAGAGACCATCTGTGAAGTATAATCAAAAAGACAGGTAATTAATACACATTTCCCCCATTCCCTTTGAAATGTATGAAGCGCTGGCGACAGAATACGGCATATTATATAAGAATGTTATTCTAAACATTTTGGGGAAAATTAGACATCGTTAAGATGTGGCGTTTTGAGGTCAAAGTTAAACTATTATGAAATCATATATTATGAGCAACCAGAATTGCAAAACTATCACCTTGGAGTTACAGTTTGACTGGTGAAAATTTGGTATAATCGGGCAATATTAACACATAGTTCCTCGGGGTCAAAGTTCAAAATGCTAAGAGTTATGTGTATCCGCTGTATTTATTACCTTTACTGTAATATGAGCGTGAGATGCCACATGTTAATGGTATCTGGTTTATTCAAAATTCCGAATAATTCCGAACGGTACTTTGAGAACCTTTTTCATGGCAAAGTACTCGATAGTGTCGCCGTCACTAAGCGAGGTGACCGTTGTCGAAAGGAATTTTAAGGTGGTCGGAGCAGGGATTAAACCCAGGATCTCCTGTACAAGAGGCGCGCACACTAACCATTGCACCACTAACCATTGCTAAAGACTTAAAAATTTTCACTCGAATCGCCTCATCTTAATGTTAATCATTTTTGCCCAAATTTTCAGCATTACAATTTCGCGTCTAGTGTAGCAGTATTCTGCTCTGTGGATTTAAAGAAGAGTAAGCGCCGTCAGTGAGCGAGAAGGTCGTCGTCGATGGATATAAAAGCTGGTCAAAGCAAAAGTCGCGCGCTTTAACCATAGCACCACATGGCTATATATTGGCGAAACGAAAATCGAAATCTTTAACAAATGTCGTGTATTAAATTATAGACTTAATTTTTTAGAACTGATAATTTTCAATATACATTATATTTTTGTCCTTCAGCGAATTCAGAAAGTAAAGTCCGCTGTGTACTTCCAAACAAAATAATTGCATCATTAAAAATGCAATTTAATAACTAACTTTATATTTCTTAGTTCACTGCAATTAATATTTTGTTTACATTTAGCCTAAAGAATTCACATATGACTGAGACAAACTGATGTATATAAACAACAGATTTAAGAAGAATAAAAATACTATTTTTAATGTTTTTCTAATATAGTAACAAAATCGTCGTATCGCAGGATTTTCCTTTCGTCGAAATTGTTCTTAACTAAACATCTATTATGCTCTTTGTTTTCTCGTTGTGTTTCTATGGTCACGATAACTCGTATATTCCAACTCCAACACACATACTTTTATGATGAAATAACCGTTTAGGGATTGTGAAATCCAAAAAAAAATATGTTACTGACGAAATTGTCCACCGCAACCATACGCGAATATATGTTTTTGCTAAGTCTATCACAAAAATATTGTTGCTATAACGATGACTGCATATGACAGAATCAATTAGATAACGTGTAAAGTTTCCTGGGTTCAGATGTCTAAAATACACTGGAAGTCAGAGTCAAAGATCAAAGTGTTCCAGATCTACAAACAATAAGGTTGCAGCAGTATTAAATATTCTACCTGTAGCAGGGAGACAAGATTTTTAGTGAAACGTGACTAGAAGAAGTGTGGAATGCAGTATCTCTGAGTCTCAGTGACTAAATACGTAATATCCCTTTGCTTAAGAGCTTGATATCACAAAGAAAAATGATATCATATAATAGTTTGATAAACATGGAGAAGTAGACTGAAAGTTGTAGGAGAACCCCCTGGACATGAAGCTTTACTAGATGAATAAATACATTTTGTGTTGGCGAAATTTATGCATCCAGAGTTATGCCGACAGAGTGTTACTTCTATGCAAATCATATTGCAAACATTGTATTGTAATCATTGTGCAACCATTGTAAGTCTTGTAGTGTAGTAACCTGTAGTTATCCTTTATACGCTCATGACCACATATCGTAAAATGCTGAAAGGACTTTATAAAGTTCGGTTTACTCCAAATCCATTATAAATTAGACAAATATTAACTGCACGCTGAAATCTTTGCCTTTTTTTAAATGGATGCAAATATAACGTTTCCAAAAGAATACAATGGAATATTTTGGCAAAACACCATAATCTAGCAAGCTCTTCTTGCAGCTGGGTATTCTATATTTTTTAAATTTTAGAATTTTCGTAAAATGAAAGTATCATTTCACTGAAATAAAAACGATTAAACGTAGGGATGTGACATTTTGAAAAGCTACAATGAAAAGTTTGATACTCCCCACGATTGTATCGTTGCTGCAATAAGGCATATTCTGCAAGATTAATTGAATGTTCATCGTTGTGTTACTCCAGCAACTCAATTTTTGTTACTGCAACAAATACATAAATTGTGCGTTTTAAAGAAAAATAGTTTAATAATGATATAGTTAAATTTGAGATTAAAGTTTGGCCATCTCATGCATTTTTTCAACATTTTATTTTTATCTGTCAAAACGTTTAACGTTTAGCCAAAAAAAAAGAGAATGATTTACTGCAACGTATCAGACATTAAAGCGCTGAAACTGATTTGTATCAAATAAGAGCAACTCTTCTATTACACAAATTGTCAGAATCTATACGGGGCATCATTTGTGAAAATAAAAATAATAAATTTAAATTTTTCCACGAAGTAGCAAAATGGAAAATATTATTTAAAGAACAAGAGAAGGGTGTCTGACGTTAATGTTTTTACATTATCTATGATTGCATTTTAAACCAGCTTCTTACGCCATATTACATATTAATCGCAACAATGAAACATATTCATCACAGTACTGAAATAGTTTTCAGGTTTTCAGGTAAATGAAATCACTTTCGTTGCGGCGATGTATTTTCGCATTTATCTAAGCAATAGTTTATCAAAATTTGACAAAAAGTATAAAGTTGTATTTTTCCAAACTTAAAAATAATTTAAAACAATTTCCACATCTGGACTAGAACGCTAAGGCGCTGATGTGAAGAGTCACAAACTTCCAAAAGATCCTCCGCCAACGAGAGTCAAAATCCTAGTTCCGATCTTTTACATTGTTCCAATTACAGCAAACCCCCTGAAAGGTATTCCGGGAAATTAATTATTTTTTTACAGAGATAAATTGGGGTTTACCCATTTGAGCTCGTCTCAAGGTTGGTTCTTTTGTAGATATTTAATATGCAACTATTACCGTCGGTGGTGCAACGATAGTGTGCGCGGCTCTTGTGCATGAGGACGTGGGTTCGATCCCTACTCTGACCACCTTACATTTCTTTCGACGACGGTCACCTCGCTGAGTGATGGCGACACTATCGAGTATTTAGGGAAAAAGCTTCTCAAAATACCGTTCGGAGTCGGTGTAAAATTCAGTGAGTGTAAAACTAGAACGCGCACGGCTCACAGGTTGTGAGAAGATCTCCCTAATCCCTTCATGGGATGTAACGGGAAACCATTTATTTATTTATTTTATTACCATCAAGAATTGCTTAAGGAGTATTTTATGGTGAACGCCTAAGTATATGATCGTTCCAAGGTCACATTCTTCTTTTTATATCCAGTTCAATAGGGTGCAGATTTTGGAATTCTATAATTTCTATCACATACGGAGATACCATTCGTGGGAATCTTGCATCTCAAATATTTAATTGATTTCACGTCGTAAATTACCGAACTATTAACTGTCAGCGGAATCTCAATTTTTGTGGGAATTTGCGTTTGCTATGCCTTGTTAATATTTGCTTTTAATACCCCAATTTCGCAAGACGCAGCCTCGCCTTATAACTGCGTATGAGGGAAATGTTTGGAATTCTTTTCATTTAGTCCGAACTTTATATGTTGCATGCCTATAAAGCTACCAAGTTATGGACACAATTTTGTCCGGAATGTCATTGTTAGTTAAGTTGGGCCTCATTGAGTTTCGGTGTATACTATTAAACGCCCGTTAAAGCCCTACGAGAATTAGGTACAGGAGCGAGTATAATTCGACCCATTTATGTATGATTTCTCAGAGCATATTCATGTGGTCGATATTAATACGTTTGCGCTCTGTTTACATATTTCTGTATTAATGAAAAATAAATGCTTAAGACTTTTTGAATTCATTCTAGATAATATGGATATGCATCCTTAGCATAATCCCACTTGCTGCTATTGGTTTGTGTTGGGAATATAAGGAATATATATTTGTATTGATTCGGAATTGTTAGTTCAATGACTGTTGTATGTGACCACTTCATAAGTTAGTACAAAGTTAACGAATTAATGCCGCGTTTACGCCGGTCAATATTCGTTTACTTGGAAGACTACTCCATTAACCCAGTAGATTGCTCATACTGCATTAATTTGTAAAACTGAAGGTTCATTTGTAGCCTCATTTTTAACTGGTGTAAATCTGATGCGGCATTGTGAAGTACCAATAATCGCAACCATAATAAATACTTAAAACACAAACCAATTGTTTTGTAAGCCACCACAGACGGAGGCCGAGGCGCTGTCGCCACCTGCATTTATTTTGAAGCTCATCTCATTCCCGGTATAAGTAGATCTCATCGGATTAAAACGAAAGTGAAACATATTTTATAGGTTTTGCTATTTCAAAAACATCTAAAATTTGTACAAAACACGCAAGACCAATAGCCGAAAATTAAATTTTTCTATTGTGGCGCCAAGAATGTCAATTTAGTCTGACATATGATTGGTGTAAACGGCAAAGTTTAGGGAACAACCGAATTGGAAATTTTCTTAAGACATCATAGGTGACTAAGAAATGACACGTCAGTGTCGTTGCTGACTTGCCGAGCTGTTCCCATGCAAAATATTTTATGACAGGGGTATATTTTTTTACATTAAGTAAAAAGTCAGTAGGAATCTTCCGCAGTTCGTAGCTAGTGGCGATCATATTATTACCTGCACACAAGACGCCTTAAATTTCTCTTGATCGGGATGTTAGTTGGTCAAAAAATCTGCAAATATAGTTAATGATCTTGTGGCAATTTATCTATACTTATTATATTTGAATCATTGCGATGACTAACAACTTAATGAAATGTGAGAAAACACTGTTAACATAATAAATGGACACTTGTACATGATGGTGTATTTAAAAAAATTTACAAATATCCACATATTATTCGCGATAAATAAGTAATGGGTAATAAACTTATAATCCTTGCTCTCCCATTATAGACCAGTCTATAATGTGAACGCTGTCCTGACATTATGGGGACGTGGCCATGTCGGTGGGTAGGGGCGGGTAAGAGTGGCGGCGATGGTTGACATTTGTCAACTTGTATTTGAGAGTTGTGCAGAGCAGGCGATAACATATTATTATGGAGCATCTGACGCACCAACAACGTGTTGAAGTTATTAAAACATTTTTATTAAATAATCGTTAAATTCTAAAAACGCAAAGAATTTTTCGATATTTGTTTGGTTTGCCGAGCAAGTCGAGCATTGAGCGTACTGTAAACTTTGTACACACTGGGAGATAAAGTGACGAATTTAGCTGATATTATATTTCATATATAATTGTTGGAAAGCAAACTTTCATTCTAAGGTATTAGATTTATTCAAAAAGAAAAAACATCACGCTGAAACATAAAAAACACCTTGTATGTACTACATATAGCCTATGGTGACTGATCAATGTTAATAGGTTCCAATTACATATACACATTATTACTTATACAATTACTTATACACCCCTAATATCAAAGGGATTTGCTGAATAATAAAATAAATCATTTCAAAATTATACATACAAATTAATCTGTTGAAATTTTATTCAATATTAATCACATCATTTATAAGAAATTACGTCTATATAAATATATGCTGTAGTTAATTCTAAACGCTCTAAATCACTTTGAAAGAACATAATTGATGTTTAAATAATAAATCACACTAAATGACTTGAATATGTTATTTAATTTACATATTTGTAATCTATCCCATAAGAGAAATGTAGTAAATCCATGATTATCTCTGATTATTAATTTTAAATAATTGGACATTAGTCATTCGTCTGAGTTTCAAAGAATATCAATGCATTTGTTATATTCAAGTAACCGGTGTACACAACCTAGGTGGTGTGGGACATTATTTGTCCCATCATTCATTGTTTGTACTTGTTTAGATTTATTTGTAGCGGCCATTGTGCGTTTCCCCTGCGTGTAATAGGGTGTACGCTCATTGCTGTTACTTTCTCTCTCACCCTGTCCAGTTTTAGATACTTCATCTGCTGCCATCGATAGAAATCGATGGTTAGAATTTATTGCCACCCTTACGGTCTTCGTTATACTATTGTTTAAACTTTTTATGTTACAATTTGTATAAAAAGTTAGATTTTTAATTATAGTATAGAAATTTTCACTATGTATTACACTTAGTTAAAAGTGGTTGATTCAAATTCAGGAACGCAACTGACACTAGCCCGGTCATCAAAACAATTTATACTCCTAAAAAACTCAGCTCAATGATATTGTAAAAAACTCACCTGAAAGCACTGCAACAATGTGAGTATGCAAGAGGGGGAAAAAAAAGAACAACATGGTGGAAAAAAGGCGGCTGTTCTTGTGTGGGAATTATGTGCCTTTCAGTGCGTGTTGATACTTAGGGATCTTCAATCGACACTAATTCGCATATGTAAATTGCATAACTCAGTTTGATGATCAACCGATGGTATCAATTCAGGCACAGTAGTTAAGTATCTGATGATGAACTTGTCACGGAGTTCGGAACTAGTCATGCCAGTGAGTGTGTTGTTCTGAATTGTCTATTATTCCAACAAAAACCAACCTGACCTTGTAAGCTTGTAGTATGAATTTAACATAAATTAACTAAAAGTGGTTGCTTTTAGTAGGAGGTATGAGGGTACCAACTGGTGTACCTGTCTCCTTAGGGGGTATTGAAATTCGCAAAATACGCAGGTGGTTTACTCGACAAGAAGTTGAACTTCAAACAAAAGTAATTTTCCGAAAAAAAACAAAAAGGCTGTGATAGCGATATATACTTCCAAATACCTATTTTTATATGGCAGTTGTTAGACCGACAATGCTATGTAGCGCTATCATCTGGTGGCCGGCTCATCGAAAATCCACCTACTACGCGATACTGGATACCAAAACCAGAAAAAGTGGTTCTCCAGCTTATGACACATCCAAAAGACAGTGACTGGTTTTGACGTTTTCGTTCGCATAGATGACAACCAAAATTAGTTAGTGCCTCCCGATTTTGTAAACACTCAACCATACGATAACATTTAAAGCCAGGGATAACAACGAAATTGAGTGACTGGCTTTCGTTCGTTTGGGTTGCTTTCGAGATCGTGGGTTTGGCTGTAAGTGGTGTATTAAAAAAGCCGGTTTTTCAAAAATTTCTGTTTTCGGTTTCTTCGAATACTCCGATTTAGGTGAAACCGATTTTCGTTTAAGCCGTGGGGTAGAAACCGGTTAATAACCGGTTTTGGTTTTTAAGAAAAAAATGGAAAACTTTGCATTTTATAAACATCGTTTATATTGAATTCAACTTTTTGAATTTTGAAATCGACTACCGAATACAGCTTGGACCGGTGAAAAACTGCAGGTCCCAATCAAAATGTGTAAGCCTATGCCTTCATGGGATGTAACACAAAACTAAAGAGTAGGCCGTCTAAAATTTGGGACTTAATTTCGATCTAAAACAGTACCTCATTTCATCAATCAAATTTTCAATACATTTTCAATTGTTTAGACCAGCATTTTGTGTTTTAAGGCCTCAATGGACTCGGGATGGGTTGCATAACTCTTATCTATCACGCCGATTCAGAGATAATAGTCTAACGGGTTCAAGTCGCAGCTGCGAGGTGTCCAATGATTATGCGAGATCGATTGTAGCGTTGGTTGTATGTCACTTAGCGCCATCCTGTTGAAACCATACGTCATCGATGTCATCCTTTTGAACTTCTAGGAACAAACAATCGTTGAGGATGGCTTTTTCGATAAAAAAAAAAATGGCCCTATGATGCCGCTGTGCCATTAACCTCACCAAATAGTCACTCATTGTGGGTGCATCGGCTTCTCCTCGACGACGTGTGTATTTTCCGAGATGAAATTGAAATTGAGCTTCATCGGAAAATATAATTTTTCGGTAAAAATACCCATCTTCAGCCAACCGATCTTCAGCGAAGCGAAAACGCATCGGATGTTCACGAGACTTGAGTTCATGTACGAATTGGACTTTATATGCCTTCATGCCAAGCCCTTTTTGAAAATTCAGCGCAAATAACTCCGAGAAATGCTGCGAACAGTGGCGAGTTGATGTTGATAGTTTTTCGAGCACACTTTCACTGAGATCCACAAGAGATCTTTTGTTCAACACAGACCATGATTGACAAACTTGCTACATAAATAGATCCACAAACTGCGTTGATGCCACTCCATTTCTAGCTAATTTATTTCGTAAATTTCTTACAGTTTGAATTGAAGACTCAGATCTTTTTGAAGAATGTTTTTAATATTTCCCATTTTTTTTAAGGTAAAATCATCATCGAATAAACTTTCTTTTGGACGTTTTATACTTCTTTTTGGATTGTGAATAATGTATATTGTCTTACACATATTTAGGATTTAGGTTTGTAATTCTGCGTTGTTATATCATTTGCGTAAAAACCGAAAAAACCGGTTAATCGACTTGAAATAATAAATAGAAATTTTTAATAAACCGACGTACGGTAAACCTGCCGAAATTCGGTTAACTGAATAACCGGTTTCGGATTTGGATACAGTAGCAGTAGTGTGGCCGTCGGTGGTGCAATGTTAGTGTGCGCGGCTCATGTGCATGAGAACATGGGTTCGATCCCTGCTCTTAACACCTCCAAATTTCTTTCGGCGGCGGTCACCTCGCTTTTTGTGTTCGTTTGTGAAAAAAGTGTAACCCAACTTCAAGGCTTTTTGTTCTTTTCTAAGAATGTTGAACGCATAAAGTGCAATACTTGAATTTTCTGCCCCCTCAGGACGTCACGGCGGACAATGTTTCCCTATAAAATAGCTGACGTTCTGTTATTTGGTATGTGTTCTTTGTACCCGCTAGACTAATTTGTCTAACTTCCATGTGGGGCGCTAACCGATTTTAAGCGGCTTTAACTAAAATCCCCTTAATTCCCAAACGAAGTGATCGCAATATTAGTTTAGCGGGAATATCAAAACAATATCAATTTGTCGACCAGTTTATTATTTACCTCGCATACAATTATAGTTTAGCGAGGTAAATAAAACATGCTAACAACATAAAAGGGAAGAATATGCTCACTTCTCGTCCAAAAAAGGTAGAACTTTGAAGGGGTGATGGCTACACTTTTTAGTAATTGCCTCACACAAGGGCAACATTATTTTTTTAGAAACGAAATCGCCATTAGTATTGCACTGTGTAATAAATTAGATTCCTACCAGTTTGTCTTGCTTTAATACAGCAGTGGTTTGTAGTAGCTATACTTATAGTATATGATCAAGGGAATGAGATGATGCTATTTATTTGTAATATGCACCTGGGCGTATTAATAATAATTTTTATATACATATTCGCAGATTTCAAACATATACAATGTTCGCCGAGAGTTGTTACCATTTCATATCGCTCTCCCACACACATATGTACATCCTCTTTCTATTTCTCTTGTCCCCTATCTAATAGTAGTTATGTTTTGCCACTACACTCAGAAGGCTTAAAATGTGATCCTTCATTGCACTTTCGACTCAAAATAAGTGCAAAAGAGCGCAGTATACACATACAAACTCACACATGTCATACACAAGAAAATAATCACCGGTATTCTTACTTAGTTGCATATGTGAGAGAACAAAGTGGTCAAATGGTTGCAGATCCCCAGAGGCGAACAAGTGGCATAAAAAATCCAAATGACTTACCTCCAGGGGTTGCAGGGTGATTCAATGGAAGAAAATATTTGTTTTGCCAACACAGATTTTTTCTGGACTTTCTTTTGTCACAGGAAAAAATAAATGCAAAGGCACTTTAACAGAAGTATGAAGAAGTAGTCTGCATGCCAAAGTGTTTTATGTTTGCCTTGGATTTAGCAACAACTTAGCAGCAGTTACGGAATGAAATTCTACTTGTCGAGTGCAGTTTGTTGTGTTTAAGCTCTATCTTTGCTTCTGGCGCTCACACACACAAACACTCATATGCACAATTTCAACAAAGTGTATTATTGCGAGGTGAACCCTCCACGGTCTTGGTGAAACCCTGTTGTTGCGAGTGGTTTTCGGTATACAAACGTTTTGCAGTCAACTTCAAAGTGGTCAAGTAATTTACTTTGTGACGTGCTTTTGGTTTGTTGCTGGAGTTAACGTTATTTAATGTTTCCTGTTACGAGGGTGGTGAGGAATCAATAAGACCTGGGTCTTGTCACATTTGGGTTATAGGATACCTTTGAGTTTATCCAAGACTGGAAGGAATCGAATAAGATTTATTTTCCGACCATCGTTACATAGAATTTTCCCTTTCGCAGAACATCGTCACTTTGTGTGTTCCAAGAAACGTTCGCAAAACAAATTTTACCAAGTACAAACAAAGCCAGAAAAGTTTCATGACCACCATTCCTCTCACCGGATCAGGTTACACTGGTGATGCTGACGGTCTTACCGTTACTCTTTCCTCAGCTCTTAACAGGTCACTGAAGACGAAACCTCCGCAATGGAGGAGGAATCTGTAAATGCTGAGAAAATCTTGCAAAACCCTTTTAATTGGGCACAGTCCTTAAGGACGGAGCGATATTGGAATTCCTGTCTCCGGACCAGGTCATACTGCTGATGCTGACGATCTTACTGCTACTTTTCTCAGCTCTTAACAGATCACTGAAGACGAAACCTCCGCAGTGGAGCAGGAATCTGTATCCTGCAGAAAACTTTTTAATTGGGCACAGTCCTCAAGGACGGAGCGAGATTGGAATGTGTACATAATTAGTATTAAAGAATATTAGATTGAGTTAAGATCTGCTAACAGGAGATCGCGGAAATAGTTTTACGACGGCACTGAAAACGTATCTTACACTTCCAGACTGCGCAAAACCTCCCGATGAGTCCCACCTCTCTGGAAACAATTTGGGCGATGGACGATATCAGATCGTAACTCAATCGGGGAAAATCATCGCGTATTATAACCCCCTTCTCGCTCTAGTGAGGTTAACAGAGAAATATATTTACATACAGGAATACATTCTTGTCGCATATTCCGATACAGAGGGGAGTTTAAGAACTTCTTACCGGGATCGATAAAATCGGTTCCATGGGCACATTGTGTTAACATGGGGATTAATAATTTTAAATATAAATAACTCACGGCAAGGCATATAAACTCGTCCGTGGGACACACGACTTTTGCTCGAAATGTGAATAAAATTGCAAAACGAAATGTGGAACACCCCGAGAATAAAATTGCAAAACGAAATGTGGAACACCCATGGAGAGTCCTATCACCACTAATCTGGAATTTAGTATTTTCTAGAGTTGGAAGGATCAGGTTCCACAGCCATAGCATATGATTACTTACTTATCCGGTCTCGAACAACCTCGAGGGGTCAGGGACCTTACAAAACGAAAATAACATATTTCGCCAACCAGACCGATCTTTTGCCTTATCTCTCCAGTTGGCAATACCAAGTGTACGCAGGGATTGGACAACCTGATCCCTCCCTCTCATCCTATTTTTCGCCTTCCTTCGAGTTCGATTTCGAAAACCCTTCGCGCTGGTTCGTCTTCATCCATTCTACTGACATGGCCTAGCTTGCGCAACCGCGTTATCTTGATCCACTTAACTATATCAATGTCGGGATATAGCTCAAACAGCTCATGGTTCATGCGTGGCCGATACTCGCCATTGTGCACTATAGGGTCATACATTTTCCGGAGTATTTTCGTCTCGAAGACTCCGAAGACATGTTCCGTCTGCTTGCGATAAGACCTAGGATTCTGCGCCATAAAGCAAGACTGGTTATCCCCGTTACCGGAGAGAGGGCTTTATCTCTAAAATGCTTGCTTAGCCCAAAATAACATCTATTCGCAAGCACAATTCTCCGCTTGATCTTACGATCTGATATTTGTAATGCTGGGATCCTACCCCTTCACATGCAGATGTGTGCTGCAGAAATTAATCAGGAGAAACTCTAAATGGGCCATGAAGAATAGGCTGGATGTAAATCCAGAGAACACCGAACCCGTTTTATTTTTTTATAAGTTCCGTATATTTATCCTATGACGATATGTTGCCTAAAGTTGCGTAAATGATACTGCAAGGTATTTAGGTGTGATCTCGTCAGAAAGCTTAATTACAAGTCAAGTTGTATACATAGGACCGACAGAACTACAGTGACCCTATCAAAAATAGTTTCCTATTGCATTGCACCTAAAATTAGGGCCAATATTAATAAGGGTAATGATTACAGAGTCGGTTAGGAAGGGCGAGTAGTGAGAAATGAAAATTTCTAAGATGGAGCTAATGGAAGGGCTTTGTTGCTAGTGCCTTTAAATATAAATTATTCATTAAGTTATTTTCATATAATTTCAATAAAAATAAATGGTTTCCCATTACATAACATGCAGAGATTGGGGAGAGCTTATCACAACCAGTAAGCTGGGCGCCTTCTAGTTTTCTCCTCACTGATTGGGACCTAACATTGTACACATGTTCAGAACTGTATTTTGAGAAGCTTTTTCATGGTTAAATACCCCATAGTGTCGCCGTTAATAACCGCGGTTACTGCCGTCGAAGGAAATGTAAGGTGGTCAGAACAGGGATCGAACCCACGATTGCATGTGCAAGAGCAGCACAGACTATATATTCTAATATTCCTGTAAAAGGCAATCCAAAATATAAGTCAACTACATGACACCCACTTCAAACTTTGATATAATTTTACAACTCAGAGTAATCGGAGAAATTGCTCTGTGTTTGGGATGAAACTTGATCATAGTCTGGGGTATCAACATCTAGTCTGGAGGTCAGGCTACTATAAAATCTCTGTAATCAGTATTCCTAATTGCAATGAATGCACACAACTGCCCCGCATCTCTACATGAGATGGATATTCTTGGTGCCGTAGCACAGGAACATACCACGTTATCATACAGCAGGTGAACTGGGATGACTGGAGCATGTGAGCTGCATTCAAACTCATTATTAAAACCAAAGTTATCAAACATGCAAATGATAGATGGTCAGGTGGCACAAGATGCATAATCAACTTGATATCCACTCCTAGACAATATATCTCCACGGCAGCAGCAGCAATCAGGGGCACTGTTTAATAGGCGGGCATGCGTCTGAACCTAAAATATCAGCTCATGATTAGTGCAGAAGCTGTGATGCTAAATAGGATGACAAGTGCGTCGAACATCTCATATACTATGGTCAGACCTTTTGTATGAGTATTAGAGAACATCCAGGAACTTATTTCATATTGGGTCTAACAGACATTCACGAATTTAGCATGAATGACTTTTCGGCGTAGAACTATATGGATCGCCAGGGAGTAATGTATCACGGATGTAAGTTTATTGCCCAACTTAAAGGATGGGGCGGAATATGACGTCCCGTGGTATGATATCGGTTCCTATGAAACTAACTGTGTTAATAGTGACAGCCATTTCTAGGTAGCCTTGATTCTTTCACAGTTTTCTCCACTTTTTCGAAGTGAACTCGGTTACATTTTAAAACTGAAGAATTAATTGTTGTTAATTAATTGCCGAAGTGATAATTTCGGGAATTTCTAATATCACGTCCAAAATAACTGCTTGTGAATCCAGATTTTTTCCTAAATTGTTATCTATTTATTACTAGCAGATGTCTGTTGTGAAAAGAAAGATACACGTGATTTTAAAATTTCACATTTGTACATTTTTCAGCTATATTCAAGTAACAGAAAAAAGAAACGTTTATGCGGATGTTTTCTAAAAAATTTGTGATTTTCGATATTGTTCCTTTTATATAGTATAGATATGTATATATGTATATTAAGGCGCTTAGTATGGGAGGAAAAAAATCTTAATGGGCGCTTCGCGTTTTTGATTCTTGGGATTGTACTGAGCAAAAAAGTCCACTAGACCATACGTCTACGGTGAAAATCGAGCTTCCAGATTTTGAGTTGCAGTTTTTTCTCTGACTTTTGTCACGTTTTTTATGGATATTTTGGCCTATAACAGCCAAACCATTGAGATTTTCGATCCAATACTAAGACAAAACTTGTAGCCAAGACAATAGTTAAGAACTCTCTAGTACATCGTAAAGCATTGGAACGCTCTTTCAGGCAGTTTTGGCCTTGTAAAAGTTCAAATTTTTCGTGAAAATATTGATACATTTTTATTTTTATTCTATTTTTTTATTTTATTCAATTTTATTCTAATTATTTTATTTCTTATTTTTTATTCTTCTATTGTTTTCAGTTCATTTGACGCATTTTTGTTAGTTTATTGTAAACGATCACAGCATCAAATATACATAAAATTAAATACGCATTTTAAAATATCTGCCCAAAATGTAAGTTTTAGAAATAATTGTTTCGTGTATTAACTGTGCAGTGCTAATAAAAAACATTTTTTTAATTTAAGATATAAAAAATATGGATAATCCATTGGATTCTTATAATACAGAGAATGTGGAGATGGAGACGCGGCCAGAATCATCAGCGTCATCATCAAATCTAGAACATATGCCTTCGAAAAACGTATTGGCATTCGGTTTAGAGGCTAAATTAGATAATATTTCGCATCCAACTACGAGCGACATTTTGAAACATTATTTTTCTTGGCCGCTCGTTGCAAAAACGCAAACAAAATACGACATATTCATACGACACATTCACCCCAAACACGTTTGCGACAAATTGATACAAATTTGGAACAAATTAAATATTGAGGTTATTGAAAAAAAAAATATTATTAAGAAATTGGGCAGATTATTGAAAAATTACCGTGAAGCTTGTAAGAGTCAAACAAAAAATGGTACTAAATTCAGCGAATTTGTTGACAGCACAACGAAAATATTTTACATCGGAAAATGTAAATGCCAGCTCAAAACAGCTCGATGTAATTGTGGCAAAATTCCTGACCGACTTCATGAATTCATGTTGGATCAGCATAACGAAAGCAGACTTACAATATCTGTATATTTGCCAGTCGAAACAGAAATATCGACTGTGTTACATCAGATGCATCATCTGATCCAATATTGCAACCAACCGCATCAGATGTGCATAAATTGGAAAACTATGAACCTCCTGGTTCGGAAATCCATACACCAACCGTGCGAAGAATGTATACTCCACGATATTCTACACCACGGTTTGCAATGATGTGCTATCGCTTTGGGGTATCCGATCGACTAGCATCTGTTTTGGCTTCAGCTTTATTCGCTGACATACAGTTTAAGGATGAGCGAGGTGAAACCATTATTATGGATAAAAGAAAAGTGCGACGAGAGCGTGAAAAATCGAGACACGATATTTTACGAGCAAATCACGATGGTGAATCGTTGATCGCATTTTCGTTTGATGGTCGCAAAAATGATTCATTAACTCGGGAGAAAATTCATGAAGTATATCACACTACAATGAGAAAAGAACCACACCTAGTAGTAATACGTGAACCACATTCGTCACTAATTGGCTATGTGAATTTAGAAGGCAAAGGCGAAAACTCCAAAGCGAAACAAGCCGAATTGATTGCATTTTTCAAATCACAAAATCTTTCACTTGAAAATTTAATTGCCGTCTGTAGTGACGGTGAGGTGGCAAACACTGGCACATCTGGAGGTGTATTGCGTCTCATCGAACGCTATTTAGATAGACCAATACTTTGGTTCATCTGTTTACTTCATTTCAACGAATTGCCGTTCCGACATCTATACAACGCTGTCGAAAAATCGGCCACTACTGGACTGACAAAAACCACTGGATCGTTAGCTCAAAGGATAGATATTTGCAATACATTACAAGTACATATCATAACTTTATGTACTTCTTTCTCTATACGATATAGTTTTGTAATTATTTTATTGAATTAATCTAAACATTTTTCAGGTTATCGAAAATTTTCAACTTATTCGACTTCAACACATACCTCCAATGAGTACAGATGCTGAAAATTAACTTTCCACGGACGTTAAATATCTATACCAAATTGGCCAAGCCGTTTCAAATGGTAGTTGCTCAATTAATCTTGCAAACATCAAACCTGGACCGGTAGGACAGTCGAGATGGATAACAAAAGCTAGTAGATTGCTCCGTGTGTATATTGCGACAGAAAACCCATCACAAAATTAACTTCTTAACTATTGTCGTGGCTACAATTTTTGTCTTAGTATTGGATCTCAATGGTTTGGCTGTTATAGACCAAAATATCAAAAAAAAAAAACGTGACAAAAAGTGGTGAATTTTCTACATTTTCGACTTTTTTCTAAGAAATATGTTCAGAGAAATTGTAACCCGCGACAATAGCTACAACTGTTGAAAATTAGTCAAAATTTCAAATAGTTTACGAAATATGAGCCCAAGAAAATTTGCAAATTTTCCAAACAAATAAAGTCTGAGAAAAAACTGCAAGTCAAAATCTGGAAGCTCGATTTTCACCGTAGACGTATGGTCTAGTGGACTTTTTTGCTCAGTACAATCCCAAGAATCAGAAACGCGAAGCGCCCATTGAGATGTTCAAATCGCCCCACCCTAATATATATATATAGATATAGATCTACTTATAGTTAAAAAGCAGCATCTCAAATGCTGCGTCTCTTTATATCCTTAGATTACGAGATTCTAGTTCATATTTTTGAGTTTTCCGTTGTGAAAAAAAATTTAGTCATGCTCCCCATTTTATCTCTTTAATATTTGGAATAATTTTTCACACGCTTTTCGCTCTAAGAATTATTCGCGACCACGAATAACTTAACTTTTAGCCCCTACCCCCGTTATTTTATACTTTACTTTAGTAGTTTTTTTTTCATTGACTTCAGTTTCATTTTGCATTGCTTTGGGTCGTTATCGTCGTTGTCCTTCTGTTAATGAGCCATTTTGCAGTGTTTTAAGTTGTTAATTCCAATGTGACTTTGCCTTTTCTTTCTCTCGGGAAAGTTTGTTGCCACTTTAATTCCCTATGTGTGTGTGTGTTGTTTTTTTAATTATGTTCAAGCGGTTTAATTGTCTTGTTGTGTTGAATTTGAGAGTAGTGAATACTTGTTTTATAATCTTATAAACATTTCAACGCAAGCTCAGAATTTAATTTTGTGGAGCAATTTAATACAACAAAGACAAAATTGGAGTTTCTGTATTTGTACTGCTATTGCCACTGTGTCGTATGATACTATAAGTGCGAACACTAACCTTGCAACACCCACAAAGATTCCAGATGAACCTACTTAAAAAAAAGGCTACCTATACAAAAAGCCCCAGGATACTTACTTCCTGACACGTTCATACAATTGGTAAGAAATCAGCATTTTGCCAATAGTTGCGACCACCATATGATGTATACGTCACCATTCATCAGTGAATCAGTTGGTCAATATGGCACGTGTACTTATGTGTACTATACTTATTTTATTTTAGTCTTTGAGTAGGCGCTGGGACTTCTTGATAATTAAATAAACTCTGGAAGAAGAGTTTCCTACCTAATGAAAACCGGGCATAGATTTGATTCTCTGGAAATGTACATACCCTTGTTTACATTTCCAAATATGTTTGAAACTAATTCAGAAAATGTACAACATATGTTTGGGTATACTAGGTTGTACTAAAAAACCGGGTGTTTTGAAATTTTATTAATGGGAAGTTCCAACAGAAGCGTATGGAAGAGCTGACAACGGGCCAACGCACTACTCGTGGAGGTGGACAGTTTCTGATAGCTATTCACTTGGGAGTGGCCAGAAATGATTCCTTCTTTGGGCAGTCCAAGCAGCTCACTACTTCCACGCAGTATGTTCTCGGAAACGGATTTATCGGAAACCCCCGTTAGCTGAGAAGGCGAAGCAAGTTTCGTAGGCGACTGATGTCACTGAAGCTCATCAAACTATCGGGCATATTCGTTTAAGCAGATGAGCCAAACATATGGGCCAACGGCGGATAGAAACCAAATGAAATAAAAATCCATGTTCGACATATTGCATCCTTGTCAGCGTCTGATTCATAATAAACAAAAAAAAAAAAATGGTTTCCCATTACATCCTATGAAGGGACTAGGGAGAACTTCTCACAATCACTGAGCTGTGCGCTTTCCAGTTTTCACTCACTGATTGGGACCTACAGTTTTACACCGATTCCGAACGGTAATTTGAGAAGCTTTTTCATGGCTAGATACTCGATAGTGTCGCCGTCACTATGCGAGGTGACCGCCGCCGAAAGAAATTTTTTTTTTTTTTGAAGGTGGTCAAAGCCGGGTTCGAACCCAGGATCTCATGTACAAGAGCCGCGCACACTAACCATTGCACCACCGACGCCCACATTCATAATAGGCGGCTGCAATCCAATATCCTGCATTAGGTGAAATTCTAAAACCCGGTGGACTGAGTTTGCCTCCCGGCACCGTTGATTATGGCACTGAATATTCATAAAAGAAAAAGAAAACATAATCAACCTTAAAACCCCTATTTGTTGACGACCCCCGCAACCGTTATAAGGACTAAGATTTACGGAAATGCACTTGAAATGTAAGAACTCTATATAGATCCGGTGCAAGTATCCAACTGGCAGATGTCCTCGAAAGTTATAAGGCTGACATTACCGCTATCCAGAAAATGCGATGGACAGGACATGGCTGCACAAGAAAAGATTTGTAGTTGGCAAAGTACTGCGACATCTAGTCTCTAGGTTCAATCCTGTGAGTGCACGTATAGCCACAATCCGCATAAAAGCGAAATATTTTTATATTTCCCTCATTATGACAGAAGAGAAAGATGATGATGCCAAAGACGTAGTCTATGAGCTCCTAGCGGAAACGTATGACCGCTGCCCTGGCCATGACATTAAGTTTGTAATAGGAGATTTTAATGCTAAAGAAGAAGGGAAAATGTGTTTCATCCAACTATTAGCAATTTCAGTCTACACGGTTAAAAACACACGGTAGATTCAAATAAAATATAGCACTTAATGCTGATACTCCAAATACCCAACGACTGCTAAGAAGGCCCCTGTATCTTGTTATTTCGAGAGTTCCACAATCCCAACAGAAATACATCACTAAAACCCGATTTGCTCATCCAAGTTACTCCTATTGCATTTCCTTCGTAGTAATCATCATGAGATTTCGAATGGCGTTCAAATAAATATGTTGTGTCCTTATTTTATTAGAATTATTTAGCATATCCTGATTAAATTTAAATATTTTGCAGCGGACTTCAGTTGGAGGTCATATAAGTTTTTCTTTATAATCTAGACGCGATCCTCCGATCCAAATTCGTTATAGATTCCGACTTTCCGAATTCCAAATTCATTGGTATTTGATTTTTGGGGTTTAAATTGGAGGTGCTGGTCCACACTAGTTGAAATTATGCTTTTATGCTTTTAAAATTTGCTTTTTACACTCAGTTCTATTCAGTATTTTTACGTCCAATCCAAACCCCCAAAATGAAGGTACACCTCACAACGTACCTGACGCATAGGAAGCTGGACATCGGAAGCTGCAATTACCAGAGGTAGCCACAGCCTACTCAAGAAAGCTCTCGCAACTTTTGGCACAGATCCTGAAGCGCAGTGGAAACCCATTTCCGACTCTATAAAAACTGCCGCAACAACCGTACTTGGCTTTGATAAACCGCTTCACAACAAACCATGATGCGATGCAGAGTGTCGCACTGCAAATGATGAAAAGAACGCTTCACGTATGGCAATGATTCAGTCTATTGCAACGTGAGCTGCTACTGAGCGGTATAGGGAAAAAGGAAAGGAGGTAAACCGTCTCTTTAGGCGTAAGAAACGGCAGTGGAGAAAGCGGGAGAGTGAGAACATTGAAACATACAGAAGGAAGAACGAAGCCCGAAAATTCTACAAAAACGTCAGAAACGGGACTAATGGACATGGTTTACGGCCCAGCTACTGTAAAGACAAGTTCGGAAATACCATCGCAGATGTGCAGAGCATGTTGGGAGTATGGAGAGATAATTTCTCCCCGCTACTGGCACCTAAGATATCCAATGACGATGGGCCAATCGATCACAATATGGACGATGATGCCGATTGCCCCTCCTAACCAAGATGAGATCAGAACAGCTGTTGCCCGGCTTAAGAAGAACGAAGCCGCAGGAGCCGGCGGAGCTGTTTAACGCTGCCGGCGATGAGCTGATAAGGAATGCATGAATGCATGCCCGGCGATTGGAGTCTCAATGTACTATGTCCGGTATTTAAAAAAGGCGACCCGAGTCTCTGTGGCAACTACCGTGGAATAATCCTTTTATTCATAGCATATAAGGTTCTATCAAGTATAATGTGCGAAAGACTAAAACCAATTATCGCTGACTTGATTGGACCATACCAGTGTGTCTTTAGGACTGGAAAATCGACAACTGACCAGATTTTCACGCTACGTCCAATCCTGGAGAAGACCCATGAAAAACAAATCGACACCTATCAGGTATTTGTCGATTATAAGGCGGCCTTCGGTAGTCAGATACGGGAGAAACTCTACGAAGTAATGTCTGATCTGGGTATTCCTCCAAACCTCATACGCCTTTGCAGGATGACCTTGACGAACACTAAATCCGCAATGAAAGTTGGTAAGGATCTTACCGAAACTTTCGAAACTAAGCGAGTCCTCAGGCAAGGCGACACCCTATCGTGCAATCACTTTAACATCTTCATGGAGATCATTACGGGAAAAGCTACAGCCAACATGAATAAAACCATCAGCAACAATAGTCACATGCTGCTCGCGTTTGATGATGATATAGATAGTATTGGGTGCACAATTGGAGAAGTTACTGCGGTTTTTTCGAGAATTGAGAACGAGTCAGGAAAGTGCGTGTGACGGTAAATGAGGACAAGACAAAATTAATCGCTTCAACGAACAGAGCGATTAGACCAAAGCGTGAACGTTAATAACCGTGATAACTTCGAGGTGATGGACGAATTTTTGTACCTCGGATCTGACGTAAACAAAAACAATAAAGTCAGCCCTGAGATCAAGCGAAGAATTGTGCTTGAAAATATATGTTATTTAGGGCTAAGCAGCCACTTTAGAGATAAAGCCCTCTCTTATGTAACAAAAATCCAGACATACCAGACTCTCACACAACTTGTCTTGCTTTATGGCACAGAATCCTGGGTCTTATCTCAAGCAGATGGAACATCTGTAAGAGTCTTCGAGAGAAAAATACTCCGAAAGGTTTATGGCCATATAGTGCACAACGGGGAGTATCGGCCACGCATGGACCATGGGCTGTATGAGCTATATCCCGACATTGACATACTTAAGCGGATCAAAATAACGCGATTGCGCTGGCTAGGCCATGTCAGTAGAATGGATGAAGACGAACCAGCACGAAGGGTTTTCGAAACCGAACTCGAAGGAAGACGACAAATAGGAAGATCAAGACTTCGCTGGAAGGATCAAGTTTACGAATACCTGCGTACACTTGGTATTGCCAACTGGGGAGATAAGGCATAAGATCGAACTGGTTGGCGAAATATGTTATCTTCGTTTGGTAAGGTCACTGACCCCTCGGGATTGTTCGTGACCAGATAAGTAAGTAAGTAAGTAAACTTCCAAAAAGGATTTTCTCATCTGTATTCTACCCCATATTTCTATTACATCACATGAAAGATGAGTTCAGAAATTAAAACCTATTTGAGAATAGCTTCGATCCAAAGTCCAAAGTTGGAATGGTTAATTACTGTATCGCAAAGGATTAGAACTTTGAGTCCTAATATTATATTGAGTAAAATGTTTAGGTTTTAACTTTAAAATAAAAACACCCTCAAAGACTACATCAGTAGGATGTATTTTGTTTCCAAAAGTCTTCCTTAAATCGCATATCCAATTCTTAACACTGATTAACAAATATCACCTTGAATTGTACAATTATGATAATGAGTACGACTGTGATAGTTGGCGATGCGAAACGTATTTTGACCGAACTGTTTTGCAGCTCTCATTTTTGGCGCTTGCCAAATCTTCTAGTAATGCTTTAATTCATGGCATCGATAGACTGTGGTAAGGGATTTCAATAAACACTTTAGCATAAAATCAAGGTGAGCATATAATATATAGTAGTTTAGTTTGGAAAGAAAACATGCGGTTAACACCATATAGTGCCTTTTGGCGTTTATTACATCCTTCGCATTAAAACAATAAATACACCACATTTGGCATTTAGGAAAATGTGTCACATTATATTTCATGAAACCATCCAAATTCTTAATTAAATCGAGGGAACACGTGGGTTATACAATTCATATGTAGTCATAGAGCAAACTCAATGTCACTCAAATCCAACAGAGAAACAATCTGGCGTGTTTGTTTAATAAAGGGTGCGCCATGTACAATTTGGAATTTGAACCCCCCGTTATTTCGAAGCAGATAGCCCATTTGTGAGTAATGAGGTGACTGATTATTAGCTAAAGGTACAAAATGGGTCGCTTTACGGTTAAAGTAAATTGGGAAATGACATTCATTTTCTTTCAAAGTTCTGAGTCTTCACCTAAAACTTTAAGAAGTCTACAAAATAATTTCGATAGAAATAGAGTGCCATCAACGCAGTTTGAGCATCAATGTGTGTAGGTCGTCATTCCGGGTGCGTTCAGTGGAAAATATTGCCGCTGGAGCTGTGCTCGAACAGCCATCAACATAATCTCGCCACCGTTGGCAGCAATTGGACATTTCTCCTAATTATTTTCACAGAATTTACATAAGGACCTCGGTATGAAGGCTTCAAAAGTCCAAATGTTCGCTTCCCTGAAAGGGGTTGGTTGAAAATGAGAATATTTACCGAAAAATCATCTTTTTCGATTCAGCTCATTTTCACCTCGGGGGCTACGTTGGCAAACAAAATTGCCCCATTTGAGACACGGAAAATCTACATGTTCGTCGACGAGAAGCCCATGCATATACACGCAGTGACTGTTTGTTGCGGTTCTTAGCATCGTAAGCCAATTTTTGCACGAAAATTATCAAGGAGCCGCCGTTACCGTCAATGGCGAGCGATACCTTGCATTGCTCACCGATATTTTGGTTCCAACAATTGAAGAGGATGACATGTATGAAGCATGGGTTCAATATTTTGCCAACTGAGTTCGAAAACCGCATACTCACCCGAAACTCAGAATTCCATTGGCCACTTCGCAGCTGCGATTTAACTCAGTTAGACTATTTTCTCTGGGGCTCCGTGACAGAGAAGTGTCACGCAAATAATACCGACTCGAATGAGGTAAGAATTCGATGTTCATGAGCTAGAAGCGCCAACAGTCGAAAATGACCTGAAATCTTGGGTGGCTTAAATGAGGTACTGTAAAGCAAGTCGTGGAAATCATTTGAACGATATTATACATCATTGCTCAGTCAATGATGACCCTTACCAATAAAATCACAATAAACGTCAATTAGTATTTAAATTAAATTCCAAATTGTACATGGCCCACCCTTTATATAAACGTTGACGCATTTCAATATTTGTAAGCCATGAATATATGTACATATATGTACATGAAAACAGAAACGACAGCAAGGACACCAAAAGTAAACACGATAGTAGTCAGTATTTGAATGTGTTGGTGTTTTAGTATTCGTGGGGTGTGTTAGTGGTTGTATACTTTTGTCTGTTTTGTAAACAGCATACATCATCTTTATCACTATTATGAACTTGATGTTCTCTAGCTTTGTAACTCCATACTCACTTGCTGATTGTTGTACCACTCGCGCTGAGCCATATACAACGAAAAATTATATACATAAATGTTGTATATTTGCGTGAAAGAATATTTGAGCGTGCTGACAGGGTGCGTCGCACACTCTTTTGAAATATAAAATAGTATCTTAATCCAATTGATAAGAAGGTAGATACATAGGGCGAACCGGAATAGTTTAAAAACACCCAACAGATCCTAATTAAATTTGGCGTTGACATTATTTTGCCCAATACCACTCTCCTATTGAGTACTAGCGCACTTTTCATGCCCATTCGGGTAACTTAATGTTATAGGTTGTGACTTATAAATCATGTTCACTAAGTGCGACGTTCTCAAAAATTGTTGGACTTCTCACTTGTGCCTCCCTTACAAAAGTTGTTGGTTGACATAATAAATCTCATAAAACATTATGAAAGTTGTTATTTGACAAAAGCTATTCTGCTCTTTAAAATAGGTCGGAATTTGAATTTGTGAGCCCTTAAGCGAAGCATGTAATTAACTGAAAGAGTTCACCTTGTTGTATACATGGATGCCATTTCTACTTATTATCTCGACGTCAGTTTGAAAATATAGATCCCACAAATTCCCAAATATGGGGACAAATCTGAATTTTTTAAAGTACTTGTAAAGTATTTCAGTGTTCAATTTCTCTTTCAAGTTGATGACTTAATGAAAACCGCTTATAGGTTTTGGTCGAAACAAAATTTTATTCTTATAACTAAATTAATGATTATCCGACCTATTATCGTATTAAATTAAAAAATTAAAAATTTTTAATTAATTTTATTCTTCAATATTTTTATTTTTTTTTAAATGACATAAGGAAAAATTTTTGTTTATTAATTCATTTCGTTTTTAATTAATAATTGTGTTTATCTTCCTGACGATGCTACCCAAAGGCAGCGAAATATTGAAGAATAAAATTAATTTAAAAAACAACCAAACGCTCAAACATTTTAATTTTTGAAAAAAATAAATATACGTACAATTCATATCCTTTATAGAATTCACATACACGATTTCCGGATTATGGTAAAATAAAGAAGTTAACGAAGAATTAACAAGGACGTCGAACATGCCCTTCAAAAGTTGAGAGAATTAGTTAAAATTGTCCCAAAGATCCAGTTTCGCTGAAGAAATTCGCACTCCTATCCGAAGTGGGCAATTGATTTACCATCATGTTTGAATTTTGATGTATACTGGCCCAAAAAGTGTTGCCTAAGACTGTTTGCTATTACTGTACGGTAGTACAAAGTTTCTGACACCACACCAATACGGAAGTCACTTGTGATCGCAAACAAAGAAGAAGTAACTAATAATTTGCAGTACTTTTAAGCTCATTTAACCCTCTCATGTCCGACTTAAAATGGGGGTCTAAAATTTGTTCATGCCGCCCATGTTATGAACTGACAAAAAATTCAAAGTCCTTGGTATCCTGTTTCGTCGGATACAGGATGTTGCCTATAGGCAACATTGGTGCCTTTTGCACCCCATTCTGCAACATACGCTCTTTTGTAGGAGCTTGATTCTGAGGTCGTCGAAAGAACTGGTGATGATGGAGCCGATGGTAAAGAACCGGGTAATGAGGGAGTTGACTCCATTGTTGAAAGGAGATATGTTGGGCGACCCCTTTTCCTCGAAAAAACTGCTGTTTGAGTTGCGTTCAAAAGCGCGTTAGCAATGTCCAACTGGAATTTGGCATATGCCTTACTTCGCCGTCTGTATGTTTGAGGTATCTGCGATACAAGAGCCAACTATTGACGAATTTATACACCAGCGGTGTTTGATTTTGTATAATTCTATAAGACTGTCTGCGAGATCAACCCCACCCATATGTTATAGCATTCAGCTATACCTGGATTGCATTCCTGGATAGCATTCCATTATAGCATAGCCCAAGCCCTAGTGAACATTTTGAATCCCCACTTGTGGGGCTTAATTTTCCCTAAAATCTAGCAATGGGCGAAATTTGTATAATTTATCATAGCTAGGTTGACCCTTTTGAGGCTGGACAGTGATATTGGTTAGATAAAAAAATTGTTTAATTTTCTCAAATCTATTAACAGCCATCCGTTTGAAATTTTGCTCCCATGCCATTCTATAAGTGTGGAATATTCACTACAGCAAGGTAAAGTAATATGCCAACATATCTTTCTATTTCTGGGACATTACATTTTAACTCCTTTCCATCAGTTTGTACCGCAAACAAGCTTGTTTCGTCACAAATCTTCTGCCAGACTTCATCTGCAAAGAACTGGGTAAAATATTCGATTGGTTGTTTCACTTCACTGCTGCGCACTTCGCTTTTCCCACTGGTATTACAATCCATTACCTCTGCGCTTTGCAAATCAATTTTCTCCATCATCCGTACAACCCCTTTATTTTCAATTTCTGTTCCGTTATTTTCTCTGCTAATTAATTCCTCAATTAGATCGACTTCCATGTTTTGGCCATTATCAATCACGTTTTGTAATGTTTTCGAAATTTACTGTTCTTTCTTGCTCTTCTTCTACATTTTCCTCATCTTCAGAATCATCCCAGTCAAAATTAGTAATTTTCTCAATTTCTGCCTGTGTTAGACATCTTGAACGTATCTAAATAAGTATATACATAAAGAAATGTACACTGTTCGGAAATCACCACAATTGACCAATGTTGCCTATAGGCAACAGCACTTTTACAAAAATATTATAAACAAACTAAACACTTATCCCACGATTTTTTTTTTTTAATAATTCTCTTAGCTTTCTGTATTTATATTCTTCACTTGGTTTTACAATAAAAATGCTTTTCTACAGTTAATGCTTTACTGCACTTTTGTGTACACACTAGTGGTCTTCATGAAAGCTCGAAAGAACCTCGTAAACTCGAAAACATCGTAAACTTGCACAGCAAACGTCAAAACAAACAAATTTCCCATACAAAGCGACTTGCACAAAAGTGGAAAGTTTTCGAGGCAAATTTGCTGAGCAAACCTGGAGAAAGAAACGTGAAAACTTTTGACATTTCAAATTCACTATTTTTTTCTATTTAAAAAAGAGAGGGTTTTTGATTTATGTGAAAAAAATAAAATAATGGAATAGGCAAAGCATATACGTATGTATATGTATATGAATATGTATGTATATTTACTTTATCAGCCTTTTTTGACAATTGCTGCATAGATACACTGAACAAATTTATTTGGTGCCTCATGAAACGCTTCGGGGCAAACTTGCGCTGGGCAAAAGCTCTAGGTTTTCTTGTTTGCACGAATACCACTACTATTTTCGCGAAACGATTTTGAAAAGTCCAGTCTACTGAGAACGGATACTGAATGAACATATGCACAGCTTACAATAGAACAAATAGCTGCAAGCTTGCGCAACATATATGGCTACATAATGAAAAAAACCGCAGGTCAAACAAATCGAAATAGCGGGACTTAGAAGCATATAAGTGCAATGTTGCCTATAGGCAACATCGAGCATGCGAGGGTTAATTATATCTTGTCCTATGTTTATATCTTTTCTCATACTGGACAAGATTATGTAGTCTCTTTTATATTACAGTTGTTTTCCCCCCCTAAAATATTCCATAATAAGCGTTTTTGGCATTTTAGTTTCAAGTACATTGCCCCTTTCCAAAGGGAATCGGTCGAAAAGTACAGCGCCGTAAACATTTTCGATACCGACATTTAAGCAACGGAATGTGCAAAAAAATGTAATTATCCCATAGCATATATGAATTAAATATCATTAAAACCAAAAGGGATTCGATGATAGCTTTCATAAGCCTGCAGCTCTGAAAGAAAATCTTTACATCAAATCGATGATAAATGTTCATCTATTGTCCTTCATTGCATTTATGACAAATTTCATAAACTCAATGAAAAGGTTCTACAGTTTGACGTCTGTGCGTTGCATCACCTTTTTCAGCTTCATTGAATTGATGATATTTTACATCAATCTTCATCATTGGACTTTAGAAATAATTAGTGGGATCGATTCAAAATATGGGCATAGTATTGGAAAAATAAAGGGAAAAGGAAAAAAACTGGAATAAAATTTAAAACAAATCCATTAAATAAAAGAGTGCAATGGGCAGAAACCAATATCTATACCCTGTTCTTTTGAATTTTTTACAATGAAAAATAGTCCAAAGAGTTTGGCTTCACATTAACAAACAATTTACATCAAAATGATGATCAATTTACATCAAACTAATGACAAACTTACATCAAATTGATTACAACCTTACATCTAATTGGCGAAAATGGACAGCAACTTGAACAACTTTCATCAAAATGGTGGAAAATTTACTTCAACCTGATGATAAATTTACATCAAATTATGAAAAATTTGAATCAACTTGATGTAACGTTGTCGTTGAATCAATATAAGCTATTGATGAAATGTTCTTCAACAATTCAATGAAATATTTCGAAAGTGCGAAAGTGAGCAAATGTTTCTTCTTCTTTTTCTTTCAGTGTGGAATTACTCTTTATATGTTTTTAACAGGCGTAAATATGTCTCTTAACTCTAATTTCTTGCATTCGCAATTAGATTTTATACCGGAGAATGAGAGATTAGAGAATGCACTATTAAACGAAGCCCATCGAGCGACTCTATTAGGGACATTCGAATGGGTGCTCATTGGAGACACAGAGTCACAGCAAACGACAAAGGAAAAAACACAATTATTCATACTAACCTTATCTTATAAACTAATAATCTTCAATGCAAGTGAACGAAATAAATGAAGCTGTAAAAATGAAAACATCCATAACCCGAAAAGTTTAAATTGTTGTACTGATATCCCTGCTGAAAAGGAAAAAACGATTCAAACGCTCTTAGGAATATCTTGATTGACTGTAGTCCCACATCCATCGGAACCGCAATTACTGGAATTAAATCCAGTTTTTGTATCATTCGACCTACAATTCAGGAAGTTATATACCACTTATTTTTGACTTGCATAAATAAATGTCTGCATTTCACATCAAAAATATCGCAAAAGGATACGCACCTCAACAATTTAATGCACGTATGTCGTTTTTCCTTTTTGCTACAGATATATAATGCACCATAATTTCTACAGGGTGTTTTTTCTTACTTGGATAGAACTTAAACAAGGTTTAGCTGTCAAACGAACTGTCACACTGCGCTAACATTTTTGATCTCTATACTCTGGAAAATCATCATGAATAGATTTACGCTTGAACAACGCCACCGAATTATCCAAATATTCTTTGAAAATCAATCAATCAATCAATTTATAGACAACTTCGTTATTTCTTTGAGCCTATAATCGTGTATCTGATCACGCCATCAGTCGAACATTATATGTAACTTTCTTTCGCCCTAGAGCTCTAGAGCAGTTGGAAACTGACCCGATGTTTTATGGCGAAATTGTGTTCAGCGATCAGGCTCATTTAAGGGTTAACGGGTTTGGTAATAAATAAAGTTGCTGCATATTGAGTGAAACCAATCCTCAACACACTCTACAGCCACAATTACATCCAGAAACATGTACCGTTTGGTGCAGTTTACACGCTGGTGGCTTCATCGGAGCCGGAGTTCGCCTTACAGTCTATGGAGACAGTCGCCGGACCACGATCAAAGATTTTCTGTTTGAAGTTATGGATGACATTGATCTGGGCAAGATGTGGTTTCAAAAAAATGGTAGTATGTGCCATACGGCAACTATCAATTTATTAAAATCCAAATTTGGCGATAAGTCGATTTCGAGAAATAGACATGCCAATTAGCCTTCAAGGTTGTGCGATTTGATACCTCCCGCTTATTTCCTGTGGGGCTACGTGAAGTCATTGGATTGTGCTGATAAACCAGCAACAATTGACCATATTGATCCGACATTTCTTTCTCAAAATACGATCAAAATGGTGAAACTTTCAGAGACCAACTCTAAAATTTGAAGGAAAATTTGTTTTTTGGATTTTATAGAATTAGAAGCAGTTACAAACACACAAAAATAAATTTTTATTTACTAGACATATTTTTTTAATTCTTTTGTTAATCAGTGTTATTGATTAAAATATGTTCCTCACTTATTAGGTATGATTAGTGAACTAAGTACATATGAAATATATTCTCATTTGTGATAATCAGGCCGAACAATTTTCAGTATTTACTAATTGATGCTGATGCTGCAAAACACAACGGTTTTCAATCGACTTTGCTGATTTTATAAGTTTGTGCTTTTTAATACTTTTCTTTGACATTATTTCAAGTTTCTATATTAATGTTTGCAATATTTTTTAAGACACGTTTCTTTACACCGAGTCTCCATTAGTTATGATTTTTTGTTAAAACCCAGCATTCTGTTTCTATGACATTTTCGTTGCCATAAGAAATACGTGTATAAAAAATATCGAAAATTTCAGGACCGAAAATTACGCTTACTTTTCATTTGCTTCGTACTCTTTGCTCTTTGCGAAAATTTCGTAAGCAAAATCAATTACTGTTACGAAACAATTGTTTGATAATTGTTTGGGACCGGAATTTTAAGACTTCGATTATTTTAAAACAAAATGGAGTGCGAAGATAAAATATTACAAAGTAACTCTCTGTAAAATAATGTCCGTTTAGAGATAAATGACGACATTTCTTACGAAAATTTCTCAAGAACTGAATACCGGGCTTATAACATGATTTTCATGTTTTCGTGTTGGCGAACACATTCTCATTTTTATTTATCTCTTCTTTTTTATTTGATAAATATCTGCACACAAATGGCGTTTCATGTTATATACGAGTTTTGTTAACATATATTTTAGCAACCATG
Source organism: Phaonia tiefii (assembly GCA_963931995.1). Taxonomy (NCBI): domain Eukaryota; kingdom Metazoa; phylum Arthropoda; class Insecta; order Diptera; family Muscidae; genus Phaonia; species Phaonia tiefii. The sequence goes on along the minus strand of OZ008370.1, from coordinate 126,879,699 downwards.
GTAATGCAAGAAAAAAATTAACACAAGCATTAATATGAGGAGTAAAATGATATTAACAATTAAGCCATTAACGCCTTCTTCGCTTTTCGGGAGTACAAATGTCTAACTCCATAAGAAAAAAAACGTCGATAATCCCGATAATATAATAATCTTGGTAGCTGTAGATGTTGTATTTAAATATTAGGTATTATTGGGTTTTTTGATTAACCGGTTAATCGTTATTCGTAAATTTCAATCTGACAATTAACCGAACAAAACGCAATCAAGTTATTCGATTAATCGATTATTCGAATAAAATTAAACAAAAAAAAATAACACAAAACAAAACGTAACAAAAGCAACTTCATTGTAAAGTATAAAATATATGTAGATACAATTCACAAATCGTAGTTGCAGCAACATGAAATTTAGCAACATGAAAAATTAAAAAAATGCACAAAGTATGGACCCAAAAGTGCCACGCTTTCAAGTATCTCCCATACAAAGAGTACGGTCGCTCTGAATCTATATCGCACTATAACACCCGATTGGATTGATTAATTTTTACAAATATTTTGCAATTATCCTTATTGTATATTTGACTATTATCCTTATTGTATATGGTTTGAGCAGAACCAGACCAGGCATTTTGATACCCTCCATACAGAGCCACCAGTGGGCCTTGAAATTTCATCAGACCCAATTTAATTAACCAAATGTGAGAAAAATTTTAAAGTTGTAATTTCCTTTAAGGCTGTAGGAGATCATGTTTTCTCCGGTTAGTGAAAAAATGTAAATGCCGCGGGTGGGATTCGAACTCACATTCGCTGGATGATCGTTTCGATGTTCGTGAAGCATCATCTTCAGCAGCGTCTAGCCCGTTAAGCCACTGCCAATTTTTTTTGAGTTATATCTATGTGGGTTATATTATATCTATCGAAATGTGTGTAAAGTTCTGAAATCTGTTCGCAAATCGTTGTCATACGAGTTGCCACATTGTAGGCATGTTTCAAGACGGACTGCTTCCCATAAACACGTTCTTATATTTTATTAATCGAGTTAATAGTTAATCGAAAAAGTTTATTATTGAAATGTTCGGTTAATTTTGTAACACGATTAATCGATTAACCGAATAATGATTAATTGAATGGTTACCCTAGTAAATATGTTAGGGGCAGACAGTAAGAGTGTTTTTTATTTCTGCCTAAACTAATTTGTCGACAACTTTGTATGGGCAGCCGCTTAAACAAAGTGGTCGAAGAATTAGAAAAATTAGTAATGGGAAATCATTTATTTAAGATCGCTTTTATTTTATCCTGTAGTTGTCTCTTTCACGCTTAGATGATTGAGTGATTGAGTTGTGTTGATACTTCCAAAATAAATAAAGTGAGTTTCTCGAAGAGTCAGTGGTGTCCTCAGAATGGACGGAAGTATTTTGTTCTGTATTTATTGTAACAGACAAATAAATAGCATTAGGCTGTCCTATGTAAAGTAACATATCGTCGTCCCGAAGTTATCTTCACGTATCTCCAAAAAATATTTTTTTTGGAAAATTGACTCTAAAGTTTCAACAATTTGTATTAAAAAATTGGTGTGAAAAAAGTGGTCTAAAATTTTTGCCAGTAGTAGTGCCTGAAATTCTGCGTCGGTTGGAGTAAAAATATCCAAAGTCTTTGATGAAATTTTCCGAGTCATGGCTATTTTCATCTCCAAAAAAATTGCACATTTTGTTGTATACGCCACCTTTTCGGATATATTTGATTTGTTTCTGGCGCATACGTGAACGTAAGCTGAAAAAAAGCATTAAATTTTAGTCCGAAATTATCTTCACGTATATGCACTATACATGTATGTATGTAATTTTTTTTTGAATGTAATAGACTTTATCCGGACTTACTTTTGAGATATAGAACGAAAACAAAATGGATATATTAATTGGATGTTAATAACTTCTTTTTTACGTCTGTCAAACATTTTTTTCACATACGTGAAGATAACTTGATTTTTTTTTAATTCAAAGTTTTCATATATCTTTTATTGTATATCCACAATAATGGCTCATACGGTATCATAACGTGTTAAATTTTTATCAAACGTGGAAATACAAGAAAATTACTACATGATATCTCTGAAACCATTAGAGATAGGGACCTGGGGATTAACCAGATCTAAAAAAAATTATCCCAGGAAATAGTGTTATCCCATTTTTTTTTTGATTTTGTGATATACTTGAAGATTCCTTCGGGACGACGATATGTATGTGATCTACAAAGCATAGAGGTGCTTTAAATAGACGTTCACACTCGGAAATCTTTAACAAGAAACTGTCGGGAAAGCATCATTAATCCTTTCCATATGGATATTTGTACAACATTTGTGGAAGCAAATATTCCATTGAAAAATTCAAGGCAAGAAAAAATAAATGGTATTTGTTGAAAAACGTGCAGCTTGAATAAGTAAATTCAAGCGCCATTGCAGCACTTTATGTGAATCCACTTTAACTATTGTGGCAATAATAGTACAACAAAGTGTTACTGGTAGTCACCGATGCAGCATATTGTATGCTGTCGGCTATCCTAGCCCCTTAACATACTCTACGCAAAAATGCTTCCTCTCATTTGCTTTGCCTTCATTAGATTAACGCGAAAGTAGTTTCTGTAAAGGCACATTGTATTGCAAAATGATAAAATATTTTACACAATATCGGAGGCAAAAATGTAAACTGATGATGCCAAATGTGTAAACACCACGGTCAGCTGAAGACAGCGGAATATTATTGTAATTATTTGAAAGACAGAAGGAAAGTCATTGAAGAGTTTAATGAAAATGATTGCGAAGCATTCCGAGAATGCAAATAGCTTCTATTTAATGACAATTTTAAAAAGTTCTGTCTTTCATTAAAACTAACTTTGAATGCTTCCGGAATGCTGTCACAAGACTTGAGTCACACGGATTACCGTTAAATGACAGCTTGAAATCAGTACAATCCATTTGATATGCTGTACAAAAACTAACAAAAATTATTTAAAAAATGAAGGCGGTATCTGCGAGAAATCCTGGTTTTGTTGACATCATTAAAATTCAAGCAATTATTTTCAATAATTCCAAATCAAGACGTTTTTTTCATCGCTAAATTACCACCTGGTGAATTGTCAATGTTTAAATACGCTCCCGTTTCATCGTGTGACGTGGAACATGCTCTGTCTATACAGGGTGATTCAGGAAGTTCCGGACAAATTTCTCCAGCGTATTCCTTGGCTCATTTCATGAAGAAAAGTCCACTAGGACCATGTCCGAAAATGCAATGGTGCGAAATGGCAGCGGGTTCAAAACTTCCGGTTCAAAATTGCCAGTGGTCGGATTTTTTATCGATTAGGAAAACGTAATGCATATTCACGCGCAGCAGTTCTTGCATTACCATCGCAGAATCCATACATGTAATGAATGTCTGCTAATTCTTCGTGTGAATAAGTTGCCATTTTTACTAATTCAAAACACAACGTACTCGAAACTGTTGATGCAGCAGAGATTAGCGTAAACAAATAAATAAAAAAGAAAAATAAATGGTTTCCCATTACATCCCATGAAGGGACCGGGGAGAACTTCTCACAATCACTGAGCTGTGCGCTTTCCAGTTTTCACTCACTGATTGGGACCTACAGTTTTACACCGATTCCGAACGGTATTTTGAGAAGCTTTTTCATGGCTATATACTCGATAGTGTCGTTATTTCGCTTCCAAAAACAAAAACAAACATTTTTGCATATCAGTAAAATGGTCATAACTTTGGAACGGTAAGACCTCTGGGCTTCGTTTAAGTCATTTTGGAAAGGCAAGCGGTATGGCTATCTTTCCAACATTAGTTACCTGCCATCTGGCTGAGCAAATTGAGGTTATGTGAATATTTTTCCCATTTTTTTTCCAAAAGCTCTGTATCTCGGCGATTTGACTTTTTTCTACTTCTTTTTTAATTAATTCTGAAAGGCCTCTAAAAGCCCTTCCAACATGCCCAAAAAAATCCGACCACTGGCTCAGAAGTTAGCAACTTTACCCTACTATCCTCCGACCGCCAATCCGAAAATTTTGAACCCGTTGCCATTTTGCACCCTTGCATTTTCGGACATGGTCCTAGTGGACTTTTCTTCATGAAATGAGCCAAGGAATACGCTGGAGAAATTTGTCCGAAACTTCCTGAATCACCCTGTATATGACAATTTTTTAACAAACCAGCGGAGAAATTTTACCTTGGAAAATTTAAAACTGCACTTAGTGGTTAATTGTTACCGTGATAGAGAACAAGACATAATCCAACATTTACATTTTTTCGTTTTAAAATTACATTATATTTATGTATGTATACCCGACTGAATAATTTGTTTAATTTAATTATTGATTTGTTACGAATTCTTGGTTTTTGTTTGGTAATTTATTAAATATCTTTTGTATTTTCAGTAAATAAAAAAAATGTGAATTTAAAAATTTATCGTGCTTATTCAGAGGGTTGTCGTGCTTAAAACAGTTTTTTTTTCGTGCTGAAAATTATTCACTCTAGTGAAAAAAAATGAGGCTGAAATGTAAACTACTTACATGTGGTCCTTATTAATACTTACTAGAATAAGGAGTAAACCTCTATATTTTGTCGAGCGGTGTAAAGTTGTTTAAAATAAAGCCTTCCATAAGTTAAATAACTTCGAAGAATTCCAATAATTAACTTTATTTAAAATTTATTACAATATTCTTTAATTTTATATTAAAGTATGTTGATTTACAATTATTCAAATGTTAAATCTAATCAAACGAAACCTAATTGGTTTGTTTGGTTTACCGCCTATTTTTTAAACCGAACATTACAAATATTTGTACTATTTATTTAGTTTGGTTTGTACTCCAAAAACAACATAAAACAATTTGTAAATTTAAATTTATTTTAAATAATATATTATTATTAATATCAGAGCTTTGAAAACCAAAAATTACAGCTTTTGATTATTTTAATCCTTTATATTTAAAATATCTATGTGTATGTTTTTGTTTACTTTTTACAAAGCAAAGCTAATTTACATTGTTAATAATAGCACATTTTGGACAATTAAATTATATTAGCTGTGTCGTTTGATTAAATTTCGAAAGTTCGCTATAGTATTCGTATTAGCATTATTGAAATTTTTTATTGAAACAGATTCATTTTATAATAATATATATTGAAAATTAAAACAATCAAATGCATTATTGAGCTCTATGAGAGATACTGAAATTAACAATTTGCCCATATAAGTAATAATGAAATGTGTTAAAATATATATATATAATTTCACAATCCTTGGATTGGTTTATCTTTGATTATTTTTGTAGATATAATTACATACCAGAATTTCTACAGTAAACTTAACTACAGTTTCATACAAACTTAGAGCAATAAATAATGCCATCACTCCAACCGAGTGTTAAATTTTTCAGTCAGATCTCGTGAGTCAACACGAATTTCAACTTACTATAATTAGTTAAGTAAACAAAGCTATGTAACATATTAACTAGCAACTTAGATGTATCGAAATCGCATAATTGTGTAATATTATGTATCCTATTTTTCGAAATTCAATTTTACAGAGCATGACTTCTTGAAATATAAAATATCATCGTTAAATTTTGTTATGTTGACCAAGGGGCAACGAAAAATCGCCCAAAAAAATTTATGAAAAATTGCCCAAAAAAAACCCCATACAAATGTGGGCGAAATTTCATATAAAATATCGCCCAGAAAAAGTGGGCAATATTTTATTTTCACCCTTTGGCTGATTTTTTTTTCGTACGAATTTTTCGGGTGATACGTTTGTGAAAAATTGCCCATTTGGATGTTTATTCATAAAATTTTTTCAAAAACTTGAAATTCAAACAAAAATATTACAAAATATAAATATTCGGTTTTTAATGAAATCTTGGCGTTTTCGGACAACAAAGTATTGAATTTTTTATTGAAATTTTTTAAAAATATTTTTTTTTCTTTGCTACAACACAATATGAATTGACATTCCATCAGCGGCACTCGCTAAAACAAAACATGAAAAATTATTTAGAAAAAATCGCGCGATTTTCGAAATTAAAACAAAAATATTACAAAATATAAATATTCGGTTTTTAATGAAATCTTGGCTTTCTCGGACAAAAAAGTATTGAATTTTTTATTGAAATTTTTTAAAATTAATTTTTTTTTCTTTGCTACAACACAATATGAATTGTCTTTCGGTCAGCGGCACTCGCTAAAACAAAACATGAAAAATTATTTAGAAAAAATCGCGCGATTTTCGAGAAATATTTTTTGACCTGCGGCGCTTGCGCCAATACAGTATGAAGCAATTATTTCTCCAAAATTGCGCCATTTTTTGACTGCAGCGCTTACATAAACACAATATAAAATTCTTTTCAAAAACAATAGCATAAATTTTGTGTTAAATATAAATAGATTTTTCTTTGTGCAGTTTTGTTCTCTGGTTTTAAGTTATTTTAAAAGTAAGATTCACATATTCTATCGTTTGTGTTATTGTTTTTGGGCTAATGTATAAAAGCTGCGAAATAAACAAAAAAACTAACTAATGTCCGGACTACAGAGGTAAAATTTATAAACTGTCCGAAACATTGAGCTGTCCGGACTACTGGATAGTCCGGACTAGCGAGTGTCCGAACTAGAGAGGTTACACTGTACTATGAAACAATTATTTCTCCAAAATCGGGCGATTTTTTGACTGCAGCGCTTATTCAAACAGAATATAAAATGGCTATAAATGGCTGAGATTTAATCTTTTTCAAATATTGAAGTTTCGGCTTCCTACATGTACGGTATTTCTTATTTCATTCTCACAATGATTTTGGGTTATTTTTCATATGAAAGTTACCCAATTAATTTAAGCAATTTTTTTGTGGAAAATTTCCCACTATTTTTAGCCGATTTTTCATATATCTTTTGGGTCATTTTGCATTTATTTTTGGGGTAAATTTCATACGTAATTTTTGGCTATTTTTCATATTTTGTCCCAATTTTAGAAATTGGGCGATTTTTCATAAAATTGTTGACTCATTTTTCTTTTGGGTGATATTACATGCCGCCACTGACCAATCCTGACTGGATGCCCTCTATAAATGTATTGTATTGGACTAGGCGAGAAGGGACAGGAATAGGAGTGCTCTAGGATGTTTGGTTTAAATGTGTAGATATCATCAGTAACTAGGAACACACTTCCGGGAATCTTAGCCAACTGTCCGAAAATTTAATTCTCTCTTTGTCTGTAGTTCGATCTACTGACGACTTAAGTTGTTTTTCTTAAGTCTAGGCTTACAAACACCTAACTGGCGATCAACGTAACAGCTCCACGATTAGTACCGCCCGGCTATAGCGTATGAAATTCGAAAATCTTATATACCGAATAGAATACAGGACACCAAGGAACACTAAAAAGATTAGATGTCAACGAAGTCACCCACATGATATCAAGTAGCACAAGCGCGAACCAGTCCCGAACTTTCTAGTGGACAACAGAAAATGGCCAAGCCAAATCCCTCAGTATACAATTATACTGGTTGCTGTTGTTATTCATATTATTACAAGAGTTAAATAGTAGCAAGTTGTGAAACAAACAAACAAGAAACCAAGAAAAATTCAGGAACCTCTATTGCGACTGTTCATGTATTCACATTTACATATCAATTCTTTTCTGTTATGCATTTGTTCATTCATAAAATTTAGATTACTTAGTTAATTTTTATCGAAAACAGTTAATAATACTACTTGGCACAGTGGATATGAAACCACAGCTAATAATTTGATTGACTTCAAGTAACCTATTAATATTGCAACATTGCTTCTTTGATATTTTGTAACTTGAACACGGAAGCAACACATAAGTGAGTGTGAGTGCATACAATAAGAACACCATATGTTAAGAAATTCAATGTTCACCTTAATTATAATTTAGTATTTAAGACCAAGTTTATCAATAAAGAAAACAGAAGTTCATAAACCATTGATGTACACACGTCTTTTCGTTTTACTTCTCCATTTTAACCAAGATCAAGTGCTTGTGTTAAATCAAATCTTTATCTGCCTCGATAAAATCATAAATTAAATTATATTGAAGGACAAACTGGTCCATTCAAGAAACATTGGTGACCCCGAGTCCTTAGCATAGGGCTCAGTAGCAACACGGAACCAACCGAATAACGTTAGATCCTGCAACTTTTATCAGGATCAACGGTGTGATCTGCTGGACAATTTCGTAAGGATATTTGGCCTCACAGTCATTAGCAACTGCAAAGGAATTTTGTCTCTGCAACATATAGAGATCAACTCTTGGAGTGCTGGACAAATTCATCAGAAACATTGGTGTCCTCTAAATAGGGCGCAACAACACAATTCCATCAGGGAACCAATCAACGGATCAGTAAATACAACTGCGCAGCGGGCTAGCTTCGGAAAATAGAAGGACAAAAAGTCAATATGGACATGTTGGCTGAATCTCAACGCAAAACTGGTGAAGTCATCCAAGGGATCATAAGAAATTATAAAAAGGACTCCACGTCCAGGAAAACGCTCGGCTACTATAAGGAGCGCCTGGGGAGATTGGATAGTGCATGGGCGGATTTCGAGACAACTGACAACAAAATACGTTGTCTTGAGAAGCAAACAGTAGAGCACGAATATTTCATCAGCAATTACTATACTGACATAGCGGACCTCGTGGAAAAATACAGGCACGAGTTCGAGTTGGCAATGATGCACGCGCCGATTGACCAGCCACAAGGTACAACCACCACAGAAACGACACGATCGACCATTCAAGAAGCAGAAGATCAGCAACAGCAAGATCAAGCCGCCGCTCAGTCAACTGTAACTCATCAACAGATACCACCAATTTAACAGCAGACGCTGTCTTCACTAAGGCCTACTCCAGTCGCCAGAGCGTCGCAAACTGCCTTATCTATTAGAAGACAAAACGTAATGATAGCGTCTTTAAGACGCGTCATCACAACGGACCCAACAGCAACAAATATGAAATTAAAAGAAAAGCTGTGGGAACAAATCCAGGATCTACATTTTTCAATTTGGGAAAACTGTGTCAACCCACTGGAGGAAGGATATGACATGGGTTCTTTCACGGATCTGGAAGCAATGGTGATAAAAAATTTCAAACATACAACGGTGCCTGCAGCACAGAACAGGGCAGAGGGTGCACAAACAAACGTATCGCCACTTCCCAAAATAACGAACCCGAAATTCAACGGGGACTACTTAAAATGGCCTGCGTTCGCTGACCTTTTTTCACAGTTGGTAATCAATCAAAACATTCCCGCTGTACAAAAGATATGGTATCTCAAGGCCAACGTAACCGGTGAGACTGAAAAACTCATCAGTCATCTTTCCGCCACAACCGAGAATTACGAGACAGCCTGGAAAAACAGCTACATGACGTTACTCAAGAGTTCCTGCATTCCCTCAAGAATATAGGGGTAGACACTTCTTCATGGAGTCCAATCCTGCTTCATCTTCTCAACAAGAAGTTAGACCGAGGTCTTCACGGGCAATATGAGAAAACAATAGAAAATCCAAAGGAATTGCTGCATGTGAGCCAATTCCTAGAATTTCTAGAGACACGCTTTCAGTCAATGGAAGCCATGGGTCAAAAGGAAAAAGTATCAGCCAAGTCATGCGCTTCAGCAGCTTCAACAAACCAAGGTCATGCACGCTATGCAACGATGGAACTCAGAAACTATTTCAGTGCCAGATCTTTTTTAAAAAGGAAACCCTCTGAGCGGCTTAACTACACACAAGGACAAAAACGTTGTGTGAACTGCTTACGTGCGGGACATTCCTTAAAACAATGCGCGAGTTACATTACCACATCAACCACCACCAAAACCTCCGAGAATACCATAAACCTAACAACAACAACAAACACTTAGTTTAAGTTTCATTTACTCTTTCATATTACTTTCATACGTAAATATATAAACATACACACATATACATACATACATTAATACATACATATAGAATAATAAGTATTTAGATCAGTCACTTTACATTTTGTTTAATTGCCAATAATATTATTTAAAACTTCCGGGATTGCAGTCTAATTTCCATTATGCATAATTTACAAATTGTGATTAATCGAAACTCTTCCGGGATAGTCATCATTTTTAGTTTGTCATTTTAGCTTTCATTTTTAAGTAAAGAATAATAAATTATCAATTGTGTTAAGTCAATCGAATGAAATGGTGTTTTTATCTTAAATAACTCAGAGGAAAATCATTAAATAAAAGTAGAGTTTAGTTTCATGGCAATACGTGAATCATAACTGGCGCAGTCGGCAGTCCAACCAACAGTTCCAGTCACTACAGTGGTTATACATACTCCACAGAACTGCAAGGATTTCAACATAGACTCCAATCACAAGAGTATATTGTGAAATTGGGTCTACTATCGAATTTACATCGATAGAAAAAGTTGAAAATAAGGAGCTGGAAAGTTTCAACTTTTTACGGTTGAGAACCAACGAGGGAAAGAAAGCAGAACATGATCCATATAATTATCATAGGGGCTCTGTAAGTACATTGTGTTGTGTTTGAGATAATATACAGAATTGTGAAAAAATACAAGAAAAGATGAAATAAATCGAAACCGAAAAAATACATATTATGGAATTTGGAAATCTTAAAATATTAGTTAAAGGAAAATATATTGAAAATATGTGAGAATCGTGAATCTGAATAAATTAACACAAATAAATAAAGGGAAAATATTTTGAAATTTGAAGAAAATTTGGGTTTACGAAAAGAGGAAAATATACATGAAAATTTTTAATTAAAGAATGTACAGAAGATGCAGTGAATATATATGAACAAGAGGATTCAATGACATTATTCAATAAGAGATCTAAATCAATTGTGGAAATTGTTTTGTTTTAAAGAGGGAAAACACAACGGAAAGTTATAAATCTTGAACGAATTAAAAGAATTTATTTTTTTTTTGAATTTATTTAACTCTTCGGAAATATCGGATAACCACCTGTGATAAATTTAATGAATAACAAATCAAGATTTATTCCTTACCCAAAAAACTTTCGCCTATTCAAATCGAAAAGCCTTACCAGTATACCTGAAGAAACTACCGTAAAATCTCTTGTGCCTTTGAAAAAAGAGACTACAGTCATGACGCAACCGACAGTAAATAACGTTGACATTTTCAATTCACTTAGAATCCCCGACGCAATTAAGGACTTGCTCAAATATGACGGCAATCCACGACTTTTGCACGAATTCATAAGTAATGTGGAGGAAATTCTACTCCACATTAAAGGAGCAGACAATACTCCACAGGGACAGATTCTTTTAAAAGCTATCAGGAATAAGATTGACGGTCAAGCCAATGAAGTCCTGAACATGTATGGTACACACCTTAATTGGGACGAAATCAAAGCAAATCGTATTTCTCATTACTCGGACAAACGGACAGAGACTTCTCTTATAAGAGACCTTCATTCCCTTAAACAATATGGGAAACCGATCGAAAAGTTTTATAGTGAAGTGATAGAAATACAATCAACTTTATCAAACAATGTTTTGATCCATGAGTCTGATGCTAACGTAATTTCTGCAAAAAGGAATCTCTTCTCAGAGATGTGTTTGAATTAGTTTTTATCCGGATTACGAGAACCATTGGGTTCGCCTGTAAGAGCGATGAGACCGGAATCATTGACAATAGCTCACGAATATTGCATTAAGGAACAGAATATTCACTGTGGAAACCGAACAGAATATTCACTGTGGAAACCGAATGTTCAGAATCCTCCCTATCCAAAATATTCACCAAATCATCCAGAGACACGACCACGGTATAACGCTGATTATTCACCTCGAAATTATTATCCAACTACTTATCAGAACTCCAACAACTATAATCATCGACCGACTTGGCAACAGTCGCAACCACCACGTGAATATTTCCATGGTAACAACACCAACCAACGACCTGACAATGCTTCTCGACAGACTAATTGGAGACAATCACAGCCAGCACCGGAGCCAATGGATACCAGCAGCGGATTCTCCAAGTTTGGTAGAGACACCGGTAAACTCAAGACGAGTCCAAGCACTCGCTACAGTAAGATAACTAATAGAAATGAAATAAACAATATAAATGAGTTCAGAAGTCCCAAATACGAAGACCAGCCGGATATATACGACGCTAGGAATACTTATGAAGATGACCGAGATAACACGAACCTGGATCAGTACGAACAATATAATATTGACGATGACCAGGATTTTCGGAAATCAGCCTCGGTCACCAAACAGGACAAACATGGCAGCGTCTTACCCTACATTAACATAACATCTCCGTTTGGTCGATCATTGAAGTTCTTGATAGATACCGGAGCTTCATCATCATTTATTAACCCAGAATTCGTGGATCCAAAAGATCTTAGAAAATGCAAACCGACAACAATATCCACAATATTACACAGATACGATATCGATAAACAAGTGACACTACCTATATTTGTGGAAATAGGAATACACGGAACATTCACATTTTTAGTGTTTAAATTCCATGGCTATTTTGATGGGCTATTAGGTCTGGACTATTTAACGAAAATAGGAGCGAAACTGGACCTGGAAAAACAAACGCTTATGACAATACCTCTCAAATTTAAACCAAATCGTGCTTCCGGAAAATTCACAATAATGGAGAACTCGAAACAACTGATAAAACTACCAGTCGATCTGGAGGAAGGAGATACATTTTTATATACGGTTTCTTTGGATAACGGAGTATTCATATCTCCAGGGATTTACCATGCAAAAGATTGGTTTAGTGTAGTTGAAGTCGTCAGCCCAACGGAAAACGAACAATTGATTTATTTCGAACAACCAGTTAAGGTAAACCCATATAAATCGGTTAATTTTATTGAGGTTAATAAAATTAAAGGATTGTCAGAACTCCTTCGAACGGCACACTTGAATAGCGAGGAAAAACGAATGCTTTTGAAATTATGTATGACGATGTTTTTTACAAAGAGGGACAGAATTTAACCTTCACAAATGAGGTAAAACATCGAATAACGACAACGGACGACATTCCCATTCATACAAGATCTTATAGATACCCCTTTGTTCATAAAGAGGAAGTCCGCAGACAAATTTCAGACATGTTGAACCAGGGAATTATTCGACCAAGTTTCTCTCCGTGGAGCTCCCCCGTTTGTATAGTTCCAAAGAAAAAGGACGCTTCTGGTAAACATAAATGGAGACTGGTCATCGATTACAGGAAATTAAATGAAAAAACAATTTCGGATAGATATCCACTCCCAAACATTTCGGAAATTTTGGACAAATTAGGCAAATGCCTGTATTTTTCGACTCTATATTTAGCTAGCGGATTCCATCAAATAGAGATGAATCCGAGGGATATTCAGAAAACAGCTTTTACTGTAGAAGGCGGTCATTACGAATATGTTCGAATGCCGTTCGGACTCAAAAACGCACCCTCAACTTTTCAGCGGGTTATGGACATTATCCTAAGAGAATTAACGGGAAAAATTTGTTTGGTGTACCTAGACGATATAATAATTTTTTCTACTTCCCTTCAAGAGCATATTGAGAATACGGAGAGGGTTTTTCAAAAGCTGAGGACTTCGAATTTTAAGGTACAACTAGACAAATCGGAATTTTTGCGGAAGGAAATAGCCTTTTTGGGGCATATAGTTTCAACAGACGGTATTAAGCCAAACCCATCGAAAATAGAGGCCATCCAAAAATTTCCGATACCACGCACTCGCCGCGAGATAAAATCTTTCATCGGCTTACTGAGTTACTAAAGAAAATTTATTCCTGACCTAGCCAAACTAACAAAACTAATGACTGAATGCTTAAAGAAAAATAGAAACATCACTTTGAACGAGAGATACGTAACAGCTTTCGATACATGTAGGAAAATATTAATGAACGACCCAATATTACAATATCCCGACTTCACAAGGCCAATCGTGCTTACGACAGATGCAAGTAATATTGCTCTTGGGGCAGTCCTTTTTCAGGGCCGTATAGGGAGCGATAAACCAATTTGCTTTGCGAGTAGGACACTCTCCGAAAGTGAGATCAATTATTCAACTATTGAAAAAGAATTGCTTGCTATCGTGTGGGCCACTAAATATTTTCGCCCATACCTTTTTGGGCGCAAATTTCAAATAGTTACTGACCATCGACCACTTACATGGTTAATGAGTCTAACGGAACCGAATTCTAAACTTGTCAGATGGCGTCTAAAGCTAGAGGAATATGACTACGAAATTGTATACAAAAAGGGAAAATTTAATAGTAATGCGGATGCCCTAAGCAGAATAAAGTTAAAGAATGGTGATATAGCTGACATTAACATAATTGTTTCAAGTCAGTTATCCACTATACATTCTTGAGACGAAAACTTGGATGATGGAATTCCTATTTCCGAGAAACCTTTGAACGAGTTTAATGTACAACTAATTCTTGAAACATCGGATGGGAAACCAGAAACGACTACCCAGACCATTTTTAGAAATAAACAGCGTCGGACAATAAGGGAGATAGACTTTTCCCAGAACACTGTAATTGAAATATTTAAAAAATATATTCCATCGGGAAAACTAACGGCCATTTTCTCTGATGATAAAACATTTAAAGTAGTTCAGTCCGTTTATTCCAAATATTTTTCAAATGGAAAACAGTTCCGTATCATCCGTTGCACGAAAATATTATCAGACGTAACTGATGAAGACAAACAAGTGGAACTCATTATAAATAGCCACGAGAATAGGAACCATAGAGGAATTACGGAAACATACCAATACCTCAAGAGGCAATATTATTTTCCTCTCATGCAGAGCGTAATCAATAAAACTTTGAATAACTGTGAAATTTGCAATACATTAAAATATGATAGACATCATCCCAAATTAAAATTTCAAATAACCGAAACACCAACTAAACCACTAGACATTTTGCACATTGACATTTACACTATAAACGGGAAATGCATTCTTTCCGCCATTGACAAATTTTCAAAATATGCAACTGGATATACACTGCCCTCTAGAACAAACGTATGCGTACTCAAATCGCTGAAATCCTTCATGAGTCCCTTGGGAGTGCCAAGGAAAATTGTTTGCGATCAAGGTACCGAGTTTACTTCAAATATTTTTAAGAATTTCTGTAAACAATACGAAATCGAACTCCATTTTACGTCATTCCAACAATCTAGTAGCAATTCCCCGGTGGAAAGACTCCATTCAACATTAACTGAAATTTATAGGATAATCATGAATACCAGAAAATCGAAAAAACTTGACACAGACCACGAGGTACTATTAGATGAAAGTTTAATGACTTATAATACTACGATTCATTCTTCGACAGGACTTACACCGTAGGAAATATTCTTTGGTAGACCCTACGATTTCGTAAATACTTTAAAATTTGGTAATGAACACGAATTTCTAACTAAATTAAATGAATTTCAGGAAAAATTATATCCCTCTGTTAGAGATAAAGTCATGAAGTCTAAAATCCGACTTATAGGTAAATTGAACCGCACGAGAAATGACCCTGAAAGTAGGGAAAAGGATGAGGACATTTTCCGAAAGGAATGTAGACGAAATAAAATAACCGCGAGGTTTTCCAAACGCAAGACATTAAAGGACAACGGCATTACGCTTCAAACCAATAATGATAAAAAATCACACAAATCGAAAATGAGATTAAGGAAACGTAAATGATCAACACACATTCTTACCTTTTCTTCTTATATTTTTTCAGCACATCCCTAGTTAACGGCCAGGTATTGGAGGTGCGAAACTTCGACAATGATCAGAACATGGCTGCTTTAAAAATCGGGAAAGCGAGAACAATTGAAAGTTACTTCAATCTAATACATATAATAGATTTAGAAAAATACAATACACAGATTACAGAACTTATTAACATCGTTGATTCTTTTGAAAAACGTAGTTTGTTGAAGGATGCTGCTAAAATAAGCAGATTAAAGTTAAAATGGCTGGAAAACAAATTGCGTACGCTAAACCCATACAAGAGAACAAGTCGCGGACTAATAAACGGGCTAGGATCAGCAATAAAATTTATCACTGGTAAGATGGACGCAAACGACGCTGAGACTATAAATAACCATATTCGAGAGCTCGAAAATCTAACATCCGATTCAGTAAATCTAATGGAGAATCAAAAGAGCTTAAACAAGCAGATGATGCAGACATTTAAAAATTTGACAGAACACATCAATAAGGAACAGGACACAATCAGCAAATTTTTGGGAAAACTTTCTATGGAAACTGCTAATAATATCCGAAAAGAAAAAGACGCTTTAGAAGAAATACAATGCATGAATCAACTTGATTATAACATAGACTTACTGACAGACCATATTTCAGACATAATCGGAGCAGTCTTGCTTGCAAAACTTGGTATCATATCGAGACTTATTCTTCACCCAGACGAACTTGACGAAATACGAATCAACCTACAGTCCCAGGACGTTGACTTAGTTTCTGATGAACACCTGTATGAACTCTTAGATCTCCAAGCATATTACAATCACAGAAACTTAATTTTCAATGTCAAAATACCAAATTTATATAATGAAACGAACATACTCTACCACCTCAATCCTCTTCCTATAAATAATACTAACAAATTATGACTAAACCATATGTAAGCTTTAACAAACACAACATCCAGTACTTTACAGAGATTTGCCCAAAGATTGAGAATATATATTATTGTAAGAGATCAAATGACTTCGAAGAAACGCAAACGGCAACATGTATTGGAAGAATACTGAATGGAAACACCCCAATCTGTCCATTAAACGATGTGGGATATATATCGACCATCTTCCAACCGGAGGATAATTATATAATGTTTATTAATATAAAACCATTACTAATCACATCTACTTGCAGTAAAACCAATTTCACAATAAAAGGAACTTCACTACTTCACTTTACTAACTGTTCAGTTACTGCAGCAACAACAACCTACAAAGATAACCCTACTGTGCATTGGGATGCAATATTTGTGGCTCCACCCAACTATAACAAACTGCAGATAACCGAAACGTTGAATCTTGACAAACTAAAGGACTTCAGCTTCGACAACAAAAATGCCATCTTCAACTTAAAAAATGACACCATCCAAAAAGGGAATATCATTGTGATATCCACGGTAACATTCATAATTTTTACAATTGCTGGACTATTTGTGATATGGAGAAGACCCATAACTAACTACTATCCTAATCAAATTGAAGACGCTATGTCCCCATCGAAATCGTTGTGGCCGTCGCTTTACTCTAAGGGGGGAGGAGGTACATTACCACATCAACCACCACCAAAACCTCCGAGAATACCATAAACCACACAACAACAACAAACACTTAGTTTAAGTTTCATTTATTCTTTCATATTACTTTCATATGTAAATATATAAATATACATACATATATACAACATAATTATTAATGACATTGCACCTTTTCAGTTTCATAATAAAAAGCACTTACTAAAATATATTTATACACATACATACATTCATACATCCATATAGAATAATAAGTATTTAGATCAGTCACTTTACATTTTGTTTAATTGCCAATAATATTATTTAAAACTTCCGGGATTGCAGTCTAATTTCCATTATGCATAATTTACAAATTGTGATTAATCGAAACTCTTCCGGGATAGTCATCATTTTTAGTTTGTCATTTTAGCTTTCATTTTTAAGCAAAGAATAATAAATAATCAATTGTGTTAAGTCAATCGAATGAAATGGTGTTTTTATCTTAAATAACTCAGAGGAAAATCATTAAGTAAAAGTAGTGTTTAGTTTCATGGCAATACGTGAAACATAACCCGCGTCACGATGCTGCATGAAATGCAATAGAAAACACAACACGCTGTTGCATCTGGATAATAAACAAGAGTCCTCAAGCAAAAAAGACAATCAAAAGGTGTCCTCAGCAGCATCAACTAAACTAGCAGGGGGCCCAGGGTCTTCATCTTCATCATCTGTTCAGGCGACCAACGACATAGAAGCCACTTCACTAGCAGCAGCCAATGATCAACAAGCAAGCTCGTATGTGCTACTTAGCACAGCAGTCGTGAAAGTACAAGCAGATGGAACAGAGGTTGAATGCCGTCCTTTACTCGACTCCGGATGACATGTCAATATCATCACGGAACGTCTGGTAAAACGGCTCGGCATTTCCAAGTAGATTTCAAATATAAGCATCAATGGAATCGGCTCAACAAACACGAAAACAAGGCACCGAGTAAATGTAGCACTCAAATCTCGGATTAACAATTATTCAACGCGACTTGAGGCCTTTGTTTTGCCACGTATATTATCACCACAACCATCACAGTTCATCAATACTGAAAACTGGCCACTACCCAAAAATGTGGCACTCGCTGATCCAGCTTTCAACCGCCCCGATAGAATCGATATCCTTCTGGGTGCAGGACACTATCACGACTTGCTAGCGATCGGGCAAATAAAACTGGCTAAGCAGCTTCCAACAATACAGAACACTGTATTCGGATGGATAATTTGTGGGAAGGTACAGGAAGAACAATCCAACAATCTGACGTGCGGAATATGCACTGCTGATGAGTCGCTTGATGCCTCTATCGCCCGGCTTTGGGCCCTACATCTAGTAAACCAATGTCCATTGAAGACAAACAATGCGAAAGCCACTTCGAACAACACACCGTAAAGGATAATCAAAATCGATTTGTAGTTCGGATTCCTCTCCATCAAGGTCCTGAAGCTTTGGGCGACTCACACGGGATCGCAATCAATCGCTTCTTTTCTTTGGAATGACGATTGCAGAAAAACCCCGAACTAAAACCTCAATATGCTAAATTCATGGAGGAATACGAAAAGCTAGGTCACATGACAAAGGTACCGGCAGAAGCTATTCGCTCTCCTAACTATTTTATTCCACATAATTGCGTGCAACGACCAGAAAGCTCAACTACAAAACTTCGGGTCGTGTTTGATGCATCAGCCAAAACATCATCGGGACACTCACTAAATGATCTAATGTTCACAGGTCCAACTGTTCAAAGCGATTTGTTCTCCATACTCTTGAGGTTCAGATTGCCCAAATATGTATTCACAACTGATGTCGAGAAGATATACAGACAAATTCTCGTTTCACCTAAGGATCGTCATCTTCAATTAATCATTTGGAGAAAGGACCCCTCGCAACTCATAACATATTATCAACTAAACACAGTGACGTATGGCACCAGACTGGCACTATACTGAGCAACAAAATGCCTACAGCAAGTGGCCAAGGAAAACGCGATACGTTACCCGCTCGCGTCGCAGTTTCTTCAAGAGAACTAGGTGGATCCGGTAGCTTGGTGACAGCGCTAACACTACAAAACCAGCTCACACAAGTCATGACAGAGAGTGGTTTCAATTTACGCAAGTGGTGTGCCAATACTCCGCAACTGCTAAGGAATATTTCACAATCAGATCAAGAAATCAACTTAGACTTTGAAAGCTCAAAAGCGAACTCCGTCAAAACATTAGGACTCACCTGGCTCCCAAAAGATGACGTATTCTGCGTAAAGGTCAACATCGACGCTGTCAGAAGAATCACCAAACGCACAGTCACGTCAGACCTAGCTAGACTCTTCGATCCATTGGGGTTACTATCTCCAGTCACAGTAATGGCCAAAATATTTATTCAGGAATTGTGGGAATTGAAACTTGACTGGGATCAGTCGTTCAGAAACGACCTGAATGCGTTAAAAACTCTTCGGGTGTCGCGGCACATTGGCAAGGGAAGGGTGCCCCAGTCGATGCAAGTACATATCTTCACCAAAGCCTCAGAAAAGGCTTACGGTGCAGTTGCATAAGTTCGATCTACATTCAAGGATGGGACTATCATGACTAGAATTCTCTGCGCAAAATCTCGAGTCGCCCCTCTTAAGCGGCAAACCATACCGAGGTTAGAACTCTGCGCGGCGGTACTTGGAGCTCAGCTTGCATCAAGAATCAAAACTGATCTTCAGCTAACATGTCCTGTCTGGATCTGGACCGACTCAGAGATCGTTCTGGCTTGGATAAACTCATCTTCTGCAGCCTTCTACACATTTGCAGCAAACAGACTTACAGTCATTCACGAGACAACCTAAGCAGAGCAATGGCGTCACGTCGGCTCAAAATATAACCCGGCCGATGTATTATCTTGAGGGATTTCGCCAGCAGCTCTAAAAGATTGTGCGCTTTGGTTCTGTGGCCCCCTGTTTTTGCACGAAAACGAGTCGATGTGGCCAGCCAACTTCAACTCACAGCTGGCAGTTCCAACTAATCTAGAAAGAAAACGTAAGGCACCTGAAGCGCTTGCCACGTCGGTAGCATCACCTGACCTTATGTACCTGATAAGACACAACAATTCATTTGCTCGCTTACAACGTATTGTAGGTTATATCCTGAGTTTCATTAATCGATGCAGGGACAAAGAATTCAATCAACAGATTCAGAGGGCACTCACTACAATCGAACTAGAGACTGCCCTGATGTACATAGTCAGGCATATACAAGAGTCGGATTTCAAGGAAGAGATAGATCTGTTAAAAAGGTATTGGGAATTGCGTGGAACAAATAATTTACGCAATTTATCACCATTCCTGGACAACTTCGGCTTGCTACACGTCGGAGGTCGTCTTGAAGAATCATCGTTGCCATTCGATTCAAAACATCAATTGCTAATTCCCTATAATGACCCAATTTCAAAACTGATCTTTGAAATGGTCCACCAAGAGAATAAGCATTGTGGAGCACAAACTTTGCTGGGAATAGTACGACAGCGATTTTGGCCAGTGAAAGGAAAAATTATGGCTCGAGCTACCGTTCACCGTTGCATAAGATGTAGTAGAGCTAAGCCAGTACTATTCAACCAATACATGGGAAACCCGCCTTCAAGACGGGTAACACCAGCACGACCATTCATCAATACTGGAGTTGAATACTGTGGTCCTCTAACAGTCCACTACAAGCTGCGAGGAAAACGACCACATAAAGCCTACATTGCAGTCTTCTGCTGTTTTGCAACAAAGGCTGTTCACTTAGAATTAGTGAGCGACCTCACAACGGAGGCCTTCATAGGGGCTCTTAAAAGATTCATTGGACGACGCGGCCACTGTCAGAGGTTATATTGTGACAACGCAACTAATTTCGTTGGAGCAAAAAATAAGCTACCAGAACTGTCGGACGTCATACACACCCCTACTGCGCAAGAAGCCATTACGAACGAATGCAGCGTCCAAGCAAAAAGCGAAAGACAGTTACCTCCAGTATAATGATGAACAAATGTCAAACACCATCGAACAGGTAAAGGACAGGTTACACAACAACGAACAAGAAAATCATCAACTTAAGTTGTTCCAAAGTTTTGTTCTACTATCTACACAATTGTCGTTGATGTCAGCAAGACTGCATCGAATACAATACAATAGTTACGGCACTATCTGACTCTCATCATGGCAAAATCAGCCCACTATTGCTGTCACCATCACAACTTCAAACAGAGCTGATACAAGTGAGAAATCATTTGCCATCAGCACTACAACTACCAGTCAACCATGACAACCTGTTCCAGATCTACAAAATCATGAACGTGAAGGGAGGAATTGCAAACAATAACCGGTGTGTGCAGCCAAGAACACATTCGACTCAACTTACAGGGCACTTGACTCATAAAAATAAGCCCAGACTGCACACTCAAATACAAATCTATGCTCATTCAGGGACAGGAAATCTATTCAACATCCCTACACACATCATACACTGCTACTGCCAACATGAGTGAAATTAATTACCACACCGAAGAAGAAGTCAGCAGAATTCATCTCAACAAATACATCGATCACATACAAAACATATCAGACATACAACAAGAACTACACCAACAAGTACTCACTGATCTGCCTCAACAATTGACCAACATAAAAAGACATCATGCAGTAGTAGCTTACGCCGCCCTTCTTCTCGCAATCGGAGTCATCATTGCGACAACTCAACAAACTTCACCAGCAGCGACTTGCCAACACGTAGGTTCCTCAGAATTTACTGTCTCAGTAACTTAAGGAACAAACACAGGAAATTAAAAAAAAAAATATATATATATATATTGTTATTTTATTACACATTTAAGTACTTGTATCATCTGGTGAATAGGTCAGGAACACTCATGCCATAAAAAATATCAAATGTCAATACAGTATAATTTCTGGTTGAGCATAGCTCAACGGCGGGGGGCATGTTCATGTATTCACATTTACATATCAATTCTTTTCTGTTATGCATTTGATCATTCATAAAATTTAGATTACTTAGTTCATTTATATCGAAAACAGTTAATAATACTACTTGGCACAGTGGATATGAAACCACAGCTAATAATTTGCTTGACTTCAAGTAACCTATTAATAATGCAACATTGCTTCTTTGATATTTTGTAACTTGAACACGGAAGCAACACATAAGTGAGTGTGAGTGCATACAATAGGAACACCATAGGTTAAGAAATTCTATGTTCACCTTAATTATAATTTAGTATTTAAGACCAAGTTTATCAAGAAAGAAAACGTTTTACTTCTCCATTTTAACCAAGTTGAAGTGCTTGTGTTAAATCAAATCTTTATCTTGGTGATTCTGCCTCGAATAAATTAAATTATATTGAAAGACAAACTAGTCCATTCAAGAAACAGCGACTCTTACATGGCCCTACAATAGAAGTAGGTGAAAATTGTGTTAACTAAAAGTGAAAACTAGAAATAGGTGAATCATTTTAATACCACTACTTCGAATCCCAAGGAACCCTTCAGTAGAATAATAAAACTTCTAATCTGAAAAAAGCGCAATTTTATTAAATACTGCATTTGTACAAAATAACAACCGAAATTTAAGTAAACAATTATCTAGTGCTACCCAGTAGAATAACAAACTACCCAGTAGAATAACAAACCCAAATTTTCGTAAAGATTGTACTACAATAAAAATAGCTCGTTGAAAACTAATACAAATTGATTGTGCGATAATATTTTAAATTAGCAACTATATCCAGAGAGGAATTCAAAATAAAACTTTAGATCATTTAATTAGACCTCCCGTTCTTAATTATCCAATCTCTGAACAACAAGGGAGTAAGGTCAGAGCTATAGAGAAGACAATTGCTCGCAATAGTGCGCAGCAATGTCAAATAGCCATAGGAAACTTTTAATTCCAAGTGCTGAAATTCCCAGTGTCGATCAGGAAATTGAGTCGAGATATGAAAATTATCTCGCAGAATTGGACAAAGTTACAGATATCATTAAAAGTTTACTAGATACTTCCTGAAACATTACTGTATTTAGTTCATAGAAAAAAGTGTAAATGGGATTCTTAAGCTTAACGACTTTAAAAAGGGAACCCAAAAATATTTGGCTATTCTAAACACAATTAGAAACAAGATTGTCGGCAACGCCGAAGCAGGTCTTAAATCCTACAACACTCCATTGAAGTCAGATTGAATCGAAAGATGTCTCACCCTTCACTAAGCGGATAAACGCGAGCTAACAACTCTGGAATTCCAAATGACAACATTGGTACATCGCAATAACAAAGGCCAAGACGTCTAGCTGGTAGTTTATTTACACCTTAGGCTTATAACGAATGAACTGAGAGACGAGAATCGCTACTTTAGATACCATAGCCCAAATGTACATAGATAAGGCTGTTCAAACATTCACAGTTCCGAACTATTATTATTCTCTTTTTAACTTTGCCATACTGAATACCCATGTGTGTGTGTGGTTCATTTATCGTAACACACTGGCATACCACACACAACGCCACTTAATCACAAGAATTGAAAATATGACACACAGAAATCAATCGGAATCGTTATGCTGACTCAATTGCATTTGGGATTTGTTAATCCATAAAAAACAATTGTAGGTCCTTACTTTAATTGTAACAATCTCCACTACGCCAAAGAATGTGTCAATACACTATACAAATTAACAAATCAAACACAAATTATTTAGGTTGACACAGTCACACACAAAAACATTTAGACGTTAACTCTGCTGCTACGAGTTTAACGACCTACTTGATTTTAAGTGCACAGCAGTGTTGCAACATTGTTGTGGCAATGTTTCTTTGTTCGTTGGAAATTCAAATATCAATGATGCAACATTACTGTAGCACACTTTCGTTAATTCTAAACTCAATGTTGAATTCCATTTAAATGACCCAAATGTATTAAATAAACAAAACAGTAATTTACATACTTACACTTCTAAGCAGTGATTCAATTTTTAAAGAGAACACTCGAGAAAGAAAATGTAGAATAAGAAAATCAATGTATCGTAAAATCCAACTTAGCAATAATTTAGTATTTAAGAACAAACTTATCAATAAACAATTATTAGAATCTCACAAACCCTCATTGTGTACGCTTCTTTTCACTCTCCGTTTCTAACCAAGTTCAAGTGCTTGAGTCAGAACAAAACTTATCTTGGTGATACTGCCTTAATAAGAACACAAAAACAAATCTATTGAAGAACAAAACAGTCTAACAATAAACATTTGGTGACCCCTAGAACAAAACACGCAACGCTCAAGATTTTGATCCTGCGACAGGATCAAAGTATTGGTTTTGGGTTTGCTACATATTGGCAAACCAACAACAGGACATCTGTCCACTCGACAGTCCACACATTGGGACATCGAGCTACACAACAGGACATTTGTCCACTCGACAGTCCACACATTAGGACATCGAGCAACACAACAGGACAGCTGTTCATACACCGGTACGATTCTGCACCATTACCCAGGACAACAGTTCCACAAGCCAGGACATCATTCAGTCCATTCATCAAGCTCAAAACATTGAAGTTTCAAATTTACAGTCCTACAAGCAGGACACCACACGTAACATAACCATATTCAAAGGTCATATCCAATTCCCTTTTGAAAGGCTGAAACAACGCCACTAAGCTCAATGGCAGAAGAAAAAGGAAACATGGAGGCATTGGAAGCATTGACCAAACTACAACGCCAGGCGGGAGATGTGATAGAATCAATCGTCAGGAATTTCAAAAAGGATCCCGCCTCCAGGAAAAGTCATGAGTACTATAAGGTACGCCTGATGAGGCTGGATGTTGCTTGGTCGGAATTCGAGACTAATGACACCAGGATACGTTGTCTTGAGATGCCAGCAAAGGAACACGAGTACTTCACCAGCGGCTTTTACGAAAAAATAGCTACAGTCACCGAGAAGTACAAAGAAATCTTTGAAGCAGCAATGTTGCAAGCACCCACTGGCGCGCCGCAAGCAACAGTACAACAGAAGGTGATTGAAAACCCACCGCCAACCACGCAGACTGCTGGGGTAGCAGCAACTACATCAGGAATTAGAAGACAAAACGTAATGATAGCGTCTCTAAAGCGGGTACTCTCCACTGATCCGACAGTATCAAACATGAAACTGAAGGAAAAACTGTGCGATCAGATACAAGAACTGCATTTCTCAATATGGGAAAACAGCAGCGATCCAGAGGGAGTAGGATACGATATGGAGTCCTACACTACTTTGGAGAGCATGGTGGTACAGAACTTCAAAACACCGCCATCGTCCACAACAGAAGGAGTTGCAGTTGCACAAACCAATGTTTTGCCGCTACCGAAAATAACAATCCCAAAATTCGATGGGGATTACCTCAAATGGCCAGCATTCTTCGACCTGTTTGCACAACTGGTACACAACCAGCGCATTCCCACAGTGCAAAAAATGTGGTATCTAAAGTCTAATGTCACAGGTGAACCTGGAAATCTCATCAGCCACCTTTCGGCTACAGCCGAAAACTATGACACTGCGTGGAAATCACTTCAAGATCGGTACAACAACAAACGAGTACTGGTCGCGTCGCTTGTCCAGCAACTCATTGATCAGCCACCATGTGGATCCTCAGCCGAGTCTATTAAGCAGATGCATGACGTCACACAAGAATGCGTACATGCACTGAATAACATGGGAGTCGACACATCGTCTTGGAGTCCAATGCTACTCCACCTGCTGCTGAAAAAAGTAGATCGAAGCATTCACAACGATTATGAAAGGTCGATAGCCAACCCAAAGGAGTTACAACGGTTGGATCAATTTCTACGATTCCTTGAGACCAGGTTTCAATCAATAGAATCAATGGGGCAAAAGGGAAAACCTGCAGTTAAGTCATATGCAGCAGCGTCATCTGCAAATCAAGGAAATACTATCTGCATTATATGCAAAAATGGCACGCATGCCTTATTCCAGTGTCAAGGCTTTCGAGAAATGACACCACCCGAACGGCTGAACTTCACGCAAAAACAACGGTTATGTGTGAACTGTCTAAAGTCGGGACATTCGTCGAAACAATGCACATCACGCAGCTGCCTGAAATGCAACAAAAAACATAATACGTTGCTACATCTAGAGCAGAAGCAAGAATCCACAATCGGAAAAGTCACTAGTACTGCGTCATCAGCTGCTACGACGTCAGCCGTTGCAGATACAGCAAATCAGTTCCTACGTTCTACTAAGCACAGCAGTAGTTACAATAAAAACAAACGATACTGAAGTTGAATGTCGGGCTCTGCTTGACTCGGGTTCACAGGTGAACTTCATAACGGAACGCTTGGTAAGACGACTGGGCATATCCATGCAGAACTCAAAAATAAACATCAACGGGATAGGCGCCACCAACACCAAAACAAAATATCGGGTGAATGTGGCCCTGAAATCACGCATCAACAATTACTCATCTCGAGTTGAAGCGTTTGTGCTACCACGGATCTTGTCTCCACAGCCATCGCAGTTCATCAACACCGAAAGCTGGTCACTTCCAAAGAACCTAACACTGGCCGACCCAGCTTTCAACCGTCCAGACAAGATCGACATTTTACTGGGCGCAGAACACTACCACGACCTGCTGTCAATTGGCCAAATAAAAATAGGCTACCAACAATGCAGAACACTGTGTTTGGATGGATCGTGTCAGGAAAAATTCAAGATAAACAGGCCAGAAATCTGACGTGTGGAATCTGCACCACCGACGAGTCTCTTGATGCCTCAATCTCCCGACTTTGGGAGTTAGAGGAAATCAAAACAACAACCAAGCCCCTTTCAATCGAGAAGGAACAGTGCGAAAGTCATTTCGATCAACACACTATCAAGGACCAGCACAATCGGCTTATGGTCCGAATACCCTTCCGTCAAGCTCCAGATGCATTAGGGGACTCCCACGGGATTGCAATCAACAGGTTCTTC
Organism: Phaonia tiefii; assembly: GCA_963931995.1. NCBI lineage: Eukaryota > Metazoa > Arthropoda > Insecta > Diptera > Muscidae > Phaonia > Phaonia tiefii. The sequence goes on along the minus strand of OZ008370.1, from coordinate 126,852,314 downwards.
TCCCTGGAGCGTCGATTAGGAAAAAATCCAGAACTAAAAGCGTCAAGTTAATGGAAGAGTATGAAGACCTTGAACATATGACAAAAATATCGGCAGACGCCATTCGCTCGCCGAACTATTTCATCCCGCATCATTGCGTACAACGGCCTGAGAGCTCAACCACAAAGCTCGACGCATCAGCGAAGACTTCGACATCGCACTCACTGAATGATCTGATGTACACAGGACCGACTGTACAAAGTGAGCTGTTTTCGATATTACTACGGTTCAGGCTACCGAGATATGTATTTACGACTGATGTCGAAAAAATGTACAGACAGATCCTAATTTCACCTGAAGACCGGCGGTTTCAGCTAATAATTTGGAGAAAGGATACGACAAAGCCGATAACCTATTATCAACTGAACACGGTCACACATGGGACAAGAGCCGCTCCATATTTGGCAACGAAATGCCTGCAACGGGTAGCCACAGAGAACGCAATACGCTACCCGCTCGCCGCGCAATTTCTTCAAGAGAATTTTTACGTCGATGACGGCCTGGGTGGTGCCGACAACCTAGTGACAGCAATACATCTGCAGCAACAACTCATAAGAGTTATGAAGGAAAATGGTTTCAACTTGCGCAAGTGGTGTGCTAATAACCCAAAACTGCTGAACGACATTCCTCAGGGAGATCAAGAAGTAAACTTAGACTTCGAGAGTTCAAAGGCTGACTCCATCAAAACACTGGGACTCACATGGCTGCCAAAAGATGACACTTTTTGTGTAAAGGTCAACATTGACACTGTCAGACGAATCACCAAGCGCACGGTCACATCAGATCTTGCTAAGCTGTTCGATCCCTTGGGAATACTGTCCCCGGTAATAGTAACAGCCAAAATCTTCATCCAAGAGTTGTGGGAGTTAAAATTCGACTGGGACCAGTCGTTACCAGAGTCTCTACATACCAAATGGACAACATTCCGAACAGACTTAAATACGCTAAAAACCCTGAGGGTATCAAGACATATCTCCAAAGGAAAGATGCCCGACTCAATGCAACTACATATCTTCACAGATGCATCAGAGAAGGCATACGGCGCAGCAGCTTACATCCGAGCAACATTTAAAGACGAAACTATCATGACACGTCTGCTCTGTGCAAAATCTCGAGTGGCTCCGCTCAAGAAACAAACCATACCTCGATTGGAGCTATGCGCAGCAGTTCTTGGCGCCCAGTTAGCGACAAGGATCAAAACCGATCTTCAATTAACATGTCCAATTTGGTTTTGGACTGACTCAGAAATCGTGTTGGCCTGGATAAACTCATCGTCCACAGCATTCAACACATTTGTGGCCAATCGGGTTGGAATCATACAGGACATGACCCAAGCAAATCAATGGCGTCACGTTAGCTCAAAGTGTAATCCTGCTGACATACTATCTCGCGGGAGTTCACCAGCAGCCCTTAAAGAATGCACGCTGTGGTCCCCTGTTTTTACATGGAACAGAATCAATGTGGCCAGTCACATACAATCCACATCTCGCAATTCCAACAAACCTTGAGAGAAAAAGAAAAGCACCTGAAGCCCTCGTCACCTCCGTTACACAAGCAAACGTCGTGTACGAAATCATGCACAAAAACTCGTTCAGCCGCCTACAACGAGTCATGGCGTACATATTACGATTCATTGCCCGGAGCAGGTGCAACAAGAACGTCCGACAGGTCCAAGGACCTCTTACAACAATCGAGCTAGATGCTGCCTTGAAAGCTATCATTAAACAGGTGCAAAGATCAGACTTTAGCGAAGAAATCCAGCAGCTGGAGAAGTACCAAGAACTGCAAGGAACCAATACCCTACGCAACCTCTCACCATTTTTGGACGAGTTTGGTCTCATGCGCGTCGGTGGTCGTCTGGAAGCTTCGTCATTGTCATTTGATTCGAAGCACCAACTTCTACTTCAATATAACGACCCAATTTCAAAATTAATATTTGAAATGATACATATTGAAAACAAACATTGCGGCGCTCAAACGTTGCTGGGAATCATGCGACAGCGCTTCTGGCCACTAAAAGGGAAGATCACGGCTCGAGCGTCAGTTCACCGCTGTATAACCTGTACCAGAGCCAAACCAGCACTATTAAACCAGGTCATGGGCAACTTGCCACCTACACGAGTGACCCCAGCGAGACCATTCATTAACACGGGAGTTGACTACTGTGGCCCGATAACAGTACATTACAAGCTACGCGGGAAAAGACCACACAAGGCCTACATCGCGGTGTTCTGCTGCTCCGCAACAAAAGCGGTACATCTGGAACTCGTGAGTGATCTAACTACCGAGGCATTCATCGGCGCTCTCAAAAGATTCATCGGCCGGCGTGGACACTGCCAAAAGTTATACTGCGACAACGCAACCAACTTTGTAGGAGCAAGGAACAAACTCCCTGAATTAGCAACTATCATCCACTCACCCAATGCCCAGGAAGCCATTACAAGCGCATGCAACACCAAGGGCATCCAATTCAACTTCATCCCACCAAGAGCGCCACACTTCGGTGGTCTCTGGGAAGCAGCTGTCAAATCTGCAAAACATCTTCTGGTAAGGAGCATGGCAAATGCATCTCTTACATACGAAGAGCTCGAGACGTTGGTAGTCGAAATTGAAGCGGTACTCAACTCGAGGCCCATCTCACCAATGTCAAATGATCCAAACGACATTGGGGCACTCACTCCAGGCCATTTTCTGATTGGAGAACCTCTCACGGCTCAAGTGGACTCACAAGCAACGACTCCAACCTTAAGTCAGGCAACCAGATGGAAGCTCGCAGACGTGAAAACAGCTTCTGCCGTTCTTAAGAGAGCCATTCACAATCTCGCTCCGCTTCCAAGACTCAACGAAGATGAACCGTGTGTGGGCCAACCAAGCATGCAAGTATCGACAAGCCCAATCAATGAGGATGAGGATGCCCAACCATCAGTCTCCACCAGACGACCAACCAAACAAGAAAAGACGAACGACATCGAACTCCAGCCTCATGATGACAATGCTCGTGGCACTGTTTGCACTTCCTTTAGTTTGTGCAAATAAAATCAGTGTAACAAAGTTCGAACCAAATATCGGCTTTCATTTTGAAGGAATTGGCACCACACGCATTTCAAGGTCTGAATGGAGACTTATAACGTATTACGAGCTCCAACCATACTGGCGAGAGATGGACGCATTTACTAATGGTACGTCAGCACTCCAGCACTTGTGCACATTAATTTCCCAACGGAACCCATGTCAAAGCGTTCTGCATACCTCTGAGCTCGGCTTCTCAGACCTCAAGGCTGAAAACCTTCTGCTAAAACGCAGAAGAACCAAACGTGGCGCTGTAAACGTTATTGGGAACATTGCCAACTCACTGTTCGGAGTTCTAGACTCTACTTACGCAGAGCAAATGTCAAACACTATCACCTTGATCAAGGAAGACCAAACTCACATTAAACAGCTTTTGAAGAACCAAACGTCAATCATTGACTCAACCCTCAACATCTTCAAGCAAAATGAACAACAGCTTCATGAGAACTTCAACAACATCAATGACCAGATAAACCACATTGACTCCAGACTACGCCAAAACGAACAAGAAGGTTACAAACTCAAACTGGTTCAAAGTTTTGTGTCACTATCCGCTCAGCTCTCGTCAATATCAGCACAAACGATTCGGATTACGGGGACCACACAGAAAAAGATGGCGAACCGCACTATGCACCTAATCTTGATCAATATTATGATTATGAGGATAAAACCATAAATTGTATCGAAGATCAACAAAATTTTCCGTTAGGAGCCTCGCGGAACCCACCGGATACCTAGACCTTAACGTACACGGGAATACCTTATCGTATATTAACATTTCGTCGCCAATTGATAGACCCCTTAAGTTTCTAATAGATTCGGGGGCATCATCTTCATTTATTAACCCAAAAATTATAGACCCTAAATTCTATCAGGATTGCGAGCCTATTACGATAATAACTGCATTAAACAAACATACACTAGATAAAAAGATAAACCTTCCCATGTTTATAGAAGAATGGAATAGAGGGAAATATAAATTTTTTAATTTTTAAATTCCACGGTTATACCACTTTTATCAAAACCAAACTTCACGTCAGGTATAGTCGAGATCCCACCAACTTCAAAAGTTATTGTGAAAATCCCTGTTGACACACAAAACCTAGACGGTTAGATTCTAATAAAAAAACAAATAGCATAGAAATAGAGATAGGAGAATCAGTTTTAGTTAAAGTCGAAAACAGACGAAAAAATGAATCACCATATATTGGCCCATACGAAGTAATAGACATTGATAACACTGTGATAGTTTATGACCCGAAAAAAAATGAACTTTGATGAATCCTTTTCGAACTATTAGGTGGGAGTCCCCTGAGTGCGAAAGTACATTTGGAAGTGTCAGATTGGCTCCAGTTTTTGAGAAATCGGTATATATGGATATAGCTAAGTCTGCGCTATTTAAACAAATTTTACCGGCCATAGGCAAATTTTTTTTTGGCCTAAAAGGGCTTAAAAAGCTTATTAAAATAGAAGAAACAAATGTTTGCGCTCGATCCAACTTCTTGAGATATGGGCCTTTAAAGCTTGAGTATATAATTGGCCATATCTCACATATTTATGGCCCGATCTGGTTCCGGTGAATATCATTACAAAGACCATTAAAAACTCTTTAAATCTGCATATAAATATATTAAATTTTATTAGCCCATTGGGGACAAATTTAAAAAATACGATTTTTTAACCTCACTTTTTTGCTAAAAATCTGATTTTCTCAAAAACCAGCCCTAGTAAACCATATATACCGATTTCTCAAAAACTGGAGCCAATCTGCCACTTCCAAATGTACTTTCGCACTCAGGGGACTCCCCCCTAATAGTTCGAAAAGGATTCATCGAAGTTAATTTTTTCGACTATCACAGTGTAATCCAAACGTAACCATAAGCATAAAAAAAAATAAATGCAAAGTATTGCACAAAAACCAACTTAAGAAATATACAATGTAATACTAACCCATAAATTATTTTCAAACAAAAAAAAAGAGCAACAAAAATACAATAAATTTAGTAGTAATAAGAAACCCTAATATAAAAATGTAAACACACGAACACCCATTAAATTTTTTTTAAAAAACAAAAAAAAAAAAACACTTGAAATAATAACGAACACAAAAAAAGACTTTATACAGAAAATAAAATCTTCCAATTTCACTGTAAGATTTTCTTAAGGGTGAGGGTGTAGTATATGCATGAATTTATCCAAATACACCGAAGTGTAAACATTCATATACAAAGTGGTGCAAATACAATTCATTAGAATAAGAATACACTGTAAGCTTAATGTAAAGAACAACATAACCATATATTTCCGTGTGCGTGTGTGTGTGATTTAAGCAAAAGAGTTTAATGACTTCTTGCTAAGCCAGAGTAAAGCGGCATTGGGCAACATTGTAAACAAAAGCCAACAATGTATGTCAGTAAACAAATTGCAAACAAAGTATGTTACAATTGAAGAACTCATATTTGGGTCAGCGCTTTGAATTTCAATCCAAAGAATAAAGGCAACTAGAACAATATTGTGTCATACACAAATGTTCGAGTTGTGACACTTTGCTAAACACGGAAGTAGATGGTAAAGTACGATGATAGAATAAGAATTGATCGAACCAAATCAATGTTCGATCAATTCTTATTCTATCATCGTACTTTACCATCTACTTCCGTGTTTAGCAAAGTGTCACAACGAGAACATTTGTGTATGACACAATATTGTTCTAGTTGCCTTTATTCTTTGGATTGAAATTTAAAGAAATTTTTTTAACTTAACTTCGCTTATTTCCTACACTTAAACTATCCGCTTCAGAACAAGGTCATCTTCTGATTGTGGGGGGGGGGGGGGGGGTTGCAGGACATCTGTTTTCCCTCAGTAGTGGTGGTGCATCCTTCTTTTGGCATATGAGTTGGACTTCCTTCAATTCTTAGGCTCGGATGGGCAGGATCGCCATGTAATGTCTTTGAGGTTTAGGTTTTGATTGCCTTTTATTTACAGAAGTCTTTTGCTTATAAAGAGATTTTACATTTCTAAATTATAGAATAAGAATTGATCGAACATTGATTTGGTTCGATCAAACCTAGACTATAATTTAGAAATGTAAAATCTCTTTATAAGCAAAAGATTTCTGTAAATAAAAGGCAATCAAAACCTAAACCTCAAAGACATTAAAATACAACCCTTTCTCTACATACCAGAGGGTATATACAGCGCAGAAAATTGGTACAGTCTAGTAGAGGTAACAAATGAGTCTTTTCATTCAAAAACTCTACTGATAGAACAGCCAATTCACACCCAACCATTTAGCAACCAACAATTTGTTGAAGTGCATAATTTCAATATAGAGATTAGTGCATCACCAATTACGAAGGATATCATTTCACTATTGCGTACGGTTCATTTAAATTCGGAAGAAACAAAAGCTCTGCTTAGCCTTTGCAAAGATTATGACGATATATTCTTTCAAGAGGGGAAAACTTAAGTTTCACAGACGAAATAAAAACACCGGATCAAGACAACAGATGATCTGCCGGTGTATGTTAAATCATTAATAAAGGAACATCAGTTTCCTCCTAAAATAAAAACACCATCTTTTATTTGGGAAAAAGGGTGGAAGTGTAACTTGGGCAAATAATTTCGTCACTGAAAGATTAACTAGTAAACTATCATACAACCAGAAAAGGCAGTATGGTCGACTGAAAGTGTTGGCGGAAGGTCAAGATAAGCTACACAGCGGGTAAACGTAAAAGCAGGGTTTGAAATTGCCGACTGATTTTCATTGCTAAACTGATTTACTGACTGTGACTGCGAAAGTCATCTGAAGAAACTGAAATGAAAACACACACACACAAAATTATTTTTTGTACAGCGGTTGCGACTGCGGCGCAAACACAATTTCGTGCCGACAAAATCAGTCGTTTGTTACAAAATTGCTAGCGACTGTTTTACATTAAGCAAATGTTCTGATAGCAAAATCAACAGTCAATACAACGACTGAAATCACCACAGAACAGTGTTGAAATTGGTGAATTATATTCATTGCTAAACTGATTTACCGACTGTGACTTCAAAAATTATCCAGACAAACTGAAATGAAACCGCATACACACAAAATAATTTCGTTTAGTTTCGGATGCAGTTGAGTTACAAATTGATGAAGTGCGATTGTATTGATTATTGTTGCTGTCGGCTACAAATTGTAAGTCGCAGTTGTTGTAGACGAAATTATTTTGTGTGTGTGCGGTTTAATTTTAGTTTGTTTGGATAATTTTTGCAGTTCTGTCGACAAGAAATTGTGTATGCCCGCAGTCGATGCAGAAGAAATCATTTTGTGTATGCGGTTTGCTTTTATTTTCATTTGCGAAGCAACAGTTGCCGTCGTTTGACAAAATTTGATTATGTGTTCGTTAGGTTTGAATAAATTGTTGTCGGCTGTTGCTATTTCAATCACTAGGCAATTTTCGTACAGGCTGGAAGCTCATGCAATCCCAAACATCATACCACCTCAACCAAGTGTATCATTCGACATATCGTCCTGGTCTAATCCCGAAAACGTGACTTTGGCAGACCCATTATTCTACAGTTCGGCAAAAATTGATGTCTTACTTTGGGGCAGAGTTCTACTTCCATCTTATGTTATCAGGAGCATTACAATTAGCAGATAATTTACCCAGTGAATTGAAACCGGAACAAGCTATCCTATACATGGACGATTTGGTCGTATGAGGATGTTCCGAAAACACATGCTCTCGAACTTGACAAATGTTTTTGAACTATGTCGGAAAAGCAATATAAAGTTACAAGTTTATAACAGAAATTACATACCTAGGTCACAAATGAACTTACAAGGGAATACCCCCAGATGATAGTAAATATTCAGTAATTGGAAGTTATCCAACACCTACTGACGTAGATGGCTCGAGAAGATTCGTAACCTTTTTGCAAGCACGTCGGGAACCGTGCAACACCCCCGGCGCGACCAGAAGCGAAATTAGGTGAGCCAGAGATTGTCGGTGGTGAAGGGAGTTCTGCCAGGGGAAGTTTGATTATTGGGTGTATCTATCTATACCAAGACGAACTCCACCGACTCCGTTTTCGTCAGGATACCATGTTCGAAGGCGAAAAATGGATGTGTCTTTCTTCTGGTAGATTCGGGGGCTGACACGAGTCTATTGAAGTATGATAGCCTGCCAGAAGGAGTTGCGATCGACCAAATGGTGGTGAAGAACCTTCGTGGGGCGTTTGGGGGATTCTCCAAAACTACTTGATGTGTAGAATTGGGGCATAATGAATACCCGGATTTGACATTTAATATGCATTGCATCGACGAGGGGGGTCAACTTGCCAGGTGACGGGATATTAAGGCGCAATAATTTATGGGTTCGTTCAGAAATGGACACAGTAGCGCATTTTCTTAAGGTATACTCGAGCGATGGGGAATGTAGTCTCCCATTGATTCATTTGCAGGAGCTCGATGGATCGTATACAGTGAACACCATGGACAAAGTTACAGTGGCAACTGCTAGGTCGGTGACTATCGTACCGATGAGTTTGACTACCAAACATGCAACGGTGGTGATAGACAAGGAGAAAATATCGCCCGGTGTGTATTTGGGGCTGGAGTAACGGAGGTAAAGAACGGAAGAGGGTGGGCACCTATTCTAAATGCAACCGAGACAGATTTCAGATTGCCTCGCGAATTTAAGCCTAAAATCTGTTCGTTTACTAAGTGCGAAGGACCAAGGCAGGATCTGCTGGCACAGGTGAAGGAGTTTAATGCTGATGAGAGGGTAGAGAACATATTGAAGACGATAAAAGTAGACTCGGGCCTGAACCCGGAGGAAAGAGGGTCCATTGAGCGGATTTGCGCGTCCTACCATGACGTATTTTGGTTAGACGGCGACACACTATCCTGTACGGGTGTTGTGAAACATAATATTCCAGTAAAGCCGGGCCAAATGCCGGTTAAAGAAAAACAATAATTGCAAACACAATAATAAACAAAACACTGGTCATACGATACTCTAGAACAAATTTGCATACAAAATAATAACATAAACAAACTTAAATAGTAACGAGGTACACAACCATCAGCTAGGGAAATTTACTCATCTTACTATTTTAAATAAATTTATTTGAAATATGCATTATTTAGTTATACAGAACTATACTTTTGTGCTATATGGCACCGAAATATTCTGCACCGCAACAGGAGCTTTTGGTGCGATATTTGTCGATGCCATTGGTCCATTTCCCAAATCAATTTCTGGAGATGAATATGTCTTAACAATGATAAGTGACCTAACTACCCTAGTCACAATATCCATACTGGACAAAAGCGCGAAAACAAGCGCTAAGGCAATTTTTGAAAATTGCATCCTTAAATATGGTCCAATGAAGACGTTCATTACGGACATGGGAACTGAATACAAAAATGCTATATTAAACGAATTATGCGTATTATTGAAAATTGACAAACTGACTTCAACGCCACGCTATCACCAGACGCTAGGTACAATTGAAAGAGGCCATATAACTTTCAATGCATACGTAGGTTCCTACATATCAGTATGTAAAAACGGCTGGGATGAATGACTTAAGTTGTTCACGTATTGCTTCAATACAACTCCATCAACAGAACATAACTACCGTCAGTATCCAAATACCACAAAATATGATACAAATGAGTGAAGTGGACCCAATAGCTCCACTTTATAATATAGACAATTAAGCCACCGAGGCCAAATATAAATTAGAAAAGCATAAGGAAAACAGAAAGGATAGTATGTCAAACACATTACAAATTATAATTTTAGTATAGCAGATTTAGTTTTATTAAGAAATTAATCAGGGCATAAATTAGATAAAAATATATTGGCCCATTTAAATTAAAAATGTACTATTAAAAGAAAATGTAAATATAATAGGACTTAAAACTAATAAAGAACAAATAGTTCATAAGAATATTATGAACACACTGAGCAAATTATAATAACAAAAAAAAAACACGGGTTAGGAATATGAAAAGTAACGAAAATAAAAAGTAATAGATATAAAATAATAGACATATAGTAATAAATATAAAAAGCAATAAATATATAGTTAGAAATAAAACAGTATAATAAAATTATTATAAGACAACATTGTAAAAGTATGTCCATAAAACTCACGATATATGAACATTCTTCTGAAAAATGGAGGTGACTCTTATAATAGAGTACACACAAGTCGCCGCGACCAACGTAGAGCGTTAACGTAAAATATTGAACAGGTGAATCCTCAAATTACAATTCAAATCATTGACGTTTCCTAAAGTGCCAAGACAGCATAACTTCACACCACACAACGGCTCTCATTAACAAGATACTAGACGTCGCTTTGCTACAGTGATCTTGAATAAATACATAACATAGGCACACGCACCTGCACTGCACTAAATGCAGTCCATCATAACGGCAACCACCGTCTCTGCCGCCAAGTGCATTGTAGGAATGAATGCAATCGGACATAACTGAGACCACAGTCTCTGCTGATAAATCTTTCATGCGTCGCCCGTAGGTATGCCGCGACTACTACCCATAATTATGTATTAACATAGATATAAGACATTTCTGTAGGTTAGAATTAAGTATAAAAAGACTTGGAATAATTAATGAAGATTCTGAAATAATTCAATTGTTTTCTGATTCAGTCTTCGTACCCTCGTTTCCGCGCCATTAATCTAATGGCAAAAAAAAGTGAACTCTACTAATCATCGTACCGAGTAACTAAATCAGCTCCAGAACCAACTACATGATGATGACATTTCAAATCCACATACTGTTTCTCGATTCAACAAACAACACCATTTGGCGATAAGTTACTCGGCTCTCATCATGTCCTCCATGCTGTTGATATCATATCTAATATGGAAAAATGTGAAGAGAGGAGTCGTGTCAATCCAATCACCTACTCCAATACTACGGCAAAATCAAATTTCACCACTCAAAGTTCGGTCAAGTTATTGACGTAGTACGTTGTATTATACTGTCTTCAGAATTAATAACAATTTAATGACGCAACCTGCACGATTGTTGTTATGCATGTGTAATATCTTTTAATGTATTATGATTACTGATCATCTGCAATACGAGTAGTATCAATAATGTTGAATTAATAAATAAGTTTGCTAGAATGAATTTTATCTTCATCACTAATCACAACAACACACGGTTCAAGTACTCTCTTCTAGATTAACAAAGCTTTCGGTTTATACCCAAACCACTAATTTCAGAAAGGATTCATTCAATAACTAAACCTATTCCTAACTATAAAATTTGGAGTTTTTGGTTTTTCATGGGGTCTGTATACCTACGTAGCAGGGGGCTGTCCAGTTTCTAGTGCAGGCTCGCACTCTTTATTGTTAACGCCCAAACGGTACCTGTGTCGTATTCTTCTTAATTCTATATAACCTAAGTCCATATATAACTAATTCTTTTATGACTTAACCTAAATCATAATATAACATGTGCCCTTTCATCTTCATACCATGCCATAATTCACATCGGGCTCATATTGCATTCCATATTTGGTGACACACATATTTATTGGATGTGTCTGCTAGCAAAGCAGATATATGATACTCAAACAAAATTGTAACTCGAACATCTCTTGGCAGTGTATCCAGACTGAAATATTCACTAGTAAAACTAAGAAAATGAACTTAAACAAATCAAATGTTAACACAAATTCGTAAATAAAAGCAATACGACCAATGAGTACTATTCACAAATCTTTGCTCGCATCACCCCATAGCCCAAATATTTGACAAATATTCCGTCTGTTGTGGTATCCCCCCGGAGTGGAAAGTCCGAAGGAGACACCAGGAGGGGTTTCGGAAAAGGAAACCTAAACTCTTAACCTATTGTTTTAGTTGCATGCGTGTGTTCTTGTAGGGGGCCAGTATGCCCAAGGTGCAGAGTCGACCTGTGTAACCCACTGAAGCTCGGTGCCCAAACGGCCCCTATGCTCTAAATGGGAGGAAACACACACCCCACCAAAGCACACACTCAACCATAATGGAAACTAACACTTTCGTCTCCAAAATTGTTTGACCACTCTCACCGAGTTTCTTCACTGTATCCGCTTGGCAGTTTACACCATCTGCGTCTTAGGAAGTTCTTTGTGGAAGTGTACATCCCCACTCGTTATCGGACCAAAAGAGGGTTAATTCCAGGTTTAGTATGCGTCTATTGGCCTGTTGGAGGTCTTCGTAGTCTAACCTCCTTATTGCACTGGTAGGCCCCTTCCCTGCAACTACCTGCCTAAATTCGTTGTATTCCACATCAAGCTCTTCAGCTTCCCTAAGATTATCCTGTGTCTCTGCTTCTAATTTTACGTTTTGGCAATTTAACGCCTCCAATTCAAAAGTCACTAAAATTTATTTTCCTTTATTTCTAAGACTAATTTGCTTATGCCTAAACCTAATATGAACCTAAGACTAACCGTAATGTACCTACGATGCGGAATTGGCTTGTTCGTTATGGTGCGGACCCACACATAAACAAGGTAACCAAACGGCACCAATGCTCTAGAGGGGAGTGGAAGAGAAACGATTATGTCTACCGCATTTTTCAGCAGCTGAACTCTATTCCATTTCCTGGACTTTAATTCTACACCACGGAGACATTATCTAAATGCTCGTTAATTTAATCAAAACTCGTACAAATTTCGGAGTTGTAATACTCACGCGAAATTTATCAAAACAAAAATGTCACTCAAAACCACAGCCGACAGATTAAGTCATAGCCGCCACCAGAATTATACAAAACGAAAGGATTTTCAGATTTCAATAGGGACAAACGAAAATGTAAGAATAGCTAAAGTACTCGCGAAATCGTAGTATCTAAAAGCAAACGACAGGAATAAAGTCAACGTATTCAAATTTGAAGACCAAACCAATGGCAAAATGGATGACATTCGATACCATCGGTGATTGAGGTGGAAACAATTTATACCAATGTAAATGGCCGTATATATAAAATCGCTCAACTCTAGTCATTTACAAAATAATTAATCTTCGTGTGAAGTACACGTAAATTGAAAGAAATATATGCCAAGAAAATTTGGCACTCCAACGTAATGTTGCCGGAAATCATTGCAATTGAACACCAGCCTGCATAACTTGTGGGAAAAAAACGCCGCAACTGTATGTGATTTTAAAAATGAGAACATAAGTCAAGCAGTTTTTCCTTATTTCAACTAAAATCAATCAATTGAAACAAGAACCGATCTTATACCTAACGACGTAAGATATCCACTGCAGCAAAAGCATGTTGCGGTGCCATGTAGTATCGTGTTGGTTAGTCAATTTTCCGAGTTGATGGTTGTGTACCTCGTTACTATTTAGGTTTCTATGTGTTATTAAACTCAATTTGTTGTAAGCTTAATTTTTTGTATAAAAATTTGTTAAATAATTTAGAGTATCTTACGTATGACCAGTGTTTTTATTATTGTGTTTGTAATTATTGTTGTTTTATTATGTGTTAAGCGGTCATTTCCGCCTTGGTTCGTCAAACCAATGTGTATTCGAGTTGCATTTTTGCTGCGCTATTATATTATGCCAGTGGTTGGGAATAGCGACTGAGCATAATGCAAAAGAATCACTTTTCGTTTTCACGTAGAAAACGAGAACTAGGTCATGGTTAACGTTTTTGCGTGGAATGGGGGACAGGCGGAAGACCATATCAATTAAATATGGTAAGAATCTAGGTAATAAGATCATAAAAATAAAGTGGCACACTGTGAAAGTGTGTCTGAAGTTTTTGAGAACTGAAGAAAAGAGACTTCTTATTGTGATAGGTAAGTTGCCCCTGTTTTACTCCCAGCACAAAATTAGTGCGGTCTGGGCGCTCTTATTTAAAGGTGCAACCCTGCACTAGAAACTAGGCAACCCCTGCTATGTAGTGATACTGACCCCAGTAAACTGACACACACAGTTAGGGAAACAGTGGTATTGCAGAAGAACACCCACAACATTTGGCGCAGCCGGTAGAAAACGAGAACTAGGTCAAGGTTAACGTTTTTGCGTGGAATGGGGGACAGGCGGAAGACCATAGCAATTAAGTATGTTAAGTACATAGATCATAGAAATAAAGTGGCACACTGTGAAAGTGTGTCAGAAGTTTTTGAGAACTGAAGAAAATATACTTCTTATTGCGATAGGTAAGTTGCCCCTGTTTTCCTCCCAGAAGAAAATAAGTGCCGTCTGGGCGCTGTTATTTAAAGGTGCAAGCCTGTACTAAAAACTAGGCAACCCCAGCTAGGTAGGGGTACTGTCGCCCGTACACTGACACACACTTATAGTTAGGGAAACAGTGGTGTTTCACGAGAACGCCCACAATATTTGGCGCAGTCGGTCTTCGGACCATACGTGCTTTATCCTCGTAAGGATATAGCCAGCTCTTTTGGGCAAAGGTTGTATGGAATTATTTTATTATATTTATTATGGAATTTTTTTCATATTTATAATAATATATTGCATAAAGTAGGAATATACAGAGAGGCCATGAGTGTGGCAGTTCAACAGATTTATCGTCAGAAGTCACTGGGCTAGCGACAGTTTTGATACGGTTTTTATTTTATAGTAATAAAAACACTGAATTTGAACGAAAATCAAGTAAAAATTAATGAATGTTATTATGTTTGTTCAGATAAAATTAATTAATTGCATATAAACTCATTTTAAATCTCTTAAGTGCCGACAAAATGAGTTTTGTAACTAGGTGAGAAACGAGTTTTTCTTCAAACCTCCTGATATATTCACTGTGGGGAATTTAGCGGCTACCTCTTTTTCCACTTATACCATGTCCTTGGTTTTCTGAACAGCAATTTATGTTTCCCTCTTTTTGAATTGAATAATCTATTGTGACCCTTTCTTATCTGTGAATGGACGCGACAATTGCTGAATTGGATAAGGCTCAGCAATTGATAGCCCAGTTTAGGTCAACAGTGGAAATATAGGTTTGTCGGGCAAGATTTGTTCAATCTTATAAAGTCCAAATTTGAGGCATCCTGGGGGTTGACGAAGTTGGACGAGGAAACTGCTGTACACGAGGAGCTTTGCGACTTGCGGAAAACTCGCGAGGAGTGTAGCGAAGAGAGGATAAGGGAGCTCAATTCGGAATTAAGGGCGTTGAAATTACAAAACGCAAAGTTTAAAGAGGAGATTCAGGATAATCTAGAGGGGGGCGGAAGAGCTTGACAAGGAGAACGAAGCACTTCGGAAAATAATCACTGAAAAAGGACATATTAGTGTAGCAAGAAGATTGGAATACGAGGATCTCCAAGAGGCCAATAAACGTATAATAAACCTGCAGTCACAACTTCGTTTGTCCAGACAGGAAAGAGAGGCGTCAAAGAAGGACGTGCTGTTCCACAGGGAACCTCATAACACAGGGTTAGTACTAACAGTTCGAAGAATGGCGTCTACTGAGTTGGTAAAATCAGTCCAGGCGCTGGTGTCTACGTTTCGAGGAGAACAGTCTCCAACACTTTAGATGGAGGTATATAAATTCGTGGACGCATTCCGGTTGGTTGGGAAGACGGTGCCTCAGGATAAGGTAATGGATTTCCTTGAGGTGTTAAAACAGATATTATACTACGATGCCTATCAGTCAGTCAGGCTTTGTTCGTTTTCGTCGGTGGAGGAACTCCTCTGTCTGATGAAATCGACATACGTCAGGACAAGGTCATTCGATTCAGTAATGCCAGAGCTTTAAGAAGCCTGTCAATGTAGTGATGAAGATCTCCGATAATTTGCCCGGCGCCTACAGACGATGTCGTCAAAAGCAGAGGCGATTCTTAAGGAAACATATGAAGGAGGGACAGACAGCGTAATGATGGCGAAGATAAATAAAAAACTGAAAGCCGCACTTACTTCGAGCCTTAGGGATCCTATGCTTATGGGTAGAATGTTGGCAAGTGCGGCCTCGTGCTTAGACGGACTTCTCGAAGAAGTGCTTGTAGTACAAATGACATTCTGGAGGAGACAAGAACCTCCAGTGGAGAGAATTCGTTCCCATGAGACGAGTAGGGAACGGGATGGGATGCGGAGCAGGCAGGAAATAACCAACTGGCGGGTCTTATAGCCGCGGTACAGCAGTTATTAAGGAAGTCGGACGAGAAACAGTCGGTGCCTTCAGAATGCCGCCAGTATGGCCACGAGCCAGGCCAGGGGTGTAAACCTCGCACGGGCAGATCACCAACGGGGAACGCTTGCCGAGGATACAGGGATTTAAGATGATACAATTGCGGTAATCCGGGACACAGTAAAGCGAATTGTCCTCAGGAACCAAGTCCGTAAGCTAGAGGAGGACGGCATTATTTCCCATAGCGTGTCACCATGGAACTCCCCCTTATTACGCGTTCCAAAGAAATCGGCGGGGAAGGGTGTGAAATGTTGGAGATTTGTTATAGATTTCCGTAAGTTTAACGAAGTGACACTCAAGCAAGTATTTCCTATACCTGGGAAATTCTATTTCAGCTAGGCAACAGCAAATATTTCTCCACACTTGATCTAGCGAGCGGCTATCATCAAGTGGAAATGGACGAGCGGGATAGGGAGAAGACTGCTTTCAGCACCGCGCTTGGCCATTTCGAATTCAACAGAATGCCATTCGGGCTAACGGGAGCTACAGCTACATTCCAGCGACTAATGAATCATGTTCCGAATGCTTTGTGTACCTGGAGGACATTGTCATCTATGGGAGAAGTCTCGAGGAGCATGCCACAAGATTCAGCAAAGTTTTACAGCTTTTGAGGAAAAACAATTTGAAGGTGAAAGCCGAAAAGTGTAACCGCTTAAGACGGGAGATTGTATACTTAGGTCATAAGTGTTCAACGGAGGGAGCACTCCCCAATCCGGACAGGGTTTAATGTGTAAAAAAATTTCCGGCCCCAAGAAATCGGAAAGAGATTCAATAATTTTTGGGGTTGCTAAACTATTATCGGAAATTTATTAAAGGGACAGCGGAAATTGCGCTTCCCCTCAACAGGTTGCTAAGTAAGGACACACCATTCCACTGGAATGCCAGAGGGCCTTCCGAAATTGAAGAATGCTGTAATGTATCCTCCGGTTTTGGAGTACCCCGATTTTATGAAACCTTTTGTACTCACCACCGATGCAAGCGGTGGAGCGCTGGGTGCGGTCCTGTCACAGGACTACATTGGGGTGGACAGACCCATCGCGTTCGCCAGTCGAGCACTTTGTGATGCCGAAACTAGGTATTCCACTATTGAGAGGGAGTTTCTGGTCATTGTGTGGGCGGTCAATAATTTCCGACCATACCTATTGGGAAGGTACTTTAAGATCTATACGGATCATCAACCGTTGAGAGGAATATCTAATCTGAAAGACCAAAGGCCAGGGAATGGAGAAAATTTTAAACAGGGAAGTAGGGCTAAGGCTAGTAGGGCTAAGACACTGTATGGATTTGATATAGATGTACCATCTAATCTGAGCCGAAAATGTGCCCCACTGTATAATCCGGACGACCCTAGCAAGGTTCTATAGCTCAAGCTGCAAAGGTCACACGACCTAGTGCGTAAGAACCAGGAGAAGGCAAAGTTCAAATCCAAGGAGAATTACGACAGGAACACCAATCCAGTTAGTTTTTCGACGGGGGATAAGGTACTCGTCCGTAATAATGCGAGGAAGAATAAGTTTTCGCCTATATGGAACGGCCCGAAGGAGGTAGCATCTGCAGACCGCCATATTACGACTACAAATCGAATCAAGGGCCGGAATCGTAAGTGGCATAACAACCAGTTGAAGGTATTTCACGAACTTGAACCGATGGGAGTTAGGTGTTTTTTTTTGCGGGTTATATGTCTTTGACTATGTTATGTGGGAGGACCACAGAGCAGTAGATAGATTTGGACGGTGGAACTAGCTGGGAGGATGTTTATAATGGATTTTATTTATGATTCCGTGGGAGAACCACGGGACAATAGTTAGGTTTGTTGGTGGAACTAGCTGGGAGGAGTACTCGCCAGGAACTTGATTCAAAACACCGCAAAGTGGCTATTGGGTATAAGTTCAAATTTTAACTTGGATTTAGGAGGCCGAGGGGAGGATGAACTCCTTGGATATCCTGTGCATGAGCGCCCTTGTGGACAGCATCATCATATACGGGCTATGTCCCTTGCTCGGCTTCTGTATTGGTTATATGTTATTTTGTATTTTTATGTATATCGGTTCAAGCAGTTTCTGGCAGTTGTCCCTGTGCTTCTTGGTAAGGCAAGAGGGAGGTTAAGATCAAACTGGAGTCTAAAAGTGGCTATGATGTGAAATGTAATCTGGTTAGGATTCTAGTTTCGGGCAATATTATTCTTGGGATCTGGATGATATTTATATTTTATGTTATTATGTTCGGTTCAGGTAGACTGTATTGTTTCGTCTTGTCTGTGGACTCATCTGCCAGAGAAATATTAGAAGACGGTGTTTAGTAAAAGAACTGGTTTATGTTGTTTTAATTGTATTGATTGCTTTTTTGGTTGTCCAGTAAAGGTGGTAATTGCTGGACGTCCTTCAGGGATTTGAGTTGGGCCCGGTAGCGTCCGTGGATAGGGACTCCAGGGTAGATGGGCCTACCAGGTCCACAGTAAGTAAGTGGTGGGGTTCGCTGGGTAATGAAGCAGGGATGATTGGGCTCGCTCGGGCAACAGTCTAAGGGGAAATGGGTTAATGGGAGTAGTAAGTACCATCAATGGCTACTACAAGTAAGAATTGATTGTTCTTACCCCATTCACAGTTTGCTATTTCTAACGGACATTGGGATAAATATGAGGCCAATCAATGGCTGCGGTGTGCAAGCATTGATAGTTCTTTCCCACGAGGAGTGAGTTTTCCCCATTTACGGAACGGGATAGAGATCAACATATGTTGCATGGATTGGGATAAATGTAAGAACCATCAATGGCTGCGTTGGTCAAGCATTGATTGTTCGTTCCCACATGAAAAATGTTACCCGTCAAGTTTATTCTTCTATCGGAAGTCCGACAAAAAGGATGGGGTTATAAGGAACGGAAGATGAAACAGTAAAAGAAAAGGAGGAAAAAGAAATATTGAAAAAAGTTTAAAAAAAACAAGAAAAAGAAAAAGAAATATTGAAAAAGTAAAAAAAAAGAAAAACAAGAGGGAAAATAATAAAACACCTCAATGTTAAAAGAAAATGATATGGAAAGATTTTTTTTAAAAAGAAAAATAAAATATTGAAGAACTTAATTTATGAAAAAAATGGGGAAAAATTATATAAACAAAACGTTCCTACAACTGGGGAAAAAATGAATAGAATAAAAAGAAAATAATAATAAAAGACCCAAAGGAAAAAATAAGAAGGAAGAAAAATATTTATAGAGAAAGAAGATGGGCAAGTTTTAGTTAAGAAAAGAGGAATAAAAAGACAAAAAACGTAATAAGAGATTCCCAAAACTGGTACGTAAGAAGACAATTTGTATGTATGCTAGCTTTAGGTTTGAATTATGATAATTATGAGATATAAGAAATTGTAAAAGGATATCATGTTAAGTTGTATAGTCAAACTATTTGAAGGTACCATTGTATATAGAGTTGTTCAGAGGTATGGTTAGGGGTTTGATGGAAATCGATGCCCCCAAAACTAGGAACGAGGTATATATCTCGGGTCGAATCAAGCTTATGAAAGTCTGGAAATGTCGAGCAGCTACGAGTAAGCCAATTAATTCTTCGATATCAGTCAGATGCGGGTGGATATTGGAAATTCATGCAGATACGACTAGGCCATTTAGGTCCCCGATAAGTCAGATACGGGAGGTTGTTAATGTGATTCTGGTTGTCTTTATCTGTGACCAGTGCCCCAGTGTCATTTCCGCCTTGGTTCGTCGAGCCAATGTGTATTCAAGCTGCATTTTTGCTGCGATGACTGTTTTGCAACGCAAGCATATTATGCCAGTGGTTGGGAATAGCGACTAAGCATAATGCAAAAAAATCACTTTTGGTTTTCGCGTAGAAAACGAGAACTAGGTCATGGTTAACGTTTTCTACGTGGAATGGGGGAATGGAAATGGAGCATGTCGATATTAAGTATGTTAGAAATTTAGATAATAAGATTGTATAAATAACGTGGCACACCAAAAGTGTGTCAGCAGACCGCAGACGGAAGTCAAAAGTCTGAAGCTGAGAAATCTTAAGAGAAGAGATTTTCTTTTATCTGAAATAGGTAAGTTGCCCATGTTTTTATCCAACAAGCAAGTAAGTGCCGTTTGGGCACTGGTGGTTAAAAGTGCATGCCTGCACTGGAATCTAACACTAACACACACACACATATACCTGTTTAGGGAAAACGTGTTGTTTCAAAAAGAGACACCCAACAGGGCGCTGTTATTTAAAGGTGCAAGCCTGCACTAGAAAATAGGCAACCCCTGCTGCGTAGGGATACTGACCCCAGAACACTTACACACACACATAGATGGGGAAAGAGTGGTCTTTCAGAAGAACATCCACAATATTTGGCGCAGCCGGTAGAAAACGAGAACTAGGTCATGGTTAACGTTTTCTACGTGGAATGGGGGAATGAAAATGGACCATGTTGATTAAGTATGTTAAGAATTTAGATAATAAGATCGTATAAGTAAAGTCGCAGACTGAAAAGTGTGTCAGAAGTCAAGTCTGAAGTTGTGTAATCTGAAGAGAACAGACTTTCTTTTATTTCCGACAGGTAAGTCGCCCATGCTTTCGTCCCACCAGGAAATAAGTGCCGTTTGGGCACTGCGAGTTAAAAGTGCATTCCTGCACTAGAAACTAGGTAACCGCCTGCTACGTAGGGACATCATTTCTTTTGTCGAGAACAATGTGTTTATGTACCGTTTTTCTTCTACTCCGGGCAACAAATCTAAAGTTCACCTGCTGGCTTTATAATCGATTCATGTGTCGCTTTACAAATCATCACTTTGAGCTTTAGATGCAACACATACAAACCCGTATTTGATAATAAACGGAAAATTAGTCTAAGTCTGGTTTGCATTCATAAAGAAAGAACAATTGAACCTCGCAACTTATTTTACTTTAATTTACGTTCGGTTCAGGTAGTCTGTATTGTTGCGTCCTGTGTCTGTGGGATATTGGCCAGAGGAGTATTAGAAGAGGGTGTATAGTAAAAGAATAGGGACTGGTTAATATTGTTGTAATTTTATTGATTGTCTTTTTTTGTGGTTGTCCGGTTAAGTTGGGTCCGGTAGCGTCCGCAGATAGTTAGTCCAGAGTAGGTGGGCCTACCAGGTCACCGGTAAGTAAGTAGCGGGGTTCGCTGGGTAATAAAGCAACGATAATTGTACCACTCGGGCAACAGTCTCAAGGGAAATGGGTTAATGGGAGTAGAAAGTACCATCTATGGTTACTACAAGTAAGCATTGATTGTTCTTACGGCATTCACAGTTTGCTGCTTCTAACGGACATTGGGATAAATATAAGGACCATCAATGGCTGCGGTGTGCAAGCATTAATTGTTCTTTCACACGAGGAAAATGCTACCCGTCAAGTTTGTTCTTCTATCTGTAGTCAAGATGAGTATGAGAACCATCAATGTCTACTATGTGTAAGCATTGATTGTTGTCTTCCTACGTGTGATCCTATTAATGTAAGGGAAATATTGAAATAGAGGAAAAGAGCCTTCAATGGCTACAAAAGGATTGTTCTTTTCCGGTAATGATATTCTGGTATAGCAAATTTAAGGCTAAAACCAAAGAATTTCAAAATTTCATATAACTAACTAATATAACTAATATTTCAAAAGATCATATAACTAAAGTGGCACACTGAAAAGTGTGTCAGAAGTCAATTCAGAAGTCAGCAGTCAGAAGTCTGAAGAAGAGAGAAGAGACTTTCATTTATTTGCGACAGGTAAGTTTCCCATGCTTTCGTCCCACCAGGAAATAAGTGCCGTTTGGGCGCTGTGGGTTAAAAGTGCATGCCTGCACTAGAAACTAGGTAACCGCCTGCTACGTAGGGACACCAGCCCCCGTACACTAACACACACACAGACACCTGTTTAGGGAAGCCGTGTTGTTTCAAAAAGAGACACACAACATATGTAAGACTTTCGTATTAAGCAGTTACAGTAAAACAAACTAATACAGTGAGCATTTTTTCCAGGATTTCATGTGTATAAATCCAGGGTTTATTCAACAAAGTTTTTTTAATCTGTTTTAATCACTAATCAAGTGTGTGTCATTTCTTTCGTCTAGAACAATCGGTTTATGTACCGTTTTTCTTCTAATCCGGGCAACAAATCTAAACTTCACCTGCTGGCTTTATAATCGATTCATGCGTCGCTTTATGAATCATCACTTTGAACTTTAAATTCAACAAATACAAACGCGTATTTATACATCGATAATCAACGGAAAATTAGTCCAAGTCTGGTTTGCATTAATTAAGAAAGAAGTGGCGGGGTTCGCTGGGTAATAAATCAGCGATAATTAGACCCACTCGGGCAACAGTCTAAGGGGAAATGGGTTAATGGGAGTAGTAAGTACCATCAATAGCTGCTACAAGTAAGCATTGATTGTTCTTACGCCATTCACAGTTTGCTGCTTCTAACGGAAATTGGGATAAATATATGTACCATCAAGCGGTGTGCAAGCATTGATTGTTCTTTCCCACGTGGAAAATGCTACCCGTCAAATTTCTTCTTCTATTGGAAGTTAAGATGAGTATGAGAACCATCAATGTCTACTATGTGTAAGCATTGATTATTGCCTTCTTGCGAGTGGATCCCATTAATTTAACGGTGCGTTTACACGGGACAGTAAAAGTCCGGACAGTTGAGAATATGTATTAGTTGTCAAAAAGAGAAAAATTTGTTGTGTGACGTATGTGTCCAGCCAGTTATAAAGACAGAACAGTTTTAAGCAACCGTCGATATTGTCGTTCTTGTAAATTTCGTGCTCTGATTTTGATTTGCTTTTGTTCACTTTTGCTTGAAATCTTTATTTACTAAAAGAAAATTGCTACATATATTATTTACATGTTTATATGTAGTATGTGTTGCCAAATAATGAGCCTGTTTTATTATTCCCTGCCAAACTAATTTTTTGACCACTTTGTATGAAGAAGCTAAGCGATATTAAGCGATTTTAGGCGGCTCCCCATACAAATTCGTCGAATAATTAGTTTAGCAGGGAATACAAAAACGGGCTCAATATTTCAATTAAACTTCAAATTACCAAATAAAAATAAATTTTCCCAATTTCTACGAACGTTTGCTATTGTGTTTTGCCCTATTTCTCCAGATTACAATGAAGCTGATGTACTCGATGTACTCTCCAAATTTCAAATGTATACATGTTTATATGTATGTGATGTTTTGCTTTGTTTTTCACAACTTACCACGAAATGTCACCGATCCACAGTGGCCAATTTGGCTTCGCAAGCGGCATTTAATTCAAATTTTCAAATTTGAAAAACCGTTAATTTTGTTTTAACAATCGATAACAAATACATTTACTAGATTTGTATCGATTTTTAAAAGCTCAGCTTACAACTGATGAACAGCTGTGACCTGTCAAAGTCAGCATATGTTTCTGCAAGTGTTGTGCAAAATATTTCCGCCTTTTTGATCATCGTTTTGCTATTCGTGTTAAACTTGCAAATTTTATTATTTTCATTAAAAGTTTTGTTATATACTAACGCCAAGGTATGTATTATATAAAAAAACTGTGGTTGTGATCTGTGTACACTTATGTTATTTATAAAACGTAATCGTGTTTAAGTGTATTAGCAACTCGCCCATTGTAACGTACACATGTCTTTCGTGGAGTAGAACTTACAAAATTCACCTGGATTCAGTGTAATTTTAAATTTTCCTATATGTGTAAACCACTGTGTGTCCAAAATGTCCAAAATGAACTGCGAGTACCTGCGAGCCTTCAATTTATTGTACTTTATATATACTTATAATGCATCATTTTGAAGATGACTTCTCTGAATCTGATACTGAAGAATCTGATTAATATTTCTTTTATAATATGGTTTCTCTTTGAGTTGACAATTTTTTTCTTATTTTATATATGAATATATGGTGGAAAATGTTTATTGAATTAAAAACAAAATAAAAAATTAAAAAAAAATTTAAAATAAAAAATTAAGAATTAAAAAAAAAAATAAAAATTAAAAAAAAAAACAAAATTTATTTTTTTTTCCAAAAATTGTTTGATTTTTTTCTGAATTGAGAAAAAAAAATTTTGAAGATATCTTCTTTACTTTGGAAGCTATGAATAAAATGGCGCTAGCGAAGCCAAATTGGCCACTGTGCGATCTGGCCAATTACGTCAAATCGCTTGCCGAAGTTACTGTCGTCGAAGAATCAGAGACAGTGGCGAGGCAAGTGACAGAAGTGTAAGTGTGGTAGTAAAATAGTGTGAATGTATTGCTACTGTCGGAGCAAAACTGTTCCGTGTAAACGCCAGGTAAGGGAAATATTCAAATTGAGGAGGAAAAGAACCATCAATGGCTACAATAGGATTGTTCTTTTCCGGTAATGATATTCTGGTATAGCAAATTTAGGGAAAAAACCAGAGAAATTCTAAAATAAAATTTAAATAAATAATACTTTTGTCAGTATAGAAAAAACAAAGAAATATTGGAAATAAACATTTGAAAAAAGAACAAAAGGAAAAAATAATAAAACACCTCAAAGTAAGAAGGAAATTAAATAGAAAAGAGGAAATATTGAAGAAATTAATTTATGGAAAAAAGAGAAAAATAGGGGAAAAAATTATATTAAAAGAGGTTCCCACAATTAGAACGCAGAAAAAAAAGAAAATTAATTTATATAAGCAGAAAAGAGGAACACAAAAAAAGGAAGAAACAATTTAAAGAAAATTATAAAAAAGGGTTTCCACGATTAGTTATGTTATGTTAAGATCAAAGTAATGTCTGTAATCTGGTTATAAGGAAAATTGCTGGAAGTATGTAAATAGTGGTAAATAGTTAAGTAGAAAATCCATTTATATTGGTCATGTATATATCTTTTCAATGTTATTAAGGGCTATGCGCAGGTGGAAACCGGGTCGGAGAAGAGGTCTGAGGTGAACGGGCTCGATCAATGCCCGAGGATGACTCAGCGTTGCGATATGGAGGATTTCCGATGGGTGTGTGAGGGACTAATGTTTCCAGTGAGAGAGTGTGATGCAGAATAGTTGGTGGTGCAAATTACTTTGATGCCCAGGTTGCTAGTGCATATTACTTTGATGCCAAGCGTGGTGCATCCCTCTATGCTCGTATTTGGTTGCATATACCAGGAGATTTAAGCCCGATGTATGCTGTACTTTTGAGCCCACGACAAGCAGTTCCACCAGGCGAAGACAACAGACCATGGGGTGTCCCTCTAAAATACAATAAATCTTTTATATTCTCCCCCTTGTTTTTGCACCGGTAGCATATTACGCTAGTGTTTTGGGAATGACAACTTTGAGTAATGCAAGACGAAGCGCATTTGGTTCTCGCGTAGAAACTGCTATTTGCGATTTAGGTCATGGTTGGTGATTTTTATGTGGAATGTGGGACAGGGTAAGACCGTGAGGTATGAAAGAAGAATGACTTGTAGTTAATTGTACGATTTGTTTTTTAATCTGTAATCTGTAAGTTAAAAGAAAGCTTTATATACTCGAGATAAGCTTTGTAGTTGAATTTGATGATATCGTATGTGGAGTAGAGATATTAGGTGACGCCGAATTCCCAGGACGAGGTATCTATGGTACTATTGATCCAGAATACGGACTATCGGAGGGGTCGTGCAGATACAACTAAGCTATTGATATTCCCGACATTAGTCCGAAATGGGTGGATACTCGGTCCCGTTAGCGGAGAACAAAGTACTTCATTTATTGGGAAACTTTTTTATTACACAGCAATTGTGACATTTGTAATAGGGAAAAATATAAAAGAAACCCTATCCCGTAAAGCAGAAGCTCCAGATAACTGAACTGCCATGTAAACCCGGGCAAATAGTACACATAGACATATTTTATGGCCTAGGAAATCTTTGCATTCATTGACGAATTCAACAAATTTGCACAGGCAGTGATAGAATTCAACAGGGGACTCGTGCAGAATTTAGGTATAGTAGGTGGTATAAAGAAGATAGCAGCAGATAACAAATTAGGTTTCAAAGCATTCCCTATTACAGAGTATTTGAGGGAAAAGGAAATCCACATCAATTTTACATCAAATAATAACCATTCGTCCAATTCAGACGTAGGACGTGTACATCACAATATCAATGAACACATCAGGCTTCCTAAGCATGATTCAGACAGAGACATTGACAGCGTGGAAGGAAAGTTTTACACAGGTTGTAAACCTTCCAATTCCATAAATGGAAAAAATTAAAGAAGATAACTACACAGCATAGGAAAAAGACCCTTGTATCTCTGATATTTACAGACTACGACGTTGAAACCCCCTACCTGCCATTATTCCTTTGCGGGTGGCTAGACCACTATAATTAGACGTACAAAGACTTACCCCCCACAACCATGGATATCCACCCTTATTATACCGAAGGACGTGGAGATAATAGACTACAACATAAGTCATTAACATGATCAACGAAACATATAGATAATTTTCATTTATAATAATTTGCCATTTGTTATTCAGAATTTTGAGAACGAGTAATGATTAAAATTAAATCAAAACTTGGCGTTTCCGATATCGAATTAAATCACTTTGCAAATAATGTAGCATTTTTATATACGTTTATATACACATATGAATAATATTTGTTTCTTTTTATTAATAAGATTTTCTATTCTTTGTAATCTGCAAGATCTTTCCTCGGTAGATGAAATGAATAAATAAATAAAACGTTTCCGAAAATTGGCAAACTGCAATACCAAAGTCACCCCATTACCAGAAATCATCGAGAAATATATTTTGTGTTTTCTTTCGTTTACTAAAATTTAAGGATAGCATTTATATATTAAGGAATAAAATAAAAAATACAAAAAAAACAAAAATATTATAAAAAATATAAAGTAAATAAAAAAATTATACAAATTACAAAAGAGGCTTGGTTGCAAGGGAGAGGATAAGGCATTTTAAAAATCGGTAATTTCAAGTTTCCAATAAACTGGAAATTAGAAATATTGCATTGGCGAAGTAAAAGAGGGGAGAAAAATCGTTGGTTTTTAGTTTATTTTAAACTTAAAAGCAGGGATTTTTGTTTATTTTGCAGTAGAGGATTGGCGGTAGGAAAAATTCTAGTCAAATTTAAAAAAATGATATTTTTTAAATTTAACAGAATTTTTAATTGAGGATAAAGAAATGTTTAAGGGAAAGAGCAGAGAACAGAAGGTAAAGATTTAATACCTTGAAAACATTTGGAAACATTTTGAAATTCATTTAAAATTTTTGGGTTTTTAATTTTTTTGGTGGTTTTAATTTTGAGCTTGATTTTGAAGATTTAATATTGAAATTGAAACTTTAAAATTTAAATATTGAAAATTTAATATTGAATTTTGAAATTTTAATTTTGAAAAATTAATTTGGATTTTTAATTTTGAAAAATTAATTTGGAATTTTAATTTTGAAAAATTAATTTGGAATTTTAATTTTGAAAACTGAACTTCGAAGTTATAAGTTTGAAAATTTAATTATGAAATGTTAATTGAAATTTTAACTTTAAAAACTAATTTCGAAACTTTGAAAATTTAATATTGAAAATTTAATTTCGAAATTTTAATTTTGAAAAATTAATTTCGAAGTTTTAATTTTGAAAATTAAATTTTGAAATTTCAATTTTGAAAATTTAATTTTAAAACGTTAATTGAAATTAGTAATTGAAATATTAATTGAAATTTTAGCTTTGAAAAATTAATTTCGAAGTTTTAATTGTGAAATGTTAATTCAAATTTTAATTTTAAAAAATTAATTTTTAAATTATTTTTAAGTTTTTAATATGAAAAATTGAATTTTGATATATTAATTTTGAAAAGCTAATTTCGTAATTTTAATTTTAAAAATTAAATTTTGAAAATTTCTTTTCAAATGTTGATTGAAATTTTAGCTCTGAGAAATTAATTTCGAAGTTTTAGTTTTGAAATTTTAATTTTGAATTGTAATTTTGAAAATTTAATTTTGAAATGTTATTGAAATTTTAATTTTGAAAAATTATTTTCAAAATTTATATTTTGAAAATTTAATTAAGAATTTCAATTTTGGACGAGTTTTGAAAAATTAATTTCGAAATTTTAAGTTTGTAAATTAAATATTGAAATTTCAAGTTTGAAAATTTAACTTTAAAATGTTGATTGAAATTTTAATTTTGAAAAATTAATTTCGAAGTTCAAATTTTGAAAATTTAATTTTGAAATATAATAATGTAATTTTAACTTGGAAATTTTAATTTTGAAATTGGAATACTGAAATTTGAATTAGGGAATTCTAATTCTGAAAATTTAATTTTGAACTGTTATTGAAATTTTAGCTTTGAAAATTGAATTTCCAAGTTTTAATTTTGAATTTTAATTTTGAAACTTTAATTTTGAAATGCTAATTGAAATTTTAATTTTGAAATTAGAATATTGAAATTTGAATTTTGAAATTTCGATTTTGAAAATTTAATTTTGAAATATTAATTGAAATTTAATTTTGAAAAATTAATTTGCAAATTTTAATTTTGAAAATGTAACTTTTGGATTTAATTTTGAAAATGAAATTTTGAAATGTTATTGAAATTTTAACTTTGAAATTTCAATTTTGAAATTTGAATATTGAAATTTAATTCATTTCAATTTTGTACTTCAATTCTTGTTAGATTGAGTTGATAATAGAGTGTAAGGGACAAGAGAGATTTGACAAGGGAGAGATCGTGAGAGAGAACAGAGAGGTCCAGAAATAGCGAGAGAAAGAGTGCGGAAGATGAAGAGAGAGGGCGAGAGAGACTTTAAATGTTGCGTTTGACAACATTAAGATAAATTAAGATAAGATATAAACCAGTGTATGACAAAGATTACTAACCTAATACCTAAATTCAGAGAAAACCGAAGCCTCATAAATGCGGTAGGAAAAGGATTTAAGTACATGAAAAGAACAATGGATGTGACCATAGACCGATTAACTTACTTAAGTAAGGCGATATTGTACAAACTGTCTAAGAAAACAGGCCATATTATTGAACAACAACGTGTTATCCAGACTTAAGTTACCCGATTCAAGACGGAAATTGGAGATAGAAGTTTACATTTAGGAGACGAACCTATTTCCCAAGAGAACATATATAGGATTACCATTAACTTAAACTAATTGGCATAACATGTAGACGATATAGGGTGCATTAGTTTTAACTCTAGACCAGGAGTAATTCCGTGCTATATACTAAAAGGGAAGGAATATGAACTTATGGATAAAATGGAATCATATCTCATACTAATGTGTCCGTAACGTTCACGGAGAGTGTAATAATACTCATCCTACATAAGCCAGGATTCTTAAATAGAGTTTTGCCGAAATCTTAATTAAGCTGATTTCGAATAAATTAAACAGATCTCCAACATTACAAGAAAATACTTTCCGAATACGAAACAATGAAACATTTAGTTCCAATTATTTTCAATATAAGAAAAAATTAAAATATAACCGCATCCAAAATATTATAAACAGCGAAGAAACAAAGTGCAAAATGAATTTGTCAATAACAGAAGAAGCCTCTGAATATTTAAAAACTTTAACGAGGATATTGATTCAAGCCGTGCGAGTTTCGGGTCCAGCAATAAACAAAAAACAAACACTTATCATTGGAAAAGTTTTTACTGTTTTTCTCTCATGATTTCAATATATCCTGCACGCGCTCAAACCAATTTTCGAAGCACTTTTTCCACTCTGATTGAGACACCTCCAAAACTAAGGGAAGTTGCTTCGGGCAGCCAAAAACGTTGACTACGCAGTAAAAAGAAGTCATTGGGTGCTAAATCAGGGCTTTACGGCGGATGACCCATCAATTCGACATGTTGAGTGCCCAAATAGCCCATTGTTTCAGCTGATGTGTGAGAGCTCGCATTGTCCTGATGCAATATGAACCGTCTTCCTTTGTTGTTTTTCCTTATTGCTTCAAATACAGTTGCCAAACAGATACTGGTATACCACTCCGAATTGACCGTCCTACGTTCCACTGAAAGCGCTGTAGCCATATGACAGGATACACCAAAAAATGCGATCATTTGCTTTGAAGTGCTTCTTCCACGAACAACTTCTGTTGGATTTAGGTCGTACTGAAAGACCCACACCTTCGACTGCTGTTTTTTTTCAGGCTCATATACATGGATCCATGATTCGTCACCTACGACGATGTTATAGACTGCATTTGAGTTACCGCGGTTGTATTTTTTCAAAAATTTTTGCTCCAATCGACTCGAGTCCTTTTTTTTGAGCATTCGTCAAATTATGTGGGATCCAACGAGAACAAATCCTTTTCCAGGCAAAATGAACATGCAATTTGTTATTGGTGCTAGTGGTACTAATTCCCAAGGAAGCCTCAATCTCGTGGTATGTCACATGTCGGTCTTGCTTTATCAGTCCCCGCACGGCTTGGATGGTTTCCGACAAAACGACCGAAGTGGGACGACGTTTACGAAATTCATTCTGAAGCGAACGGCGTCCGAGACCGAACTCTTGGTACCAGCGCTTTACAGTGGTTTTTGATGGTGCTTCATCACCTAAAGTCGAAACAAGTTGATTGAGGCACTCTTATCCCTATAACCCACGCCGAATATCGTAAAAAATTGTCGCGCGAAAATTTTCACGGGTTAATTCCACTTTTTTACAGAGATGAATTTTTCAACACACTGTAAATACAACAATTAGTGATCGTAAGTGAAAACGTTCTCAGTATGTTTATGCTAAAAAAAAATTAAAACTTTCCAAGGGAAGTTGCAGTTTTCATCTGGCAACACCAATACTGCCAGGACCTGAGATATAAATATCAACCTTCGTACCTTCGTACACTTGTGATAAAACTCGAAAACTGTATCATAAAAACAGAACAGAGATTTTAGAATAATTATAAAACTGACGAAGAAGACATGCTTGTATGAGAAAACATTGTGTTAAAATTAAACGAGAATAATGAATCTCTTGTAGTCTTATATCTGGATCAACTAAAATTTAAGAAAACAATAATTCCTGTAAATAGGTAATTATAGAAGAATATTATGCTAAATCTTAGTAATAAGGTAAGCACCATAATTGTCATTGTATCTATTATTATTCTAATCTATATAAGAATGAATAGAAGATTGGTGGAGTAGTTCCGGTGACACCTGCATTTGCGATATTATATATACATATCTATACTTTTGTTCTACGTATATAATAATTTTTAGTTGTGTTCTATGTTTTTGTCACTTTATCTTTCATTTTTATCTGAAACATCGAAATCAATGGACAATACCAAGAGTTAATGGATCAGCGCGTGCGACACTGACGCCTCAGTGCCATTTACTTGCAAATATCTCATCAACATTTCCTGAGAACTATGTCGCACCACTAAAGTTCGTCGGAATTTTATCTGATCTATATTATTTTCAGTTATCAGCAAATTTATAAATGAACTTTAAATTTATTCATCAATATGCCTCCGAACTATATCGGACTACTAAAGTTGCTCGGAATTATTTGCAGATGTAGACAAGTATATATATATATAAGCTACTTATATATAAATCATATACGGCATGAGTTTGCCTGTACTTATCATCTATCAATTACTTATCGTATTGCCACTTGTATTTGACCGCAACGGGCTTCAAAAATATAAATATTTTAAAAATTTCAATGAAGTCGCGAGGAGTTATCACCGCAATGTAATGTTACAATTTGCAATCTTCTGGACCACATGGCACAAACTTTATACTGCGCTCCATTATATTCATTGTTTACGCCTCTTAAAATGTATTAATATATATATCACAATGGATGCTTACTTGCCAAATTACTCAAGACGGTGGGTAACTGCGATAATCGATTCGTGTATGTATTTTTTTCCAAATCAGCCGATATACACGCATCTCCAATAGTTGGGTGAATAATAAATGATTCAGAAGCGTTTTAAAATACTCTCGCCTTTATCTATAAGGAATAGTAAACAAAATAAAAATTATATAGGAATATGTTATCCCTTAATTGTATTTATAATATTACCTTGGTTAAGTCAAATTCTCTCCAAGAACTTAGAAACTTATTCACGCTCTTAACGTTGACCGGTTTATTACGTTCAGAATGTTTATGACAACATTATTATCCCAGCGAATAGTAGTTTCGCCATTTCAATGAATTCATCAACATTGAAAAACAGTCTGTAAGTAAAAGAGAATAACATAAGTAATAATGAGTGAAATTGGAAATTCGATATGAAAGACTTAGAAGCAAAACAACATCTCGGCAAAAGTGGCTGTAAACTTTACTACTCAAAAAATTAACAAGGTTCGGACAACGGATTCTGGCAGAGGGGATAACAAACAATGTAAGCATATCAGCGTTTTGAAATTGTACTTCTGAGTTTTAAATTATGAGTGGTTAAATTTCCCTCCCTTTTGCACATTCTTCGGCATAGGAAACCATGTGATCCTTACATACTTGGTGTAAGATGATGAAAGCCGCTACCAAAAAAAAAAATTTAATAGCTTTTTTTCTATTTAATGAATCTGGTTAATTTTTTTTTTATTGTGCAGATTGATTTTTAGATTTAACAAAAATGGATAGCTGGGACACTGAAACAAGAATTTGGATTGTCCGCCTCTATCACGCACTGGAGTCCGTAGTTTCGGTCCAAAGAGAGTATAGGCGCACGTTTGGCGGCAATCCTCCGACCAGATGGATCATAATGAGACTTGTTAACAATTTTGCCGAGCATGGAACAGTCAACAGAAGAGCTTACCATCGAAACCATTCAGTTCAGACGGAGAAAACAATCGCTGCTGTAGCTGCTGCCACACAAAACATTCCAAGAGTTTCGACAAGAAGCTTATCTGCTCAAATGGGTATAAGCAGACAGTCATTGCAGTCAATTATGCACAAAGACTTGGACTTATACCCATATAAAATTCAAATGGTCAACAAACTGAACGCAGCAGACTTGCCCATTCACTGGGAATTTTGCCAGAAGATGCTTCAAACGGTGTAATAGGACGGGAGCATGTTTAGCTTTCTTTTCATGTCTGACGAGGCCCATTTTGATTTAAACGGCAACATAAACAAACAAAATTGTCGAGTATGGAGTGCTTTCAACCCACAGATACTCCGTGAGACGGAATTACATCTACTTTATGTCACAGTGTGGTGTGCAGTTTCACCGTTACGGTTACTGGAGACAATTACTTGAGCATGTTGAGAGTGTTTTTCTCTCCAAAAATTACTCCCAATACGAATTTCTTTCAACTCTGTGTGGTTTCAGCAAGATAATGCAACTGCTCACATAGCCCGGCCTGTTATGACAGAATTGCGACGAACTTTTTCTTGTGAGGTTATTGCAAACCGGAAGTCTACAAGGCAAAACCAACAAATTTGAATGAACTAAAGCAATCCATTCGAGAAACAATTGCGGCTATTCCTGTCTCAACTCTCCAAGCAGTAATGAACAACATTTTGGTAAGATGCCGCACATGCATCAACTTACTCGGGGGGCATTTAGGTATTATTATTATTAAAACTAATTAAGCTATATTGAATAATATTGAATGAGCTTTAACATGAATAAAAGGTAAATGAATTCCATACACTGACAAATAAGTTACTTGAGTTTCTTAATGTAGCAATATTCATCAGCCACCCTGTACTACTGGGAAAACCCTCTATCTCCTGAACATATGTATCTTTTTTGCCCCTTTTTGAATAAGGGTAAACAATACACACAAAACAGGGGTTAAAATTTACTACAAATTCATTTGTCACAAAATACTACTGTAAGTCACTGACTGAATACACTAAAGCTCATAATTCTGATTTTTTTCATGTATACTTTATTAGTGCGACCTATTTTTGCAAATAATATTTAGCATTACTTGTAATAATTATGTATGTATAACAAAGTAACAATAATTCACTGATCATTATACGAAGGAAATCCAAAATAGTTGTAAGTAGTGAAGATAAAGTGACAAAGCCAAAAATGTTGCCGTAGCGATTAAGATTTTTAACGAAAAACATAAAATAATCTTTATACTAACAGATCTTGGGAAGCTCTTCTTCTGAGTCTTACAATTAGTGTATTTAAAAAACCGGGTTTCGGTTTCTTCGAATATTCCGATTTTGACAAAAACCGGTTTTCGGTTAAATTGAGGTGAAGAAACCGGTTAATAACCGGTTTCGGCTTTTATGTCAAAATGGTAAACTATGCTGTTTATAAACATCGTTTGTTTTTATTTCAGTCGACCACCGAGTACATAGCCAAGAAAAACTTGATACTCAAAATACCATTCGGAACCAGAGTAATACTGCAGGTCTCAAGCAGAGTGTTTAATGCTATGACTTCATGGTATGTGATGGGAAGCAAAAGTGTGGGCCATGTACAATTTTTAATTTAATTCCGCTTTAAAAAAAAAATACTATTATACACACAGCAACTCATTCAACCAACCCAATTTTTCAGTACATTGTCGATTGTTTGTGCCTCATTTTCGTGTTTTAACGCCTCAGTGGACTCGTGATTGTTTGCGTAAAATTTACCTTTCACGGCGCTCCAAAGATAATAGTCTAACGGGTTCAAATCCTAGCTGCGAGGCGGTCAATGGACTTCCGAGTTTCGGCTTATTCGGAACATTCGAACACAATGCGTAAAAGATCGATTGAAACGTTGAGTGTCAGGCAAATAGCGCCATCCTGTTGAAAGCATTCTTTGTCCATGTCATCCTCTTCAACTTTTTGGAACAAACACCTGCTGAGCATGGTACGATAACGCTCGCCATTCCAAAACCCGCATCAAACAGTCACTCGTTGTGGATGCATCTCCATCTTCTCGACAACGTGTGGATTTTCTGAGCCCCAAATGAGACAATTTTGTTTGTTAACGTAGCCCCGAGGTGAAAATGGTCTTCATCGGAAAAATAGTATTTTTCGGTACAAATTCTCATCTTCAGTCAAACGATCTTCATCCCATTCAGCGAAGTGATAACGCATCGGATGGCCACGAGGCTTTGGTTCTTGGACTATTTGGACTTAAGCCGTCATACCGAGGTCTTTATCAAAAAATGAGAGAATTGTTCAATTGCTGCGAACGGTGGCGAGTTATTGCTAATGACTGTTCCAGCACACTTTCAGCTACAGCGGTAATATTTTCAATTGGAAGAGCACTGGAATAAGCACCCGGATTGACAAACTCGTTTCACAAATAGATCCACAGAGTTGATGGAAATCAATTTTTTCTTTCGAATTGATTTCTTACATTTTGAGTTGGAGGCACAGAAATTTGGATAACAGTTTTTAAAATTCCCCAATTTTATTCAATTTTATCCATTTCGTAAATTTTAAACCTTTACCTAATAATCTGTAACTCCCAAAATGTCAAATTGGCCATCTGCTTCGATGTAACAGGGGGTTCAAATTCCAAATTGTACATGGCCCGCCCATTATTTATTTATTTACTTATATTTTATTCAACATACCTCTTCGAATATTTGACTTCCCCAGTTAGGCAAAATCGTTTGTTGAGTAAATATTCCTTTGGACGGTTTGTACTTCGTTCTGGATTGTAAATACTGTTTATTGTTTTATGCATTTCGGCTACATACTGACTGTGGTTTCATTGTTTCGGAACTTTCATCTAAATCGGAGTTGGCACATATAACTTCTATAGCCTTCGACAACTTATTTCAAAAAACTATCGGCGAAATAATTCTTTTGTGTAGTTATGTCTGATGGGGTCAGTAATCATAGTGAGCTATGAATATGGATTTCGGTTTGTAATTCTGCGTTGTTATATCAGTTGTGTAAAAACCGAAAAACCCGGTTAACTGACTTAATATAACCGGCGAACCCGGTTCTTCAAAAATAACACTTTTTAAAAAACCGACGTATGGTTAACCGGCCGGAATTCGGTTAGCCGGTCAACCGGTTTCGGTTTTGAATACACTAGTTACAATACTTGACATCAAATTTGCTGCTAGAGCATGTGGTTGACATTTTGTTAGAGATTTATATTTGAGCATTCTATTCTAGATTTCTTCTTTAAAAAAAAATAAATAAATAGTTTCCCATTACATCCCATAAAGGGACTGGGGAGAACTTCTCACAATCACTGAGCTGTGCGCTTTCCAGTTTTCACTCACTGATTGGGACCTACAGTTTTACACCGATTCCGAACGGTATTTTGAGAAGCTTTTTCATGGCTAGATACTCGATAGTGTCGCCGTCACTATGCGAGGTGACCGCCGCCGAAAGAAAATTTGAAGGTGGTCAGAGCCGGGTTCGAACCCAGGATCTCATGTACAAGAGCCGCGCACACTCACCATTGCACCACCGACGGCCACAGATTTCTTCTTTAACAGTGAGAATTTTGAGATCAGTATGTAATTGCTTATTGCTAATAAACCATGGAACATTTGAGATTTTCCGAAGAATTTTTGATTGAAACCGATGTAGAATTTCCAAATTAGTGTTCGAGGCTGTTCTCCATAGCTTAATTCCATATGTCCATATCGCCTTGATGTTACATTTTTAAATCAATAGTTTGTGTTCGAGTGAGATTAGAGATATATAGTTATTGAGAGAATTGAATTTATTCAATTCTATGTCGAGGGTCTTTATGTTTGTCTGGATATGTTTTGTTCATATGAGTCGTTTGTCAAGATGTATTCCCAGATATTTTAACTTCACTTCCTGTGGTGTATGTGCTTCATTTTGAGTTATGGGAGGGCAAATTTCACGTTTGATAGTAAACGTGACCTGGACTGATTTTGTTTCATTGACTTTCATCCTCCAATCATTAAGTCAAAATGAGACAATATCGACACATTTTTGAAGGGAGATACTAGCCTCTATGAGGTTTTCATTGACGGCTAAAGCAGCTGTATCTTCAACAAAAGTTCCAATTTCATCTCTGGCTGTGAGAGAGAGAGATCTAAGGTGAAAAGAAAATAAAATGTTGGGCCCATACCGCTGGCTTGAGGTACACCTGGTTTAGTTTGATAAATTGAGCTAAATTCATCATTTTTTTACATAGAAATATTTATTTCGAATATATGAGTTGCGAAAGAGATAAGAGTCTATGGGAAGCAGTTTCTTTAATTTGGATTGCAACTTTGTCAAATGCTTGAGAGATATCGTGAAATGCTGCAGTGCAGAACTGTGCTTTTTTAAAGGGCTGATTTATCGTTTCCACGAGCCTGTGAAATTCTTCTATGGTTACTTATTTTTCCCTCAACCCGAACTGAAACAGAGACTTTAGGACTTTAGCGAGAACTGGTAGTAAACTGTTTGGGCGGTATGAGGATACATATTCGGGAGATTTCCCCGGTTTGAGATTCACTGTGATTTCCGAAATTTTCCATTGAAGTGGACCAAGGCAACAAGAGAGATATGCGTTATAAATATATGTTAAGAGAGAGAGAGAGGGTGACCTTCTATTGGAAGTCCTTTTATATTATTGGGTTTGAGTCTACGTTTTATATATTTTACTTCATATTTGGAGAATCTTTTAATGGGCAAATCAAGTTCTT
The DNA here is from genome assembly GCA_963931995.1 of Phaonia tiefii. Taxonomy (NCBI): domain Eukaryota; kingdom Metazoa; phylum Arthropoda; class Insecta; order Diptera; family Muscidae; genus Phaonia; species Phaonia tiefii. Next base: position 126,814,493 of record OZ008370.1, on the reverse strand, counting down.
GCGTTCGATTCAGGAAGACATGTATTTGAGATTGGATATCAGCATTGTTGGACGCAGCTTTATTTGGAGCAAATACCTCTTTCAAGTGCTCGGCAAATCTAGCAGCCTTAACAGAGTTAGTTTTTCTCCAGGAGGTATCATTTTTTCTTATAGGCTGATTCATTTTCTACTGTGTTTTATTTTACCCGTCTTTTTCAATACAGAATAATTTTTTGCTCCGGAAGGGTCGATGTTTAGTATAATGTGTGTTATCTTCCTGTTGGAATATATCTGTGAGTCCAGAAGTAAGGGCGTTAAGAGTAGATCTGTCCGGGGGTATCGTGTTGCCATTGCTGGCGAGATTTGCGCTTTGTTGCAAGTTGTTTAATTCGACAGAGTAACGAGGGACTTTGTAGAAGCTTTGTTCTGGAGTAGAGTTCCACGCAGCTTGTTGAATGCAGACATTTAAATATTCTATTGCATTCGATATAATATATTCAGTTTTGAGAAGAACTTTCAGAATTACAGATGCACTGACGAGTTCTCTATAGTATTGCCAATTTGTTCTTCTAGTGAGAAGCTTACATTGAAATTCCTTGAGATTTTTGGTAGAATTAATTTTCAATAAGACAGGTGAGTGATCTGAAGACAAATCAGGCAGTGTTCAGCACTTATGAGATTCGGCAGACATGTTTTTCGATATACATATAAAATCAATGATATCGGGTATTTTTTAATACCTGCTGGCGTGTGAATTTAAAAAAGCAAATAAATATGTGCTGTTATTTCGCTTCCAAAAACAAAAACAAACATTTTTGCATTTCAGTAAAATGGTCATAACTTTGGAACGGTAAGACCTCTGGGCTTTCCAACAAGGCCAAAAACAAAAGAATCCGACCACTGGCTCAGAAGTTAGCAACTTTACCCTACTACCCTCCGGCCACCAATTCGAAAATTTTGAACCCGCTGCCATTTCGCACCCTTGAATTTTCGGACATGGTCCTAGTGGACTTTTCTTCACGAAATGAGCCAAGGAATACGCTGGAGAAATTTGTCCGGAACCTGTATATAGAAGATATAGTGATAGAGCCAGACCTGTCTTTAATAAATACGTTCGTGACCTGCATTTTTTGGCACAAAAGTGCTGACCTTCTTAATGTTTAACATTATTCTTTCTAAGAAAAGCCGATTACCATGAGATATGCCATCAGGATGCACGACTTGATAACATTTATAGTTGGGACTAGTAAAGTAGTTCTTGGTCGTGAAATGAGTTTCAGATACTGAGAGAATAACAAATTGATTAGCATTTAAGAAAGCCAAAGCGTATTGCGCCAATCCATTGGTGTTCTACATTGGTGAGTAAACATTTTGGTATTTAAGCAGGAATTTATTTAATAAATTTTTAAGCTGTTGCCCTTATCAAAAAATGTCAAGCATATGTCAGCTATAAGAGAATACCATTCTATCGTGCTTCCATAGGTGCAAGAGAATGGGAGAAATTTAAGAATAAGAGAAATGTAATACAATTTAAAAAACAACAACAAATTTGATTTGAGGCACATTTCTTCATAGTTTTTGGTTGTATCCCAACGGATCTTATCAGCCAAAATGCAGCTGACAGGTTCATTGATATTGCTCGCTATGACGCGCCAAATTAAGTTAAAAAGTTTATTTTATTTTTATATAGAATAGAATAGAATATTTTTTCCATACACACCAACCCCCTAGCTCCAACGTAAAAGTAAAAAAGCAAGTACAAATATTTTAATTACGGTTTTTGGGATAAAGTCTTATTTTGTTGAAAATGGCCACATTGCTCAGCAGATGCAGATATAAAAGATCTGAAGTTTTCCAAGCTCTGTCGCTTGGGATGTGCAGCCACCGTCCGTATATATTAATATGCAAATGTTTAGGAAATAAACCGTCAGTCAGACACAACACGTCAGAATTGGAGCGGTGACCCATGATGGCAGGGATTTCACAAATCGTCAGAAGTGGTATGTAAACTGATGTTACTTCCCCAAAGATTACCCCATAAAAATTTATTATTTCCTGGGTTTGTTATTATTTATGAGAATACAGGAATTAAAACAATTTAAAAATGCAGTTCTGGCACTATCTCAATTCGGTTGTGGTAACCTCTAAGTCGGCTGTGGTAACCTCTAAGTCGGCTGTGGTAACCTCAAATTCGGTTGCGACAACCTGTAGTTCGGCGATGACAACCACTAATTCGGCTGTGACAACCTCTAATTTGGGTGAGACCACCTCTAAAGTTTGTTACGGTTACTTCGGCTGCCTCAACAGAAGTTATCTGTGAGTGTAGTATAATTTTATGAAAAATATTTTTGTAGTAAATTTTAACCTGTGTTTATTGGTGTGTTTTACTTGTTTCCAAAAATGGGACACAACAATATCCCTCGTAGTGCTTAACGTAAAAGTGTTGAATACGTCCACTTATATACCTCAAATGTTTTGAAATTAAATTAATTAAATTAGCCCCGGAGAAAAGTTCAAGAATCTTTTCCCGTATGGGGCTATCGGAAGCAGCTTTGTAATCAACAAAAAGATGGTATGTATCCATTTGCTTTTTATGGGTCTTTTCCAGAATTAGGCGTAGCAGCGTGAATATTTGGTCAGTCGTGGACTTGCCTGGTCGAAAATCACACTGATAAGGTCCAATCATGTCCAATTTGGGTTAGTCTTTTACATAATACGCTCGAAAATACCTTATACGCGGTGGATAAAAGACTGATGTCGCGATAGTTGGCACAGACATACATATCACCATTTTTCAATACAGTACATAATACACTGAATCTCCAATCGTCACGCATAGATTCCCCCAACCATACACTACGGTTCACTTATTTAAAGGCACTACAAATTCGATATCCAGCAGCCTGTATCTTTTGCAATTTGTAACCGATTGCAGAATTTTAAAATGGAAATGGAAACTAGACATCTTGAGATATAAAAAGTCATGACAATAGTGGTTTCTTAACTAAGGAACTTTTTTTGAGCAGTTTATAAAAAGAAATCCAAAAATGTGATATTTTTTTGGTTCACTTGAATAAAAGCACATTATTATTTTTTTTATTATTTTTAAAGTAGGCGATGATTTTTTGTAGGGAGCGTTTGTTTATTACAATTAAGTACATCTTAATCATTTTACGAATCAAAATGGTAAAACAAAAAATTTAAATCGATCGGAAAAAACTAAAATCGATGTTTACCGTTCTGAAGGATATTCTAACCGCGCAATAGCTAAAAAAGATTGGACGGAGCCCAAAAGTTGTCGACAATTACATCAAGGACCCCGAAGGGTATGGAAAAAATTTTAAAGGAGAGGTTACATTGTCTTTATCTACGAATGAGAAAAGAAAAATCTTCAGAATTGCTTCTAATTCTGCCTTATCCTTGTCAAACATAAGAGCTCGAGCTGGAGTGGAAGCGAGCAAGTCATCAGTACGCAGAGTAATTAAGAGGTGTGAGTATCGTAAATACCTGAAATTACAAAACAAAAACCGTCACTTAATGGTCCTCGTAAGGAAAAGCGGCTTCAACTCGCAAGAGACTACATGGTATGGGATGTGCAGCCAAGAGGTCATGTAAATGACTGGAGAATCGTTCTATTTACGGATGAGAAGAAGTTTAATTTGGATGGGCCTGATGGCTACAAGTATTATTTCCATGCTCTGCGCAAAGGAAAGCGTTTTTTGGACCGACATCACAGCCGAGAGGGCGGTGTTATGGTGTGGGGTGCTATTACGTACTATGGCACCATCGATCTTGAATTTCAAAGTGCAAAAATTACTGGTGAACTATTTGGTCCCATATCTTGGATATTACAACAGGATAATGCTCCTATACACAACGCCAGAGTAGTAAAGGAATTCATTGCAACCCAATATGTTAATAATCTACACTGTCTTTCACGATCATTACCTCCTCATCTCTCCACATTTTAAGCAGACACTGCAACTCTGTCGCCAGATTCCCATCCTCGACCTTGTAGGAGTGCATCCTATTATTCGGCCGGATATTTGATCTTCTTCTGGAAAGATTTGCGGTATTCATTGTTCATTCAGCACAATTCTTTCACTCTCGCTCTGCTCCCACTACCATGTTTTCCGCCCAGATAATGGTACCTGTATATAAAAGTGCCAAGAGGTCCGAATGTATTAGCTATGTGAGTTGGAAAAATCGGGTTTGACAAGTAGATACAATAATCAACTTTAGCAAAATGTTTCGGAATAAAGAAAATGTTTCGAAATTATACAAACATTGAACATTTTCTTGAACACTGAAATAAGGCCAAAATTTCAAATTCAGAAAATTTTGACCGACTTTATGCGGAAGGTTTTTGTAACCAAATTAACCACGACTACTTACTTAATCACTTAGATGACTTTAAACAACCCAAGAAGGCATTACAATATGAGGATAACATGTTTCTCCAACCAGCTTGATCTTCAGCTTTTCCCCTCCAGTTGGTAACACACACTAAGCTCTCGCATGTAATCTTCCACCTGGTCTTGCCAGCGAAGTCTTGGCTCTGCTATATTTCTATGTCCTTTCATTCTACTGACATGGCTCAGCCAGCGTAAACGAAATATTTTGATTCGTCGGTACTCGCCGTTCTCTATTATAGGCCTCAGGATTCTGCGCCAACATGAAGACAGGTTGTATGCGAGTCTGACAGAGTTGGGTCTTTGGTTTTCGAGAGGTGGTATTATCCCTGAAGTGCCTGCTTAGCCTAAAATAATACCTGTTTGCAAGCACAATTCTCCTTGTGATTTATGGGCTGGCGTAATTGCTTCTGATTACGGCAGAACGAGGTAAATGAATTCGTATACTAACTCGAAATTATAACGGTTATCAACGTCCACCCATTCCTACAATCGGGTGAATGTTCTGATGGTCGAAACCATTAACTTTGTCTTGACCTCGTTTACTGTCAACCCCACTTTTACTGATACCTTCTCAGTATGGAAAAAAAGCTCTGGCTGTCGCTCAATTAATTGAAAGAGGCTTGTGTTCCAGGGCAATAATATCGCCTAGAAACGATACTGCCAACGAAATCAAAAATCTGATTTAACAACGAGTCCCCGGCCCAGTCAAAACCTATAAGTCGATTAACACAGCCACCAATATTGACAATGCTGTTCATTTTCCACAAGAATTTCTAATTTCACTTAATTCTTCTAGATTGCCACCTCACGAACTATCATTAAAATTCGGTACTCCTGTCATGTTCTCCGAACATGTGCAATGGCACAAGGTTGTTGATTAAAGAATTGAAAGACAATTTAATTGTGGCAATTATCATCACCGGTCCTGCAGCCGGCAAACTGGCAAATATCCAGAGAATCCCAATGATTCCCACGGATTTGCCAATATCTTTTAAATATATACTTTTTATATATTTTTTCATGGTGATCTAGAAATGTAATCCTTCTTGAATAGGACGAATCATTCAAAAGATGCCACAAGTTTGATAATTCTCTAATAACCTGTTAGCGGTTAGACCCATCATATTCATTCGACCCATAGTTGGCTGGATATACGTTTGCTTTGGGACGGATGGTCCTTCAGCGAATGACAACACCGGAGTCGATATAGTACATATACTTTTTTGCTCAGCTATTTCATACCATCACTTCAATCCTATTAGATTCGCAGAACATTCGTCTGATCTACTTAAAATTTTAAAATGGTATTTTCGCCATTTTCGATCCTTTATTAAAAATGTTCACTACATGGGTAGTTACTGGATCTAGATCTTCTGCACATTTACCTCTGAAGTAGTAGACTTGAACGGCAAAAATAGGCTTTAATATACAAAACTTCTTAATTTGTAAATCAGAGTCACGAACACTTTCGTCAAATATGTAATTTTGTACAACGAAAGAGAAAAAGTTGTGCACAACTTAAATAACATAGCACAATGGGCCGATGGAAAAAAATCAAGGTAATAATATCACAACTTTTAAAGTATTGTTCTGATCTTTTTGGAATGCACCAGACATTTGTAGGCAAGCATGAGTCAGAAGTCCTGTGTTAACGCAGTTGATGCTACAGGATGTAAAATTTTAGCACTTTGGTCCTGTTGAAACTTCCAAAGCATGGCACTTCTACACATCTAGGACGATTACAAAAGTGTTTTACTTTCTCTACTGTACAAGAGAAACAAAACATATGGCAAGTGTTGCGGAAAATCTTGTACCGAAAGAATATTTCTGAAAGCACCACTAAGTGGAAACACTTCAACAACAAAAACACTGTACAAATTTTAAAGTTATCTCCTGCCTTTTGGAAATGTTGACCTGTAAAAAACACAATAGTTTCCGAAAATGTAACATGATTTGAGTCATTTCAAACCAATTTGTGCAGCAAGGTTAAATACGTTATATTCCGTCCGATCCTATGGTTTCCTGTACGATTTTTGAGATTACGGTTTTATTCGCCATAAAAGATATAAAATTTAAGTTTAGTCAACAACGTTCGGCAGCATAAGAGCTAATCGTTCGCATATTTGACACTATTTTAAAAATAGCATAAACCTAAACTTACTTACTTATCCGGTCTCGGACAACCCCGGGGGGCCAGGGACCTTACAAAACGAAGATAACATATTTCGCCAACCAGTTCGATCTTTTGCTTTATCTCTCCAGTTGGCAATACCAAGTGTATGCAGGGATTCGTCAACCTGATCCCTCCAGCGGAGTCTTGGTCTTCCTATTTTTCGTCTTCCTTCGAGTTCGGTTTCGAAAACCCTTCGCGCTGGTTCATCTTCATCCACTCTACTGACATGGTCTAGCCAGCGCAATCGCGTTATCTTGATCCGCTTAACTATGTCAATGTCAGGATAAAGCTCATACAGCTCATGATTCATGCGTCGCTGATACTCGCCGTTGTGCACTATAGGGCCATAAATTTTTCGGAGTATTTTTCTCTCGAAGACTCCTACAGATGTTTCGTCTGCTTGCGATAGGACCCAGGATTCTGCGCCATAAAGCAAGACAGGTTGAATGAGAGTCTGGTACAGCTGGACTTTTGTTACTCGAGAGAGGGCTTTATCTCTAAAGTGCTTGCTTAGCCCAAAATAACATCTATTCGCAAGCACAATTCTCCGCTTGATCTCAAGGCTGACGTTGTTGTTTTTGTTCACGGCAGATCCGAGGTATATAAATTCGTCCACTACCTCGAAGTTATAATGGTTATCATCGTTCACGCTTTGGTCTAATCGCGTGGAGGCCCTGTTCGTTGAAACCATTAATTTTGTATTGTCCTCATTCACCGTCAGACCCACTTTTGCTGACTCCTTCTCAATTCTCGAAAAAACCGCTGTAACTTCTCTGATTGTGCGCCCAATGATATCTATATCATCAGCATACGCGAGCAGCATGTGACTTTTGCTGCTGATGGTTTTATTCATACTGACTGCAGCTTTTCTCATAATGATCTCCATTAAGATGTTAAAGAGATCGCACGATAGGGTGTCGCCTTGCCTGAGGCCTCGCTTAGTTTCGAACGGTTCGGTAAGATCCTTACCAACTTTCACTGCGGATTTGGTGTTCGTCAAGGTCATCCTGCAAAGGCGTATGAGTTTTGCAGGAATACCAAGCTCAGACATTGCTTCATAGAGTTTCTCCCGTATCGGACTATCGAAGGCTGCTTTATAATCGATAAATAGATGATAGGTGTCGATTTGTTTTTCGTGTGTCTTCTCCAGGATTTGGCGTAGCGTGAAAATCTGGTCAGTTGTCGATTTTCCAGGCCTAAAGCCACACTGGTATGGTCCAATCAGGTCAGCGATAATTCGTTTTAGTCTTTCGCACATTATACTTGATAGAACCTTATATGCTATGGATAAAAGGCTTATTCCACGGTAGTTGGCACAGATACTCGGGTCACCTTTTTTAAATATGGGACATAGTACACTGAGACTCCGATCGCCGGGCATGCATTCATCTAACCAAATTTTGCTAATGAGCTGATGCATGCACCTTATCGGCTCCTGCGGCTTTGTTGTTCTTAAGCCGGGCAATAGCTGTTCTGACCTCGTCTTGGTTAGGAGGGGGGCAATCGACGTCGTCCATATTGTGATCGATTGTCCCATCGTCATCGGATATCTCAGGTACTAGTAGCGCGGAGAAGTGCTCTCTCCATATTTCCAACATGCTCTGCACATCTGCGACGAGATTTCCGTCCTTGTCTTTACAGAAGGGGGGCCCTGAACCATGCCCATTAGTTCCGTTTTTAACTTTTTGGTAGAATTTTCGGGCTTCGTTCTTCCTTCTGTATGTTTCAATTTTCTCACTCTCGCGCTTTCTCCACTGCCGTTTCTTACGCCGAAAGAGACGGTTTACCTCCTTTCTCTTCTCCCTATACCGCTCAGTTGCAGCTCGCGTTGCAATTGACTGAAGCATTACCATACGTGCACCGTTCTTTTCGTCATTTGCTATGCGACAGTCTTCATCGTACCACGGTTTATTGCGAAGCGGTTTTTCGAAACCAAGTACGGTTGTTGCGGCAGTTTTTATAGAGTCGGAAATGGGTTTCCACTGCGCATCAGGATCGTCATCGGGAGGGGGTGGGTTCTGTGCCAAAAGTTGCGAGAGCTTCCTTGAGTAGGCTGTGGCTACCTCTGGTAATTGCAGCTTTCCGATGTCCAGCTTCCTCTGCGTCTGGTTTCGTACGATTTTCGCTCTACTTAATCTTGTGCGAACCTTTGCTGCTACCAGGTAGTGATCAGAATCGATGTTAGCTCCTCTGATCACTCGTACGTCCATTACACTGGATGAGTGCCTTCCATCAATTACCACGTGATCAATTTGGTTCTTAGTTCTTTGATCAGGGGATACCCAAGTAGCCTTGTGGATGTCTTTATGCTGGAATCTTGTGCCACTAATGACCATGTTGACCATGCTACCAGGTAGTGATCAGAATCGATGTTAGCTCCTCTGATCACTCGAACGTCCATTACACTGGATGAGTGCCTTCCATCAATTACCACGTGATCAATTTGGTTCTTAGTTCTTTGATCAGGGGATACCCAAGTAGCCTTGTGGATGTCTTTATGCTGGAATCTTGTGCCACTAATGACCATGTTTTTTGCCGCGGCAAAGTCAATCAGTCTCATACCGTTGTCGGAACTGTCAGCATGAACACTGAAATTGCCAATAGTTGGATTAAACACATTCTTCCTTCCTACTTTGGCATTAAAATCTCCTAGCACAATCTTAATGTCACGGCCAGGGCAGCGGTCATACGTTTCCTCTAGGAGCTCATAGAATATGTCTTTGGCATCATCATCTTTCTCTTCTGTCGGGGCATGCACACAAATTAGGGAAATATAAAAATATTTCGCTTTTATGCGGATTGTGGCTATTCGTTCACTCACAGGATTGAACCTAGAGACTAGATGTCGCAGTCTTTTGTCAACTACAAATCCGCAACCAAATTCATGTTTTTTTTCATGGCAACTGTACTATATATCGCAGTTTCTTTTTGTTGTGCAGCCATGTCCTGTCCATCGCATTTCCTGGATAGCGGTAATGTCAGCCTTATAACTTTCGAGGACATCTGCCAGTTGGATACTTGCACCGGATCTATATAGAGTTCTTACATTCCAAGTGCATATCCGTAAACCGTGGGGTTGTTTATTTTTTCTGTTTCGTTTTTGTATTTTCACTGCCATTATGAACGGTGGCGGGAGGCAAACCCAGTCCACCGGGTTTTTGCATAATACCTACTGCCAGGATATTTGATTGCAGCCGGCCATTATGGATCAGACGCTGACCAGGATGCGATATGTTGAACCTGGATTTTCTTCTTTTAGTTTCTATCCGCCGTTGGCCCGTATGTTTGGATCATCCGCCTTCTAAGGACAAAAGAATATGCCCGATTGTCACCTACTAAACCTGATTTGATGCTCATTTGTTTCGCCTTCTCACTCTACCTAGCTAACGGAGGTTTCCGAAAAGCCATTGCCCAGGACATACTGCGTGGAAGTAGTGAGCTGCTTGGACTGCCCAATGAAGGAATCATTTCTGGCCACTCCCAAGTGAATGGCAATCAGAAACTTTCCACCTCCACGGAGAGTCCCAAACCTAAACTTCACTTAATTTTATTTTAGGATCTTGTTTTTTTTTAATTTAAGGAAACTGCTGCAGACCACAAATTTTGGTGAAAATTTTGCGGAAATAAACGAATAAGTAGACCACCATCACAAAGTCAACTGCACCAAATGCAAATAGCCCTGAGAGCCAGACTGGCACGCAAATAAAATCCACACCATTTGAAGTGTGCGAAATACTCACAGACTTTGTTGTTGCGGTTTGTTGAAATCCAATAAATGGTTGGTAAACAACAGAATAACAAATCCTTAAACGTATATAAACAATGAAAATTTAAATTGCAAAAACAACAACGACAGCAAAAAGCTAATTCTATTTTAGCTCGCATGCACGGTATGGAGCTTTATTTACATTGGATGTGTCAACAACAAATTGTATGTATGCCACACTTTCAACTGAATTCAAAAGTGGCAGAGAAATCAGTTTAAAATGTAATAAAATTCTAATTTTGGAGCGGAATATATGAAAATAAACAATTTTACTCGTAACTGAATAGTTCCATTTCATACTGCCTCCCTGATTTGGTAATAATACCACCATCATTTGCACAAGTTGAACGAAATATAAAAATTGCAATATTATATTTCTGTATTTTCGAAATTTTATTTGACCGATGAATAAAAGGATTCAAACGTGATGTATTAATGAATACACTACCACCAAAGATTTAAATTCAAATAGTTACTTATTAAAAAAAATTGTCCTATAATATTCACGGCCTAGAGAATAAACGGCTTTTCCCAGAATTCTGTGTCTGTCTCAAATAATTTGATATAATTGCGGTGCTTGAAACTTATGTCATACCTCACGGAAGAGGTATTGGTGGATGTTTACTTGGTATGAAGAAAGAGTTACGTAACAATGATCTTTATATCACATTTGAAAATGTACAAGGAGTTGATTTAATATATATATTAAAGATAGGCAAGCTAACATAACCCTAATACTATTGTATATGAAAAGTGTCACATGGAAAGAAGATTTTGAACGACTCCAAAATCTGCTCAAAGATGATGTAATAGTAAATCCAATAATAATTGGAGATTTAAACGTGCATATTGGGTAATTACAGAAAAGCATAGAGGATACATATGAAACTGCATTTGCAGCAGGTATAGAGCGAAGCAAGTCCAAAGGCATGGTAATAAATATGCGAGGAAGAGAGTTCTTAGAAATGTGCTATGATCATGGTCTTGTAATAACAAATGGTATGACTACGGGAGATGAAGAGGGACAATTAACATTCATAAGCAGAGTCGGTGAGTCAGTTAATGACATCAGCGCAGTATCACAAGATCTACTAAAGCTCATCACCGAGTTTGCAGTAGAAACGTAAATATGGTCCGACCATCTTTCAATAGTTTTATCACTAAAAATGCAAGTAGCAGAACAAGAACAACAAAAGCCAATACTTCTCTCCAAGATGCAATGGAATCAAAATGAGTTGCCCAAATATTAAAATAAAATCAGACACATGTTACAGTTACATACCTTCACATTCGGGGAAATTTTAGATGTTATTAAAACTGCGTTCAAACCTGTACAGACAGAAATTCAGAATTGTATACCTAAACAAACATGGTTTAATGAAACATGCTTTACAGCACGACAGTCCTCTTTTAAGTTATTGGCTATATTCAGAACATCTGGCAGCAGTGAAGAAAATATTAAATTCCTACAAGCAAATAAATTTTTCAAACACACCACCAAAGAGGTGAGACTAAGATAACAGCGACTATTAGCTGAGAAGATTGAAAAGGTACAAAATGGAAAAGATTGGTGAAATATTTTAACGAAGGTCAGATTTCAACACTGGCATAACAATCTCGGCAGAAGAACTGAAGGGTCACTTTTACCAACTACGAAACCCACCCCAAACCTCGTGTGGTATACACTATGCGCACCTGCATATTGTAAACGAACAATTGGAGAGAGAAATTTCGTTAGAGAAGATAAAGAACGTTCTCATAAAGGCACAAGGTAAAGCACAAGGAGAAGATCGAGTGCCCTATGAGTTTTATAAATACGGACCAACCGATTTGTTGGAGGAAATAGTCGTAGCCAACAATATTCTCTTTGATAGCGGAAATGGTGATGGTTCCTTTTTACAGAGCGTGATAGATCCCATACACAAAAAAGTGACACCACAATCGCAAGTAACAATCGAGGGATTTTCTTCATGAATTGCTTGACTAAAGTAATGATGGGCGTAATTAACGCAAAATTAACCGAATGGGTAGACACGTATAAAGTCTGAAATAAGTATCAGGCAGACTTTCGAAAAAATTACTCAACTGCAGATAACATCTACAATCCGTCATCTATAGTACAGCTGAACTTTGCACGAAATAAGAAAACTTACGCGTTCTTCGTCGACTTTAAAGCAGCCCTTGATAAAGTCTTCAATTGGAGTATCTTCTTAAATCGTAAATTTTATAGAGAGTGCATATCAAAATACACCAGCAACTGTATGGACAGGGCCAGAGGCGGATTAAAGGGGGGCGCACAGGGCGCGCGCCCGGGGCCCCGCAGTTTTGAGGGCCCCGTGACTTAATCAATATTCCTATAATGAGCTAAGTCATACAAAAAGGGTCCAGAAATCAAGTTTTTCTTCTACATATAAAAATTAAAGTGTTTATTTTTCTATCAAAATATCCACTATATATTAAAACAAGGACCAATCTTTATCAAATGCTGCAAAAAAATTTACCTATAATGGTCCAGAAAACTAGAATGGAACTTATTTATTGAAAATTTCATTTTCATGAACTTTGAACGCCCACTATTTTTGTGAAGCCAATCTATAGTCCACCTGTTGTAACGATGTTTATCTTTATTAATTTTGAATTATAAAATTAAATACTTATATTTATATCATTACAAATAATTAGTATCAGGTGGCATTCGAAATAAATTTGTTTTTAAGACTTTAAATCAATTAAAAATTGTCCTCCCAATTGTATTGCAACTTTCCTCACGGTGAATTATTTACAAACTATACCACGAGTTTAACAATTAAGACTGCATGATAAAAATATCGTTACAAGTCATTCTCGTGAATTTTAAATAACATGTTTCAGAAGGCAATGTTTAAAAACTTATTTATTTATCTGCAATCTTTGTTTTTGAAACATAATATGAACAATGAAACGCCATTTATCAGACGCTGAAAAAAGAAAAGTTAAAAAACAATATGAAGAAGTTATCAACCAATAGAATAATAGATAAATTTATGATCACTCTAGGTAATTCCGTGGACACAAAAAAACAGATGCACTTACAGCTTCCACCAGCCGACAAAATGAGTTTGCTGAAACTCTTGGTTTAGAAGAAAGCATAAGTGAAATAACTGTAGACAAAGGCAGGCAAGATATGCCGATGGAAAATATCGATAATAAGTCGCAAAATATTTCATTGGAAATAAAATTAATGTGGATTTATACGGCAATAGTCAAACCAATACTTCTCTATGGTATCGTAGTTTGGTGGAGGTCCCTCCAAAAGAAATATATTCTGAATTCCTTGATGAAAATTCAAAGATCAGCACTGATTAGCGTTAATGGGGCAATGCGCACGACGTCAGGTACTGCACTTAGCGCTATACTGAACATCTTTACTCCTGATATCATGGCCGAATCGGCAGCCGTTACATCCCTGGTGAGAATCAGAGATTGTGGCGTTTTGATATCGGGACATTCCGGATACACTGAATTACTACACCGGATCAACTCTATTCCCGTAAACACGGACTACTGTATCCTCTACCTTCTACCAGCGACAAATCTAAGGACTTCTATTCCGAACAGGAATACCTGGGAAAAGTCACTGAAAGGTGATACCAGTAGTATCAGATTTTTCACGGATGGATCAAAGTTGGACGAGAAAGTGGGCTATGGGGTCCATTCACCGCACCTAAATATAAATATCTCCTTCAAGCTGCCTGATCACTGTAGTGTATTTCAGGCGGAAAATTACCACCATACTGGAGGTAGCTGAACTACCGAAAAGTAGTATCACAACCTTCCGGAGAATATGTGTCTACACAGACAGCCAGGCTGCCATAAAATCCCTGGAAGCCATGTCTGCTACGTCCCTCACGGCGAAAGAATGCCACTCATCACTTAGGGTGATGGCAGAGTATTTTGACATCAGGCTCATCTGAGTACCGGGACACAGCGACATTCCAGGCAATTACGTAGCGGATGCGTTAGCTAGACAGGGCACTACGGCACAGGTTCTTCCGGCAAAAGAAGGTGTTGGTATGCCAATCTCTACCTGCCGTTTGCAGATCAGGCAATGGGCCATAATATGTTCAAGGACAAGTGGAGACTTACTTCAACTTGCAAACAAGCCAGGGTCCTCTGGCCACAGGTGTACAGTAAGAGGACTAGGCAACTACTTAACTTGCCGAGAGGCAGGGTATCCACAATGATAGGAACACTTACGGGACATTGTCTTGTAGGTAAACACGCCCTCATACTGGGACATAGAAACTCCACTCTCCACGAGGTAACGACGAAACACCTTCTCTTGGATTGCCCTGCTCTGAAGTAGAAGTAGGATATACGAAACACATCTAGTTGGCACCGTAGCCCTACAGGATATTCCTGTAGGTCTTATAGACAAATTTATTGAAAGGGCAAATTGGCTGGACGACTAGTCGATAGTTGCTATGGAGGAAACTGCAGGTATCACAATGGGCTTGTATAGCCTAAGTGTGCTAGACAGCGTGCTGTCTTGTAGCCTTTTCAACCAACCAACCAACCAAATAAAATTAAAATACATTTTCTCTGGCCTAATGTATTAAGAATACAAATGGTTGAATTTCTCATTTGTAATAAACTAATAAATATTGGCCATATTAGTCAAATTAAATCGATATATAAACACGGTGATTGCATTGCTATAGGAAAACGTTGAGTGAAGAATGTGAAGAAATAACGTGGATAATTTTTTCCGAAACATCCAAAATATATATTGCTATCCATGAAAATTATTTTTGGGCTCAAAATCCAAGTTGACAACTGGGTTTCAAAATTGGAAACATCTTGGAGCTACTGTGTCCGACCATAAAAAATCAAAGCAGCATGTCGCCTCAATGTGGACACTCTACAAGCCCTCCATGGTTTCAAATTGCGTCAATGCACAAAATGCGTAAATTGTAATGCAAAACGAAAGGTTTTGGAGAAACATTTTACGAAGATTTGTATCCACAATAAAATTCCTTGAAATTAAATGTAGAGGACATAACGAGAGTTAAAGATCTTCCAGTATGATGGTTTTTTAAAGTCATACTTGCACGAATACAGTTGCTCGAATCATTACTTTTACATTAAGACTTTTACTTATAGCTTCCATAAGGACTTATTTGTTTAAATTTCCTACTTTATGATTTTGGTTTTACCCATAAAGTTTGTTCTAAAAAAAGTTGCAGTTTTTGTTTATTTTATCACTGTTTACTTACACGTCTGTCTCGCCTTGCATTCAAATAAAAACTAAAAGCTCAGCAAACTGCAACGCGTCAATAGTCCATCCAAGATATATTGATAAGGTAGAACTACAAAACATCGAAAAATGCCTACCCATATGCGTTTTACGCACACTTTTGTGATGGTTTGGTTTTCCCAAATATAAAATGTGTGAATTCATTAGTGGCTATGACATCATTGACTAATTTTGTCGGCAGGGCGAAGTCTGCCGGCTCAGCTAGGAGTTTAGATAAAAAAGCCATAGATATGAAAGAAACTATGAAACCAAATGCGGAAATTATTTTAAAAATATTTTATACCATGCCAATCTCAAACGATTCTGGAGAAGGATCATTTCATGTCTTAAAAGAGTAAAGAATTATTTAAGAAATTCAATGACAGAAAGAAAGACTCAATACTATTGCTGTATTGCATATAGGTAGTGATTTACTTAAAATTATTGATTTTAATGATATAATTTACAAGTTTGCAAGCCAAAAAGATAGAAAAAAAAACAGCAGACAGTTGTCCGAGGCCTTCGGCCACGGACTGTCCCTGCAGGCTGTGTCAGAGACACGGCCATTAAGTTTAACGTAGAATACGCCATCCGATAAGACAGAAAACATATATAACAATAAATGATAAATAACATAAGCAAATTAATTTATTTATTTGATAGTTACTTTTTTGTTGTTGTTGTTGTTGCTTTCTTGTATTTCGTGTAGGTGCCATTTTGATTAGTAGTTTTTATTTTAATTTACTAAACGTCAACTGTCAGCTGCTGTCAAACAGCATCAAGCAGCATTGTTATTTTGCTTACTTGGCAGCACTTTCATTTACCATAAAAATGTATGAATTAATTTTTTCATATATTTTTTATAATTATATATCCACGTTAAATTCAAATTCACATTTAACATTTTGTTTCACTTAAATACATAAGTAAATATACGAAATTTCAATATTTCATCAATCAAAACAACAGCAGAAGGTTTGTGTCCACACTGAAACAGCAGCATAGTTTGTGTTCACGCTACAAACTCAAACACTCAACCAAACACCACACATATGTTTGAGTGTATGTGTTTAAACAATTTTCATTTGAGAAATTTAAATATTAGGAAGATATCAACCAATATGAAATGTATATCAAACGAAAGATAACATCTTCATTTACCTACAAAAAAAATTTTAAAAAAAGTTATCTCGCCGTTTCCTCATAATCAATAAAATAAAGATTACAACAATAACAATCTGACATAACTCCCTATACCGTAAGGTAAGGCGTATTCCACGCCAAAATTTTCTGTATTTTAATAAGTACTTAAAGTAATTAAAGTACGTTTTTAAGGTTTATAAAATTTTGGATTATTTCAACAAAAATGTGGTTATTTTTTGATTATTTTTAAGGGCCCAATATTTATTCTGCGCCCTGGGCCACAACCAACCTAAATCCGCCTCTGGACAGGGCAGGAACTTTCACAGAGTTTCCCCACGAGGGGTGTTTCCTGCCACCATTATTATTCGACCTATATTTGAATAAATTGCACCATTTCCCGGAAGGCGGATTGAACTTTGATGATCTAAACATATGACTTTTAATGTATGCAGATGACATCGTGATTATGTTACAAGCATGATCATTAACTTGGAAAGGTACTGTAATCAGTGGAATGTGGAACGAAATCTGGTAAAGTCAGAAATTATGGTGTCCAGGAGAGGTGGTACTTTAGCGAGGGATGAACGGTGAACTTCCAATGGGACGAGGTTAGGATTGCTATAGAATTTTGTTATTTAGGAGTAATTTTCACTCCAAAGTTGAGTTTCCAAAAAGATATAGAGAATAGAAATAAAGCAGCAAACAACAGCATACATAGTACATGGAACAACTTTTTAAGAAGACCAAATATCTCACTGGAGTCTAAGTGGAAACTCTTCTTAGAGGTATGTAGATCCATCCAAGCATATGCAGCTCAGGTATGGAGAAACAAATATTTCAGCCAAATGGATAAACTGATACCGTCGGTGGTGCAATGGTTAGTGTGCGCGCCTCTTGTACAGGCGATCCTGGGTTCGATCCCTGCTCCGACCACCTTAAAATTTCTTTCGACGACGGTCACCTCGATTAGTGACGGCGACACTATCCAATACTTAGCCAAGAAAAAGCTTCTCAAAATACCGTTCGGAACCGGTATAAAACTGTAGGTCCCAATCAGTGGGTATAAAACTATAAAAAGAGAAGCTCTCCCCAATTCCTTCATGGAATGTAATGGGAAACCATTTATTTATGGATAAACTACATATTTACTTCATTAAAAAATACTTCGAATCCAAATTGTACCCCGACGTACGCAATAATGATGTATACAAGAATAGAAAATAGCCACTTATTTACTCTTGATATTCATTTAAGATGTATAACCAAAACATAATTTGAATACTCTAATGAAAGACTACCACATGTTTTTACTAAGATGCTAATAACCAAATCTTCTGGGTTAGAGACCTAAACAGAATATGTAGCGAAAATCAAGTCGAATGGACATCAAGTCACATCATGAATTCTATGGCGACGTGGTTGGTAAAAAGACTATACGGCTTTTGAATCTTAACACAGTCGAAATAGCAATCCACCATTCGACAATCTACCATTCGGCCACAGGCAAAAGAGCAGATGCAAATTAATGTAGGGTGTGCGATTAGGATACCGAAATGATGGAATACAACCCTGCTTTCACAGTGTTAAGAATTAATACTTCCCTTAAGCCTTTCACACTAGGCCATATCTTAAATCTTCAATCAATTTGCCAAAGTTGTTTTACATTCCCCCCATACAAATGTGAGACTTTGTGAACTCAACATCTTTCAGCATCTTTGAAAAATGTTCCTGTCTCATTACGTTTCAACCAACGGAAAAAAACGATTTCGCATTGCATCGCATGAAGGGATTGGGGAGAGCTTGTCACAACCAGTGATCTGTGCGCTTTCTAATTTTTCACTCAATGATTGGGACCTACAGTTATACACCGGTTCCGAACGGTATTTTTAGACGCTTTTTCATGTAAGTACTCGATGGTGTCACCATCACTACGCGAGGTGGCCGTCGTCGAAGGAAATTTAAGGTGGTCAGAGCAGGGATCGAACCCACGTTCTCATGCACAAGACCCGCGCACACTAGCCATCGCTCCACCGACGGCCGTTTCAACCAACATCATTCGATAATTTTGAGTCCATCACTAGAAAAAAAAATTTAATTTCTAGAAAAAGTGACAGAAATTCAAACAATATAACAATAGATGTATTTATATCAGGAGTTAGCGCTAGAACAGCTGATTTAAATGTTTTCAAATCGTTTCCTCAACTGACTGTTAAATTCGTGTGTAAATATTTCTGTTTTGTACTTTTTTGTGTACTTGTATTCCAATTGAATTTGGAATTGGCATTACACCAAACAAATATAAAACAGCTATTATTGTTGTCGCAATAACACCACCTAATATAAATACATCTTGCTGAAATACATGTAGAAAAAAAAACAAAAGTACCCATTTGACGAATGTTATTCTCCATTCTTTCGACTCCTGGGTCACAGTAGAGAATACAATATATAGACAATATTTCCTAAACCAGTTTAGTTCCGTTTATTTTTGATCACAAAAATTTCGCTACAAAAATGTGGCATTTTAATAAATGAATATTAGAAGATGCCAGATAGAAGGTGTAAGATGTTGCAAGTGTGAACGCATTTTTCATTTTTTCAACATCTTCCATACGATCCCCCAAAATGTACGCTAGTGCGAAAAGACTATTATAATAGAATACCCAGTTTGGAATACCTCAGGATAAGGGATGGGAGAACACTGAAGAACACTAGGAAGATACCATCTCACATCCCGTGAGCTGTGCGCTTTCTTATTTTACGCTCATTGATTGCGACCTACAGGTTTTACATCGCTTCCAAACGGTATTTGAAGAAGGGTTTTCATGGCTAAATAATAGGCAGTATCGACTGCGCTAAGCGATGTCACCAGCACCGTAAGAAATGTAACGTGGTCAGTGCAGGGATCTAGCCCACGCTCTCATGAACATAAGCCACGCAGACTAACTATTGGACCACCGTTGGTCGGGTTAAACAACTCTTAACTAAAATATCTTCGCTTTTGTTTTTCTTTTACCAAACTAGTAATATCGATTGGTATCTAAATCTAAATCTGAATTTAGCTTTAATAAACTGCTAATTAACGAAACTTTCCACTAACGTCCCAAATTTTCAAACATGTTTACGGTTCCGCTTCCGAAATTAAATATTCTATAATAATTATGATAATTTTTTAAAAATAATTCAATTCTAGAATTAGCACGGGCAGAATATGCAACAGTTAGTGAATGCAAAGTTATATCCTGTTCCTCGATCTCGAATATAGGGTTGCGTTTAAATTCAAGTCGACATTTTTTAATTTCTAGTCAAACTGAACTATAAATTTTATTAAAAACCTTTCAGTATAAAACTTCGGCTGCTCTATTTCAAAAGCCCAGACATCCCAGTTTGAATCTAATACGAGTGACTCACTTTCCTTTGCTTAAGGTGTCATTCGAGATACAGACCACTAATATCATTATTCATTTTTGAAATTTGACTTTTATAACTCATAGGCCCAGTTGGTTTAACAAAATATGTAACAATGCAAAAGCGTTTATACCATATCTTTGTTCTTTTAAAAAGCCACCTCTACTGAAAACCATAACCTGAAAATGATATTGTAGTACCAGTATTGTAACTTAATATTACAAAGTGCACTTCGAGTCCACTGGGAAACAAATGTAACAAATTAAACACGCTATTGCAATTAACTTCCCCTTGTACTTTAACTTGAGCAACAGGTCCAATAAACCTCACTTTTTTCCCACTTCTCCATCCATTTGCCACAATACTCAAACAACTTTAAATGAAAATGCAGCTCGTTTGATTTCCTCTCTACCTTTATTAAGCTTAAATCGATATATCCTGAATTTGGTTACAGGGTTTTTACTTGTAATTAGAAATTCTATGGCAAACAAACAGAATCAAATACGACTGGAAACAATAATGAAAATGCATTCAGGAAAACAAATTACAAACTTGATGATTGCAATAAAGTACTGTCGATTTAACGAAACAATTTTTAGAAACTAATTGATGAAAATTCAAACTAATTGGTTCAAAATGCAACAAGTCGGAAATTCACAGAGAAGAATGCAAGCGCATAATCAAAACCAATCTAAAAAGTTACTGCATAGAGGCCTGCATAGAGTAAAGGCTATATTTATATAATAAAGTGATGTTCAAGCCACAAAACTCCTATAAAATTAAAGTTTTTTGTTTTTCTGCGGATTATTCTGCGGTAGTTAGGTAGTAAATGATTTTGAGATTCGCTCTATGTGAGTTATGAATCTCTCCAACCAACTCTCTCAGCGACACACATGTCGTGGGCGTGCCCAAATACTTTCGAAATCGATATTGGATATTCATTCAATTAAACATGAGTAGAAGGAAAACATAATTGTTAGAAATGTTATGCCGTTTCAGAGATATGGAGTTCCGAATTTGAAATTATTTGCCAATGTTTTGTCTCTTGATTATTAACCGATTTTCAGTTTCTCAACGGATTTGGAAAGAAGAAACTAGTGCAATATAATAGCCCGTTACAAAGATAAAGTTTTGTTATCACTCTTAACTCATGTAAAGGGAACCTCTCTTTTTCTCTTGTGTACCGTTAGTTTTGTTATCGTCTTGACAAATAATTCTCGCTGTATTTTGGAATTTATTCGAAATCATTTGAACGTTAAGCTAAAAATCAAAATAAAGTGCAATTGTCACTTGTTCAAAATAATAGCCCTTTTCCATTTAACTTTGTTAAATTACAAAATTCATTCCGTGTTTTTGTACTATGTTCTAAAATAGGATGTAATAAAATACAATTCTTTCAAAACACATTTAATGATTGTTATTGTTAAAGATGGGCCGAAATGTACATTGCACTGCTGAGGATCGTCGAGTTGCTAAATAACTACGAAGTGGGGCAAAACTCTGGGTTTCATTGCTAGTGCACTTGGAAGATCTGAAAAATTTGTAAGAAATGCATTAAAATGGAAACCATTTACTGAAACTCGGGGTAGGCCGCGACAAAGTAGCTCAACCACAGATTCCCGTATTGTGTTATTGGCAAAAAAAAATCCATTTATGTCATCAAAGACTATTTCTGCAGAAATAAATAATGAAGTCAGTGCTGTAACAGTACGCCGCAGATTGTTAGAAAATAATTTGCCAGCTGGAGTAGCCCGAAAGGTTCCACTGCTAAGTAACAAAAACAAAAAAGCTCGCATTAAATTTGCTACCAAATTCAACAACAAAAGCAGTGATGATTTCAAGGACATATTATGGAGTGATGAGACAAAAATTAATTTATTTGGGTCTGACTGTCAGCGCAACTTCCGAATACGAAAAGGTAAAGATCTTAATGATCGTTACACAAAAAAAACGTGCAGCACGGAGGCGGCAGTGTTATGGTCTGGAGTGCTTTTTCGTGGCATGGTGTTGGACCTTTACACTTAATCACAGAAACCGTGAATAAAGAAATTCATTGTGATAAGATTCACATACCACCTGATTGGCGCTTCCAACAGGATAATGATCCGAAGCACTCTTCAAAATTAGTCAAATCTTGGTTGAGTGAACATGAAGTTTCCATCTTGGAATCTCCACCCGATTGAGAATATGTGGATGGAACTGAAAAGAAGCTTAAGTGGGAAGATTTTCACAAACAAAAACCAACTTTGGGAAGCAGCAAAAACTAGTTGGGAGAGAATTCCCCTTGAAAAATTTCAGCATTTAATGGAGTGAATATCCAGAAGGATCCGTGCAGTTTTAGATATTAATGGTGAACATTCAGGATATTAGTATATTATATGTTCATACTTATTAAGGAAATAAATGATTTGTTTAAAAATATTATTTTTTTTTTTAGGATTTTTGAAATAAGTCTATTAATTTGAACAGGATAAAAGAGATTGTTTTTAAATTTTTGTTGAATAAAATCGCAATGGTGTGAAATATTTAAATTTAAAACACGCATTTTTAATTTATATTTAAAATATGTAGTAACGTTTTCAATAGCTTAATTGTATTTCAAAATTATTAAATAAATAAAAAAGGGCTATTATTTTGAACATCACTGTATATTGTTATGGTTGGCTTAAAAGCTCTTTGTATATTTCTCCACCAAACACATTTTTCAACTTTGGCGATATTTTTACGCATTATTTTATAAAGGAACCGTAAAATTTTTTAATTTATTCAAAAAATATATTTGTTTGTGAGTAAAACGCATCTTGGTTTAAAAACATTCGTTAAAAATTGACTGAATTTTTCAACAATTGCAAATCCGTTGAGAAACTGAAAATCGGTTAACAATCAAGTAAGTTACTCGCTTATAAGTGCATAGAGGTACGAAAACCCGGTTTTTTACCCGTATCGCAAAATTCTAATGTGACTGGCAACTTTCAAATACAGATTCTTGTTGTGCTCGGCAATACTTATCAGAAATATAGTATCACTTCCCGGGAATTTTTTTTGTCGCACTGTGTTATCTATTTCAAATGTACCGGTAGGAACAATAAAAAATAAATAAATGGTTTCCCATTACATCCCATGAAGGGACAAGGGAGAGCTTCTGACAATCACTGAGATGTGCGCTTTCCAGTTTTCACTCACTGATTGGGACCTACAGTTTTGCACCGATTCCGAACGGTATTTTGAGAAGCTTTTTCATGACTAAATACTCGATTGTGTCGCCGTCACTACGCGAGGTGACCGCAGCCGAAAGAAATATTAAGGAGGTCTGAGCAGGGATCGAAACCAGGATCTCATGTACAAGAGGCGCTCATACTACCATTGCACCACCGACGGAACAATACGTGATTATTTAAAATCATTGTTTTAATTAGTCTCTGAAATCGAAATATAAGGAGATACAAACCAATAATTATTATTATTTTTTGGTTTTTAGCTACAAGTAACTAATTTTACAATACGATAGAGTCAGCTGCGGACTTATATGTAACAAATATTCTTCTATGTATGACACATTTACAAATAATGTACAAATTCAATATCAATAAATCAATATTTTGAGGCTAAAATATCTTAATTTAGTGAAATTTGAATGCAGAAATTGGTATGACACTAAAGATAAGCCAGATAGTAGATTTGAAGGTACACTGCGAATCATTTAAATACGAAATTATATATTCTAAAGTTTGAACGTAAATATCATTTAAATTAAATATAGGAAACTAAGGAAATCATTACGAATAATCGTAATTTTTACGTCGCAAAATAGACAACTTATTTTTTTCAGTTTTTTTTTAAATGTTTTTTAATTTGCTTTAAGTAAATTAAAGGAAAACCTAAAAATTTATAAAATTATTGATTAATTATTTTTTTGATGTGTTAACATCTATACGCGCGCCTCTAGGGCAGTAAACTATAAATTTAATACATACGCAAGTGTTAAGTATGAAACACATAGACGACGACAGGCTACCGACCACAACCTGCCAAAAATAAAATACATGCGTTTATATGCAAGTGAATATTTTAACGACGGCAAGGCGACACGACTGCAGGTTGTTGTCTATGCTACTTATGTAGCTGTAGTTGAATTAAACTAATTTCTATTTGTGTGGGCGACAATCAACAGGTTAGAGCTGTCAATGCCTGAAGTGGCACCACTGACAGAATAATCAACTGTTTTCACAATTTTTGTTATGTTTGTAATAATATTTATTAAATATTCTCCAGACATTTTATTTTCTTCTAACACAAATAACACAATAACACAAACGTCAACATTACAGATCAGCTGTTTACTTTGCAGTTGCCGTCTTGAAAATAATTCAGTACCTGCCACACGTCTACATTTGCAGTCGGCGGCATTTGTAGTCGTGTGTTCATGTAGCCTGTCGTCGTCTATGTGTTTCATGCTTTAGGTTTGTAAAAGTAAATCATCGTTTGTTTGTTCGTTGCTTGGCAGTCGGTATTGAAAGTGATTATTGGGCAATTTTCATATAATTTTCCCACGCGATTTTCTCCGGAAATTCATAGCCGATTTTATTAATTTTTGTCTTATCATCGTTTGTTTGTTCGTTGCTTGGCAGTCGGTATTGAAAGTGATTATTGGGCGATTTTCATATAATTTTCCCACGCGATTTTCTCCGGAAATTCATAGCCGATTTTATTAATTTTTGGATTAAAAAACTAGTGCGGGTTTCGACGAAGAGTTTAGGCCAAAAATTAAGGCGATCCGATATCGGCGAGCCGAGATTGAAGTGTTTTAATTTGGAGTAATATTAAAAAAGTATTTTATGTTGATCTTCGGTTATATCGTACGAATATAACAATGTATGTATGTATGTACAAGTGTCTGTTGCTTTGCATTCTTTGACTTTTGTGGGAATAAAACAAAAAGTATTGAGCAAGAAAATAATGACACATGTGCTTGCACTGGGTCTTTAAATAATTTTAAGTGTTAATATTATTTAACTGTAACGTCATCATATGATTGAACGCTGTTTTTTATTTTCCAATGTAACATTTACGAATGTGTTCATAGAAATCGAACAGGTACCGTGTAGCAAAAAGGTGTTAACACATCGCCCGTGAGTTCGAACACTCATTGGATTTTTATAAATTTACGGCTTATAATAATAAATCGAATGGATTTAGTAACGGGTGCTACCACGGCGTCTTTTATCGCGTCTTTTAGTGACTCTTTTGTTTCATATCGCTCTCCGTCTGCACATACTTTCCGTACCAGCCACCCCCAGACACTTTCTTTTAAATTTAGATCGGGCGAAGATGGGGGCCAACGCAAAAGTTCCACAGTTTGTTCGTGAATCCAATGTTTTCCACATGCTGAAAATCTGTATTTTATTGTTTTTTTGGTTGCAAATATAAAGTGGATTTGGAGCTTGTCGCAAATATAATATATTTGTGTCCAAACACATTGTGTTAACTATTCAATAGTATATGCTTGAGACACAATGATTAATATGTTATAATATATGTGTTTGCGACTCAAATTTGTCTATTTTGTGATACAAATACAGCTGCCTTTGTTGCACTCTTCGTGGTCTCTCGAGATACACCGAGAGAGTACATTTTGTAAGTGTGTAGCTGTATTTTTGTATCCTATTTTTGTAAGTGAGTCGTAAATATTTCGTGCAAATTGAAGTTGAAGTAAGTGTTTCTTATTTTGCCTGATGTATTGCGTATTAATTTCAAGTATTCAGTCATCAACGGTTCATCGGACAGAGGATATCAGGAGCGCTTGATCAGTGAAAGAAGAACAAATGAAGTCTCGGACGGTTAAATGGTTTGTGATGTTTTTGCGTATGTTGCTTTGGTATTTGCGTATGTTTCGTATTCTGAGGAAAGAAACTGGAAAGGCCAACAACGTCAAGCCCTTTGTCCGTCCGAGCCTTTACTGAGAAAATCGGAAAACAAAACAACGAAAACACAAACGTGAGAGACAACAAAGAAAGGAGAAGCAAAAGAACAGAAAAAAACAAATAATGCATTCAGTGCAAGTAAACGTAAAAAGGGGCGTTTTAAATCTTTTAATTTTTTTGTATTAATTATTTATAAATGTGGATGGATTAATGTTGATAAAATTAAGTATAATAAATCATACATATATGGGCTATTTCAATAATTTTCAACATTTGTTGAAACTGAGTTCAGATGCTTATTATTTCTCCAGTTTTTCGAATTGACCAAAACGGTAAAAAGGGAATGGTAGGGCACACTAGAAAACTCGGAAATTCAAAATTTCAGACCATCAGTACTTTATCTCTAAAAGTTATGGGCACTCAAATGAGGAAAAACTCAAAAAAACAAAAAAATTTACAAGAGATTTTTCATGTTTCATCACTTTTCTACTTTTAGTTTTAAACTTCCGATGCCCACTGATATAAAATAAAGTCACTAGACTTAGTAGATATTTACACTATAAAAGTAATGCCCATACTACTATTTGGGAAAAAATTTGTACAGCGGTTCATTTTTGAAACCAAAATTTTCCGATTTTTCAATTTTCGCAGTTTTTTCTATAGCGTTTTTGCGCCGTTCAAGAAAATTGCATGGTGTAATTTGATGGTGTAATTTGCTAAAATTTGCGCCATATCACGTCGATGTCAGGCTGCTAGTTGCTGAGAACGATGACCTCAAACTTTTATAGAATTGGCGTAAATTTTTCAAAAATGACAGTTTTTGGCGCGTGACATTTGCAATATTATTTAAAACTGGTTTATGTATTGCGTGATCTAAACTTCTTAGTAAATGGCACCTCAACGTCAAGAAGGCGCTAAAATATTTTGAAACGCAAAAATTTTATAAACAAAATAAACATTTTGCGAAATTTCATGATTTTGTTTCGCGTTTTTTAATTAATTCGAGGTTTAAAATCAATGTAAAGTATTGGAAATGAAGTGCGGCGGTAAACTAAAGATCATATATATATATGGTTCAATTCGGTCCATATTTAGCGGGTACAGCGGCATTTTTCTTCAAACACATTTTGCTTTGTGACATCTGCAGTTATGTATAGATTCCGCCGCGATTGACACCAAATGAACTGTTTTTTTAAGCTTGATTATAAAACTGAATAGGCATTAAACAATTTTCATGATTTTAAATTTTACAGCTAAAAAAAAATCCTAACCTCAAAAATAATTCTTATATAATTAAAACCTCCATAACTTTCGCGCCGTTTGCAATAAATGATTAACGCTAACTATTTTGGTATGCTAAAATATTACCCTTCATCCAAAAAAAAATTTGGAAAAACAAAATATCAAAACGTCGATAATTTTTGAAAAAGCCCATATGTATATGGAAATACGCATATTTTTCCACGTAAGTATGTGTAGGTTTGGGGGAAACAGGCGAATGCTTCCACGTAAATATTAGGATGTTTGGGATGAAGAACTCATATATTTCCACGTAAAAGCATACATGTTTGCCAGTAGACATGCTACTGTTTGCATTTAAATACAAGAGAGTTTGGGACTTGCAAACATTTGAGTGTTTCAAGTGTGCTCCAAACATATACATGGTTCGTGCAGATTATGTTTGGGACAATATATAAGAGAGACCGTTATTTTTCAGCGTGCAGCTCTGGCAGTATGAATTGCAACATTATCTTGTTGGTAAGTCCATGCCATGGGCCTAATAAAATTGTTAAATTGAGAAAAGCGGATTCTAACATCCTCTTGTATGATGCTTCAGTAATTTTTTCGGTTTCAAAAACCAACATCAGTAGTAATATTATGAACTTTATTCGTAACGAATTTCGAAATTCTTCTATTACCAGTTTAAATGCTATATACTTTCATAGTTCGAAAAACTTAATTCCATATTTAAGTGACGTGCAGTGTATTCGTGCAATCTTTGCAAGTTTTATGAGCATTGCCTTGAAAAGAATACGCAAGATAAAAAAAATGGTTCCCCATTACATTCCATGAAGTAATTGGAAAGAGCGTCTCGCCACAAGAGAGCTGTACACAAAATCTAAATATTATGATTTAGTTGCCATGCTTAGTAATGGATGTTTGTGCGATGACCGCACACTGTACAAATTTCGAAAATCCATTGACGAACTTCGAAACAAATTCCATGATTCTTGCTATAAGCCAATGTACATTTAGTGTATAAATGATTGTATTGTGAAATTCAGCAAATATCTGTTGCATGTTGGAGAATCACAGCAATTACCTTCTGAAAAGTAATGGACCTCAATAATATTCACAACTTTGTAAACCATACTAAGTGACTAAATACTAGAATAATGAGAAGAAACTGCAATAAAATAATTGTATTCTAACACGAGAAATTAATGAGTTGTCTTCTAAAGAAGATTTTATTTTTTTAACGCTGGTACAAATATAACCAATTGAAGCATTATTGCTGTTGTAAGTATAAAATATCTTGTTTGAGATATTTTTTGTAAGACTAAGTGGCATCACTTGCATGGAATACAAGAGAGAGAAAGAGGCAAATATTATTTTGTATGTATATTTGAAAAAAATTCTGTGCCACTTGAAACTACGATGGTGGAACCAAATAAAGTGTGGGCTATGTGAAATTTGGAATTTGACTGTCCCAACAAAAAGTACAAAAAACCAGTACATAAGTTTCGGGCGGGTGGACCGACTTAATCACACCCTCACCCTAAGGCATCCATTGCGTGGAAGTTCTGTTAAATAAAAACGCCCCTACTCAAAAGTGACCATATTCAATAGCAGACTGACGACATTGCGCTAAATATTATTGAATACCCAAATTAGTTAGTTTCCCTCATAATATTTATATGCGAGGTACAAATTTGGGCATGGCAAATTATTGGCAAAATTTTGATCAGTACCAAATTTATTAAGATCGGTTATGATTTATTGGAGATATCGAGTCGGCAAACCGCAAATATTCCCAACTTTTGTATGGGAGGTACGAAACTGGGCGTGGCAAAATAGTCAGTTATTACTTACACAGTAGCTTTTAGCAAAATATTGCCTACTACCTAATTTTATTAAGATCGGTTGTAGTTTACGACAGTTATCGTGTCGATCAACCGGTCATCCGCCCAACTTTTATATGGGAGGTACCAGAATGGGTGTGGCAAAACAGCTCATTTTATATAGGAGAGTTTTATTTGACTTAATATTGACAAGTACAAACTTTCATAGAGATTGGTTCGGTTCTGCGGGACTTCTCGTGCCGAACACCCAGACGGCCAAACAACTTTTGTATGGGAGGTACCACAATGGGCGTGACAAAATCGCCCTTGTTATAATCGGTGATTGGCGTTTGATAAAGAGAAGCATTATACATAATTTCGTTAAGATCGGAAGTGTTTCACGCGATTTATCGGATTGACAACCCGCACGAACACCCTGTTTTGTATGGGAGGTACCAGAATTGGTGTGACAATCTCGCCCATTTCCTCCAGCTAAGTAGGCATTTGCAGATTATTAACCGGTGTGTGAGTTGAAGCTAATCACATCTACCAGAAAAAGCTTTGAAAGAAATATGATATTGTGGTAAATGTATCGATTTGTATGGGAGGTACCAGAAGGGGCGTGCTCAAATCGCCCATTTTCAATCCCAAACTCAATATTGACAAATAATAGTTACTGACAAAATGTCGCGGTTATCGATAAAGATTTACGGCAGTTATCGTGTTGACCAGCCAGCCAGACAGACAAACACACGGACATGGCTCAAATATCTTAAAAAGTTCTAAAATGAATTTCGTCCAAAGATACTAAGGGCATAATATGGCTCCTTCTATGTGCTAAATTTTTTTACGTATTAAATGATATATACCCCCATCCCTATGGGTGAGGATATAAAAATTACATGAGGTGTCAGGGGACACCCGGTTGGAACGAAGTTCCTTTCGCTATATATTTTATACTACTTAGTTCCAACAGGCCTAAGGCGCCTGTTGAAAAATACTATAATTTAAATACATCATTAACAAAAGATACTTTTTGTAGAATGATAAACTTTTTTAAGATTTGTTTTTTATTGAATGTATTTTTTTAATTCCTTTTTGTAAGAATATGTATTATATTTTCCAAAATAGTCCTTTCTTTAATGAGAGGTACTTCCTTTATTAAAAGCTAATGTTTTTTTTTAAAGAAAAGGTAAATTTTTAATAAGAAGTATTTCTGTTAGAAAAAGTCTAAGAGTATGCATTTTTTATACAAAGAAGTACTTTTTAAAAACAGGTACTTTTTAAAGAAGTGGTACTCTTTTTAGGAAAAGGATATTTTTTTAAGAGAATTTAATTATTCTCAGAAAGGCTACTTATCTCAAGAAAAGAAAAGAAAAGGTATTATTTTATTTTTTAGAAAATGTACTTTGAAGAAAAGGAATGTTTGTAAGAAAATGCATTTTTTTTAAGAAATGGGGCTTTTTTCGAATTCGTCCTTTTTTCAGAACAGGTACAATTTTAAGAGTAGGTACATATCTCAAGAAAAGTTATTTTGTTTTAAACAAAAGGTACTCTTTAAAGAAAAGGTAGTTTTTTAAGAAAGACAATTTGTTGTAAGATAATGTACTTTTTTAAGAAAAGGTACTTATTTAAAAAAATTACTTTTTTTAAGAAAAGGTACTTATTTAAAAAAATTACTTTTTTTAAGAAAAGGAACTTTTTCTAAGAAAATTTACTTTTTTAAGCAAAGGTACTTCTTTAAGATAAGGTAATTTTTTAAGAAAAGGTACTCTCTTTAAGAATATGAGTAGATATTTTTTTTTTGAGAAAATTTACGGTTTTGAATAAAACGCACTTATTTAAGAAAATATTATTTTTTAGACTTCTTTCACTTTGGCTTTTCTAAATTTACTTTTTATTCGGTTCAAAACTACAGTATGTAATAAACAGGCTCCACCTATAAAATTTTCCATTAAACAATAAAGTTCTCCCTATATGTTAGACTAGACCCAAACCAAACCAAAAGTAATAGTGTAAGAGTAAGTGTGCTTGCGACTGTAATTCCATGCTCTGGGTTGTATTTCATGGATTTGCCAGTCTTGCACTTTGGCTTTTCTAGATTTATTTTTTATTGGGTTCAACCAAACCAAACCAAAAGTACCCAATATAGTTGATAGTAATGGGTTATAATAAAGTAGTTTAAAAAAAGTTGTTTAACATTTTTTCATTTAGCCTCCATCCCGCAACGTGCGATAGGGAACTTTTTTTTTGAGATACCCCACATATCTGCTTCACAGTAGAAGTGCATATGAAAAAATTCCTCAATATATGTACAGACTTCTAACACGCAGTCTACTTATCCTCTGGTAAGAGTTCTCTACAAGTAATTATGTCATTTAACACAGAAATTACCAAATTGAAAACTATATATATAATGGTTTACTTCCCTGTAAACTTTCTTTATAAATACTGTTCCCTACCGGTATTTGAATATCGTTTAAACTCAAATGAAGGTTTTGCCTGGTTCTCCTTCAAACTACTTATACTACAACTACAAATTCTACATAAAAAATTATACTTAATAACACAGATCTCATTGATTGTAGTATTTTAGTATCTCAAAATATATATGTATGTAAAATGTAAAGTTAATAAAGATGGTGTTATAAATTGAAAAAAATTTATAAAACTTAGGCATACAGTATCTTGCACAACGTTTAAAACTCAATGTCACACATCAAAATTAATCCGTCATAAACTATCATACATATAACTAGGGGCGTAAGTGTGTATGCTCTGCACTTGAAAAACAGCAGTTGTTAACCAACATTGTTCATTTGTATTTCGCTGTATTTGTCATTGACACGTTTTGCGTTTCAGAGAATAAGTGGGTGGCGACTAAGTGGGTGGCGACTAAGTGGTATTTTCCTTCCACACTACTTGAAGGTACAGCAATTTCGCACATTTTATGCTTAAAATTTGTTACCAAAACGATAAAAAAAAAAATTTATTTTTCTTTGTTTGTCGGATACTTTTTGGCCAAAAGCGCCCTCCTAACAATTTACATTTAAGGTTTCAAACTGCGCCAAGTTATTACAAACAAATAAATTATTTTAAATTCAATACGAGGAATGAAAGGATATTTTTCTGAACTAGTACGGGTGTTTTTTATGTTCCAGGCCAATGTTTTTTGTCCGACATTTCTGTTTGGTTGACATTTGTCAGTTTGTATTTGATAGTTGTGCAGAGCAGAACATGCTGAGGTTATTAGAACCTTGTATTTAAATAATACTGGTCTTCATGAAAGCTCGAAAGAACCTCGTAAACTCGAAAACATCGTAAACTTGCACAGCAAACGTCAAAACAAACAAATTTCCCATACAAAGCGACTTGCTCAAAACTGGAAAGTTTTCGAGGCAAATTTGCGGCGCAAACGTGGGATGGAGAAACGTGTAAACTTTTGACATTTCGTTGTCATCTGACTAGGATGGATAAATAAGGTGATAGCACTAGAACAGCAGAAAAAGTACACATACATAATACATGCAATTGCTACTGCTACCACCTTATGTATCCATCTTGGTCAGGTGATATGGTTTTGAGCACAACTACGCTGAGCAACTTTACCTGGTGCCTCATGCAACGGTGCGAGGGAAACTTGCCCTGAGCAAAAGTTCTCGTCTTTCACATTTGCATGAATGCCGCTAATATTTTAAATGAAAAAACGTGAAGAATTTTGCGGGTTTTTTGGTATAAATAATGTGCCGTGCCGTGCAAGTCAAACATACAGCGTATTGTAACGAATGTTAAAACTTTTTATACACTGGGAGATAAAGTGAAGTCCAGGCGAACCCGTAGCGTACGTAGGGTACAAAACAATTCAGATGCTAAAGAACAACATAATTGAAGAAATTAGAGCACCAACACCCGTAATATGCCAGAATGTTATGCAAAATGTGGTTAAGAGAGCACGCCGTTTAGCCGATATTACTTTTCATGCATAATTGTTATAATCCAAAATTGCATGCAATAAAGTATTATTAACAACTATTGTACCGTTTAGGATTTTATTTATTTTAGTCAAGAGCATGTTTTGAACTCACCCCAAAGTGATGAATTTGAATCAAAAATCGTTTGATATTATAAAAACAGATTTGCTTTTGTGCATTTATTTTACATTAATTGAAAGGGTATCCTGTAAAACTTTATTGTTTTCAATGATATTTTTAATTCAGACAGCCGGCAGGAACTTTCCCAATTTCACTCAAATTAGTATATAGGCTTGAAACAGGTACTTGATTGCTGGAGAATCTCATTCCGATATTTGTGCAGCACTGACGATTATATTTTGCCGTTCAATTTCAAAATATCGATTCCTTTTGTTTTGACAATATTTTTTTCACTATTATTAGCGATTTTTTTTTCTCTGAGAATTATAGATTTTATTTTCTAATAAATTTATTGGACTTCAAAAGACTAAACTTATACTAGTTATCGCAACGCCTGAAAAGATCCTTCTTATAAAAACAATTGATAGCGAAGATCAAATCCTATTATTTATAAAACAAAAAACAAATAGTATCCACAAACCAATAATAATTTGTTACTTCAAAAAGACAAATCTACTGTCATTTAGAATTTGTTAAATTGAAACGACAACTCTTAGTGTAATTCAAATGTTTCCAAATTTCATTAATGAGCATAGAGCAATGATGTATAGAGTCACAATCTCTCTCAGTATTTTGATGACATTTAGTGTGTTATGGGCGGTTGCACGTGGGAAAGTATTGCTTTAATAATATCAGATAGAGGCAATGGCTTAAACTATCCAACAATAAATCAGCAACGGCATTTCGATTTGTGCGTTTTTGTGTAAATACACCACAAACATATACTAACAACAAAAAAATAACAAACAAGTCCAAAATACGTTTAAATTTCAAAGTCTTTCATCAAAACGCCCTGAAAAATGTTGATCAACAATTTTTGTAATTCCACCTAGTTTAAGTCAATCTACGTCAAATAACTGACTGTCGCACAGACCGCACCACGAATAGTGTGAAAGGACATTCCAGATGAGAACAGTGACGTCTCTATACATCATTACTCTATGCTAATGAATCTCAGAAAATTGTACAACAAAAAAATAATATTTGACAGGTTATTTAAATTGGTAATCAGTTGATTTTGATCTGATCTGACTTTTAATACGAAAAGAGTTTATCCATACTTTGATTAATAATCATTAGTGTGGCCCTTATTTTTCACCTCTGAAAAATTAAAATTCCCAGTTCTCTGTATTTGCTGCAAAAACTGGTGTGCGCAAAATTTTTCCCCGATCGGATAACTCTAAAGCGTCCCGCAAATGCCCTAAAGATGTTTGCAAGCATTTTATAAAATAATATTGAACTATAGAGATATTAATGTGTAAAATTTGGTCGAAGTCGGAGATCACTATATGTCCATCCGAACACATTAGCCAATTCAAGCCAAATAGAGAAAAATTTAAAACGGCATTTTTTGTTTTTGGTATAAAGTTGTGTGTGTGCTATGAATTCAGAAAGCATTCAAAGTAGTATGGCTGTATTGAAAACATTTTGAAGCGTAAAATAAGGTATAACACGTTTCATTAGTATACTGCTTTAATAATCCAGCTTGGGGTACGATATTCAAAATTACAGAAAAATATGTTCTCCTTTCTTTTGGAACAAAATTTAAAAATTTTAATATGTTGCATTATTTTAAGTATAACGAAAGGTCAAAAATAATGTCAAGGAGTCATATTGTTACATTCTGAACTTGCCACAACTACTTCATTCATCCACAAACATTAGTCAGGGATCGTCGCACAGTGGTTCAGAATTAATTTCCATCGGCCAAAATTCAATATCTGTTGATATAGGAAATATTTTTAAGTTCTGTAACCATGCGATTATAGGGCAAGGAATCAAAGATTATTGTGATTTATCGACATTACAAATCCCACAGTGGGGTATATTTCAGAAAAATATCCAAAGAAGAGTAATTTTTGTTTTGATTTCCTAGAAAACAAAACTTTTGCTATAAGAAAACCGGTAAAAAAATTTCTGCCGACACAAAGCGAACCAACACTAAAAGTTAATTTTCTACTAAAATTGGAAGCACGACGTTGAAAACCATATGTTTCGTGCCAGATACTAAAGGGTCCGCCATCTAACGTTTTTTTTTTTCAACTAGTGTTTATTTCGTGAATGGTAACACTTACTTAGCTCATGTCTGATTTGACAGATAATTAGTTTTATCCTTCCGCTGAACGAATATGGTTGTGTATACGCTTGAACAACGCTGGGAAAGATTGCGACAGTACTTTGAAAATCATGGTAATGTTGCAGAATGTGTGCGAAAACTGCGTACGGATTTTGGAAGAAGAGAAGCACCATCAGCTCCGTATGTTCGTTATCTTGTGAAAAAGTGAAAGAAACTGGCATCCTCATCGATAAACCAAAGCCTGAAAAGCCAAAAATAGTGCGTACACCCGAGAATATTGCTGCTG
Organism: Phaonia tiefii; assembly: GCA_963931995.1. Taxonomy (NCBI): domain Eukaryota; kingdom Metazoa; phylum Arthropoda; class Insecta; order Diptera; family Muscidae; genus Phaonia; species Phaonia tiefii. Next base: position 126,778,837 of record OZ008370.1, on the reverse strand, counting down.
TGGCAGAAAGTGCACGTGAAGCGCCATCAACATCAATTCACCGTCGTACTCAACAACTGAACATTTCGGACACATCATAGAGACGAATTTTGCATAAAGACCTTGGTATGACGCCATACAGCAGTTGAAGCCAACTGACCATCCAATGCGTTTTCGCTTCGCTAAGTGGGCCTGCGATCGACTTACAGAAGATGCCGATTTTGCCAAAAAAAATCATCTTTTCAGATGAAGCTCATTTTGATCTTGGCGGGTATGTAAACAAGCAAAATTGTCGCATATGGGGCACAGAAAACCCGCACGCATACATTGAAAAGTCCATGCACCCAAAACGAGTCACTGTTTCGTGCGGATTTTGGTCCAGAGGCATAATTGGGTAATTTTTCTTCGACAATGAGCAAGGAGTGGCCGTTACAGTCAATGGCCATCGTTATCGGGCCATGTTGAACGAATTTTTGTTCACAAAAATTGAAGAGGAGGATATTGGCAACATTTGGTTTCAACAGGATGGCGCTCCGTGCCACACAGCCAAAGCTACACTCGATGTTTTGCGCCCTGTGTTTGAAGATCGCATTGTCAGCCGCAGAGCTGATGTCGTTTGGCCACCTTGGAGCTGCGATTTGACACCGTTGTGGGTTGCCATAAAAGATAAGTGTTACGCCGACAAGCCAGAGACAATGGACGCTTTAAAGGACAATATTCGTGAAACCATTGGTGAAATACAGCTGCACACAATCGATAATGTGCTTAAAAATTTAACCGATCGTGTAAGCTACTGCATGGCCAGCCGAGGCAGCCATTTGAATGAAATTATTTTCCATTATTAACTGGAAGAATTGTACTTTCAAATAAAAAAAGAAATTTGCGAAAATATTCAGTAGTTTTTTTTTTTATAGCATTTTCAAAAAAAAAAGATATTTGGCGGACCCGTTATAATACATAAATACCAAATTTTAGGACTCCTTTTAATTCCTTGTAGTCTAGTAATATAGCATTCCAACTCATAAATCCTTCGTATACCTCAAACAAATTTGAAGTTTGAATTTCTGAGGAATGCGAGGTGTACAAAGATTCAAGTGTTGGAGAAACAAGAAATGGGTTTTCAATCGATATATCTGTATGAAATTAGAGATTAGTACGTGAACGTGGTATCAAAAATCGGCTTTGACCCATCACAATTCTTCTCCACAGGTCAAAGAATATTTCCGCTTAGGGGCAGGAGTTTATTTTTGATTTTGCTTCAATAACTGCTAAGCGCTCCCAAATTTTGCATTCCAACTTTCGGCAAAATCATAGCTCTCTCCCCATTTCGTAATTTTTTCTAATATCGCCTGTTTCGTCACAACTCAAGAAACAAAGTTTCGAGTAAGTGCAAAATTCTATTTTCAAAATTCTCCTACGCCAAAAGTATACATATTTTACATATTGGAATTAATTAATATATAAAGTTTCCACGATCTTTAATTGAAATTATTCTTATTGTTTGCACGAGCTTAAGATCTTTTATTTGTTTTGCTTATTTATCTCCAATATTTCGTCTCCACATTGGGCGACTTCTTCAGGGAACAAATATTATGTTATAATAATTAATAATTCAAAAACAATTCAAAAAACTCAATATCAAAAATTTTTCCTTTCAAAAATGAGCGGGAAATAAAAAATTTTCTTTGAAAAAGTATATCAGAAAACATAAGTAAAAATACACTTAAAGACAAAAATTGAATAACAAAATTGTAAAATATTAACTTAAATACTGAAAATATCTATCTTATTTAACATTAATGTAATTATCCTAATTCCTATTAACTAAATGTCTGTAATTCTGAGCAATATTCGCTATGTCTGTTTTATAGTTAATCGTTTGTGGAGCCTTCATGATTTGTAACATTTCTAATGTATATCTGCGTTTGTAATTGTTTTCTGTGTTCAAAATTGATGTATTGTCAAAATCAGGACAATGATTCAAATTACTGCAGTGTAATGATAATGCGGTGTTTTGTGTAGAAGTGGTTTTATTGTATTTCTGATCGGATTTGTTTCCTGCAATTCTACTCTTTAGTCTATTTCTTGCTGTACCTACGTATACCATATTCTAATTTACATTATCCTTACCCTTACACGGTATCTTATAAACTTAATTGGACCTTTCAAATTTATCTATTCTATGCTTTGTTCTGCTGAATAATGAACCTAAAGTATTATATGTAACCGATCTCGTATTCATGTTTTTCCGGTTCTTATGCTGTCTTATTAATTTTCAGATAAGTTGCATTGGGTAACTATTGTCATTCAGAATATTTTTAATCCTTTCAATATTAATTCCGTGAAAATCTGTATCGCTAATATTCAAAACTCTCTCAATAAGATTTCTAGCAGAATTGATTATGATCCTCTTTGGATGTTTAGAAAAATAATTGATAATCCTTCCAGATGCTGTGGGCTTCTGAAACCAATCCATTTTTAGATTATTATCATTTCTTATTTCTAATGTATCTAAATAAGGAATTTTAGAATTATATTCCTCCTCAATTGTAAATTTTATATCGTTATGAAATGAATTAAATGTTACCAAAATATTATTAACTGCACTTTCCGAAATAAAGCAGAATAAATCATCAACATATTTTATAATTATCCTTGGCTTCACATCCAATTTCTCAGTACAAGAATCTAACAATTCCTCCATTACAATGTCAGCTACAACCGGAGAAGCAGGAGATCCCATTGGAAGTCCTTTTTGTTGCATGTATACCTTATTATCATATGTAAAATATCTGTTCTCAACTATACAGAATCTTAAAATACGTAGGAAAAGGTGATGTTCCATCTTCGTGAATTCCCCTATAATATTCCATTTCCCTTTAATTATTTCCAGAGCCATATACACTGGTATATTTGGAAATAAAGATACCACGTCAAGTGAAATCATTTTTTCATCATCTTGTATCCGTACATTTTCCATCCTTTCTCTAAAATGTAAAGAATTTATTACATTATATTTAGAGTTCTCAGTTACCTTCTTAAGAATATTTGTAATATATATACAGAGTTCATAAGATGGGGAATTAATAAACGATCATAATGGGAATTGTTCCTTATGAATTTTAGGAACTCCATACAATCTAGGAGCTGTAGATATGTTCGTCTTCAATTTGTTCTTTTCAAAAGATGTAATAATCTTTAATTTGAATAGATCCTCCACTAAATTGTTATTTGTCCCCTGTAATCTGGTAGTCGGATCTCCATTTGGTATCACCTACAATATTTTCCAGTCTTGATATGTAATCACACTTATTCATTGCCACTGTAGTATTTCCCTTATCAGCATTTAAAATACGTTTATCCTCATTGTGCTTTAAGAATTTTCTAGTCTTATTGACCTTTTCCAACATAAATTTATCTCTATTTGTCAATCGTTCTCTATTTAAATAATTATCCACAATATTCATTTTGCATTTGCATTTGACACAATGCAAATCAAATGCAATTAAAAGAAAACCGACACTAATGTTATTGTATACCTTAGATTTCGCAATATGATTTCTTTTCGTGTCTCCGATGAAGTTATGTGTTTACTTGGCAGTTCCATTTGGCACGCAACATCAACTAATAATACGACATTGGTTTCGTTTCGATTGAGACATAGAAGTTTAAAAGTTTGCTCCAGATGATCAACAAATATATTGGTTTTCGGGTGATCGGATCGGGACCAACATCCGTTTGTGTTTTTTACGGGATCTTTTCTTTTAGTAAGCGTTTGAGATATCTGCTTGCATTATACTCCTTGTTTTTGTTTCGACTTTTTATCTTTTTGAATTGAGATCTTCATCATTGGGATGGCAGAGTGACCTTCTGCAAATTCTGCCGTAATCTGCGAAAATCGAGTATTTTATTAGTCTTCGTGGGTTAATCAGACGGTCTTCTGCGGACAACGGATTATAGTTGTTCGTGATTATATTTCAATTATTTGTTGTCCTTAGGATTAGCTAGTCCTAATTTTTAGCGTTGAAGTATCCAAAAACCAAGAAATCAAGTGCCAAGTTATTCGAAAAGTTGCCAAAACCTCCACCAGTTAGTCTATGTTAAGGATAATATAAAACCCTAGATGGTAAAAAGTAAATGATGAATTTGAAAGTCAAGGTAAATTTTCTAGATCGCGTATATACAAGGTGTGTCAAAAGAAGTCATCCGATGTTGTTTGGCTCTCATTTTTTTTCTAAATGAAAAACTTCGATTATGTTTATTTGAACCTTTAGAATTTTATTGGTTAAGTTGAGAAGGTCATATAGGTTAAATGGGATTTTTCATCCTTCAGCGAGAACTTCGGGCGACAGATTCTCGCACTCGTGTCGAATGTTGACCTTGAGGGCTTCCAGGGTCTCGGGCTTGTTCACGTACACTCAGGACTTCAAAAAACCCTGGAATTTGAAAGTCAAGGTAAATTTTCTAGATCGCGTATATACAAGGTGTGTCAAAAGAAGTCATCCGCTGTTGTTTGGCTCTCATTTTTTTTTTCTAAATGAAAAACTCCGATTATGTTTATTTGAACCTTTAGCATTTTATTGGTTAAGTTGAGAAGATGATATAGGTTAAATGGCATTTTTCATCCTTCGGCGAGAACTTCGGGCGACAGATTCTCGCACTCGTGTCGAATGTTGACCTTGAGGGCTTCCAGGGTCTCGGGCTTGTTCACGTAAACTCAGGACTTCAAAAAACCCTGGAAAAAAAGTCTGGAACGGTTAAATCGGGCGATCTTGCGGGCCAGTACAAATATATACTAACGTTAAATGATATACAAAAGGTAAAAAAAAGTTGAAATGGCATAGTTTTTCATCAAAACGACATGAAAAATTTAAGTCAACAATTTTCGTAATTCCACTTAGTGTAAGTCAGTTTACGTCAAATAGCTCTCTATCGCACCGAAGAGTGTGACACGAAACGTTAGAATGAGAACGAAAACGAAGCTCTATATGACTTTACTCTATAGGTATGGGACTCTAATTCTAAATCTAGTTTTAATATTTTTTATTATTTTTTTCTTAACTTTGAATTTAAAATTTTAAAATTGTGCATAAATTACTGTAACCAAAATGTTGTAAATATACGATGCCGTATGGTTTACGCTCAATACGTTTCGATTTCATGATCAATACAATTTCGCATAATTCTTTTATTTAAAAAATTTAATAAAAAAAAACTATATCTCTATTAACTGAGATATAGGGTGGTCTTGAGCTTGAATATATCTTTTATGTATTTGTAGTAAAATTGTTTCAATTTCAATACTAATTCTTTTTGTATTTGTGCATTAATAAAAGTTCTAACATTTTGTTTGGTTAAAATATTTCGCACCCTGATTGTGCAAAAAAAATTACAAATTTAAATTTTAGTTCTTTTGACAATTTTAGCTCAAACTATGATAAAATGTACAAGTATTTCTTAGAGCAACTCACGAGAAAACGTTCAAAAGTTCCCTCTGAAATAAACGTTTGCGTGCTTCATGGCAGTTCCGAAAATATTACGGAAATCACTTCCAGTGAGACGAACCCATTTTGCGTTTTGATATTTTCTAAATTTTGTGTCCTACAATTGGAAAAACAAAAGTATAACACATATTGAAAGTACCTGATGGTTTGAGATTTCCATAGAATGGTCAAAAACGAAAACCGACAAAATGGTTATAATATTCAATCAGGGTTTACATATTTCCCAAATCCAAAATTTCGATTAGCTGGTGTGAAGAAAATTAAACTTGATCAGGATTTTTGAAAAAAAATTTACTCTGCCATCATTTTAATATAATTTAGGTTCATTATATGCTCGCCATCACAGTCGATTGAACTTGATATTTTCCGTAATCTGCTCATCCAAAAGCAGCGTTTGAAACAGAATTTATTAAAGGAAGTTTTTCAGTGCACATTATAGTACATTCGCAATTTGAAATAATGTAGGTACATTGGTATTTATGAAAATTTTTTTTGCAAGCGGGTCCCTAAAGGTGCGTATTGCAGAGTTCATTATGGGATCTTTAGAATACGAGCATACTTATCTCCCCCACCGGCCGTTGAAGTTTCAATTCATACAATTAGCACAGTAATTTCAAATTTCTTTGGATATAGAATGCGCTGATGCCCAGTTCAATAAAAAAGGCTTAAAAACTGCACTTTAATAAGCTGAACAGAATATTTCATGCTTCCACCCTTTGTTGCCATTATTTGAGAACATATAACATTTAGAAAACGTCTACGGATTAAAACTCCCTTAAATTAAGAATTAAAGTGAACAAAATAAGAAGTTTTGTTTGGTAACCATTGCAAAGTTTGCAAAAGACAACTTAACCACAAAACTTTCAACAAAATGCTTGTGCGAAAATAAGCAAGTGAGTGCAGGTAAAATAATAACCTGTGTGCCTTATTGGGACAGAATACCCTACGAGATTTATGATGATAATTTAGGATCGTTGCGATAAAGTCGTATGTTACATGATATCCTTTTGAAACACGAAAATATTTAGGTTAGGTAGGAATTATCACTCTGTCCAATGAGAACCGCCATTGAGCTTTGCCCCATCGTTGAACCTGTAAAATGACCCGGTATGGTTAAGGGGCGACCAAACCCCAATGATTCCTCATCCCGATATTCCAGGATGTTGCTGAATTAAAGGCGTACAATAGTCCCTGGCGAACCTATTAGTAAACCACAGAATGGTTCTGACATCATTTATATTAACTTTCTGCTAAAACCAACATGAAGAAATATCCTAGATATTTTCTTCTACTCATACATAAGGCCGGAGAGTAATATATCGTATCTTCGACGCCCTCGTCTTCATCTTCATCCCCACAGCTTCTTCATCAATCATGAACTGAGGTTCCAAGTTTAAACGCGTGTCTACGTACTAAACATTGTCCAGTGATTACAGTTACTAGCATATGGATATTTTGGTCTATGAATGGATATCAGGTTTATCGTACGACTTTGGCCATAACTTGGTCCTCCTTTCTCGGCGATCCTGCAATTTGTGCCACGAGACCATCTATCATTCGTATGTCTTAGAGCTTGGGTTTTAAGCATGAGCTTGCATGCCGAAACTAAAGTGCTCCATATGCTGTGGAACATGTAAGATAGTTTCTAATCTTGCCAGCTCATCTGCTCTATGGTTCCATAGAATGTTCCTGTGGTCTCCATCCGTATAAGATTAACGTCGAAACTGGTTGTCCATCTCAATTAGAGATCTTCGGCAGTTGTGGACAGTTCTTGCAGTCACAAAAATTCAGTCAGAAATATATATAATATAGATGTTGATACCCCAGCGTTGAAAATGTTTAATTCCAGCCAAACGGCAACTTCTCCGATTGTCATGATTTCCGCGTTACAGACACTGCAATGGTCTGGAAACCATTGGCAAGTTCTGGTAACAGCTCTTTATACTAGCCCCCAAACCCTACCGTGCCATCTAATTTATAGCCAACAGTGTAGAAGACTAAATACCTTTTATAACCTGGTGTGTGTCCCTTCCAGTCATATTTGTCCGGGATATGAGAGGAGATGTTTCTCTCAAAGGTTGAGGTGGGTGTCGTATAATCAACTTTTACTGTGGATAGTCGCAGATCCCTCAAAATCGAACCATGACTATATGGGCTGGTGATCCCTTGGTGAGAAATTCTGAAACAGATTGCCGAATTTACACCCATTTGCCATTCCAGCAAAACACCAAACCCATATGGTGTCAAAATATATCAGGACGAACACAGCTGTTTATATCCAGTAAACTCTTCTCGGGGAGTGGTCCTAACGTCCTCCGGTGGATCTTTTCACGAATATAGGTGCCTCCCCTATTCCTGTTTATAGTGTTTGACTTGAAATTGAGCTTTCTATCGAGAGTCAAACCCAGATATCTTGCGCCTCCTTTAGGTGAATTTCTCCACCACATAAATAGGAGGGTTGAATATACGGGACATTCGGTCTCATTGTAGAGGTTACTAGCTCGGTTTTCTCCGGAGGTTGTGAGGATGGAAGGCGTCAACTTGTTTCCATCCACATCGTTTTGAAGTACAATTGGAACTAACATTTGGAGTTAATTTGCTTTGGATATAAAACTACTTTTTGTTAAATGTCGCTTTAAATGCCTCTTTTATGCACCTCCGGTAATCTCACCACGATCAGCTGAGAATGATAGCAGGCTACAGCCAACTGCTAAGAGAGAACAGCTGGGCGACACATGCCACTGAACTGCAGTACATGTGTTGTTCATACACACATTACTGGACCAGATATATGGCACGCACAGCTCAAACGAATCAGTCGTTGGATAGCCAGCGACCCTAACAGTTAATAGGTAGTTGTAGACATAGAAGCTTGTAGAATAGTACACTGGTAGTTTTAGTCCTGCAGTTATTCTGTTTGCATACTTGTTCGGGGACACCCTGCCTGTGGGAATCCGATTTGGTATCCTAACGATGTGGATGCAGTTATAGCTCCCGTTTTCCTTGCACTTAGACCTGCAGTTACTCTGTTCGTATACTCGCTCAGAGGCACCTTACCTGTGGGAATCCGATTTGGTATCCTGACGATACCTTGCTTTGTAATTATCTACGCACTCCGAAGTCTCTTTTCAGAAGAATTCTGCTTTAGTCCGACTACCCCCTCTGAGCCATTCATGCTACCATTTTACAGCTGAAGCCCAACGTACCCTCATGAACACCATCCGAAGAGTCCTGTAGTAAGTGTTTCTAACAACCGATATCGACTTCCATGCACCCTTCTTCTGTTCATCCACGAACTTGTCGTCGGAACGCTGTTTTCGTGAAACATCGCCAGATCTGATGCCGCTGATATAAATACCTGCGTAGACAACGCTTAATTACAGCATAACCCTCCGAGAGTCCAGCAAGGGTTATAGACTGCGAAAGTGACCCCAGTGAAATATTATATAGTGTGCATGAAAACGCATCATTGTGAATTAATTTAAAGACAAATGTGAAATGAAATAACCAATCAATAAACACGAGCAACTTCTCGTTCTCTCTCTCTCTCTCGATCTAAATTTTATGCAACGGACTCTGGAAACTCCTGAGTGTATCCTACCTTCAAAGAGGAAACTCGTCATTACAACGTACACCCAGATCATTCTCCGTGGCCCTCTTAGAAAGTCTCCTGACAAAGTTCTGGAGCAATATCTGCTGGCGAAGGAGTATTTCCCTGCAATACAATTGACAGGCCGTCAGCATATGCTACAACTGTGCAACTTGTTCCCTCGAAATATGGCAGTTCTAAATGCCAGACGAGTAGAGACTAGATGCCCCTTGGGGTATTCCTCTGTTCACATTATGGTCGTCTGTTCCACGGACGAGGTGGTTATGCGCCTTCTCGTAATTAATTCATAGATGACATTAATGATCTCCTGGTGAACACGAAGTGCCGATAGAACCGATTTTGTCGATCCTGGTACGACGTTGTTAAACAAATCCTCTACACCGACAAATGCGACAAGAGTGTACGATAGTCCTTTATGTGCGTAAATTTATCTATACAGCTGACAAGTTTTCTGTTGATTTACCCTTGTTGTACGAGTGCTGGCATGTAGACAACTGAGAAGTACATATGGCCGTTCGTATATATGGGTCAGCCAATCCTACCATTGCCTTCCGATGGAAAGATGATTTTATTGATTGTGTAGAATAGGATGGGGTTAAGGCATCCATAAATCCTATGGTAATTGCAACGAGTTCGTCTGTGTGTTTTTAAATCCCGTTTTGCAGAAGTATAATTTATATTTCATGGCAAATGGAATGGTAGCAATGCATTTTACAAGAAAGAAATTGTACTCTTATAGATTTGAAACAAATGAAACGTATTATTGTTTCATACCCCGATCTTTCATGCACCACCCATTCACAATTTACACGACTTCCTAGGCCATGCAGCAAAGGATTTGTAATCAGGTGTCAATAATGTTCTATCCAGAGTATTTAGGACTCTATATAGGCATAGTTTCACTTATAAACCGAACTTGTGCGACTAAAGGCAAATCGGTGTCCCAATATTAATATAGTTTTGACGCATAAAATACTTGAAGTGTTTTCCTATGGTTGTTTTTTTTTTCTTCTGCTAATATCTGAGCTTATTATTAATTATTTAAAAAATTCATACTACAAGCTTACAAGTCATGAACATTTCTCTAATTGAAAAATGGTTGGGTTTTGTTGTAAATAATAGACAATTCATTTAAACACACACTCACTGGCATGACTAGTTTCAACTCCGTGACAAGTTCATCATCAGATGCCTAACTAATGTGCCTGAATTGATACCATCGGTTGATCATCAATCGTATATATATATACATATAATATAATCGTATATATAGATAAATGGTTTCCCATTACATCCCTAGAAGGAATCGGGGAGAGCTTCTCACAACCAGTGAGCTGTGCGCTTTCTAGTTTTATACTCACTGATTGGGACGTACACTTTTACACCGGTTCCGAACGGTATTTTTGAGAAGCATTTTCATGGCTAAATACTTGATAGTGTCGCCGTCACTATGCGAGGTGACCGCAGTCGAAAGAAATTTTAAGATGCTCAGAGCAGGGATCGAACTCAGGATCTCAAGTACAAGAGGCGCGCATACAACCCATTGCACCACCGCGGCCATATATATATGTATATATAATCGTATATATCAATCGTATATAAGCTTGTAGTATGAATTTCGCATACATTAACCAAAAAGTAACAAAAATCGGTCATACAAATTCAAATTCAAATGAACGTAACTTACACTAGCACGGTCTTCAAAAAATGCTACACCACGGAAAAATACAACTCTGTCATATAGATTAAACTCACCTCAAAGCTCTGTAACAGTGCGAGAATGCATGAGCAAAAGAAGAACATGGTAGAAAAATTCTGTCTGCTATTGTTGTGGGAATTATAGGCCTTTCAGTGTTGTTGATACTTAGGGATCTTCGATCGATACTAATTCGGACATGTAAATTGCAGAATTGAGTTTGTATATATACGATTGATGATGAACCGATGGTATCAATGGTATCAACAACTTGAATTGTTCTACATATTGTTGAACTATTTTCCAATTAATAAAAAAATTATACCACTCTTATGTTCGAACATTTTCGTTGTTTATTCTGTGAAATTATATCGTATTCCTTTGTAATCCACCCGAAATTTGTGTTCGAATTGTAACCGATTCACTGTAGGCTATGTAGTGTATCAAAAGATCACATTGCACCCATTACATTGTATCCCTTATTTAGTCTTAAATGTTACTTCTCTTGCCAACCGTTTCGTTGGTCGTGTCGTTTACTGTCAGAAACATTTACTTTATATGACCATATAAAAAAAGTTACTTCCATGTAAAATTGTTTACTTCCATTAACAACTTTTCCAAGTGAACATCTTTGAGTATGTGGGGGTCAGGTTAGTACTTATTTGTACGAAAGTATTTTGTTTAATGGAAAACTTTAAGTAAAACTATAGCTAGAGTTGCAGTTTTCTTTAGCTGCAGCTTTCATTTACTGTACGAAATCATGTAAATGCAGCAATGTAATCGTTTTTCATCAGTTTAAGATGCGTTTTTGTTACATCTGAGAAGGGATACTAAGAATTTATTTTACGACTATATATAACATATGGATTTTATTTCCGCAAATTCATTGAAAGCTCCACACGGGAAACCACAGGAACATTCTTTTCTACTTAATTCTTATAAGGAGCATGAAGAAGCGGAAAAGTAACAGAAATTGCAGTTGTTAATTATATTAAATACAACAGTGAAATATATATGTAAGACTTTTCTCCAACTTCCGGTTTGAAGTATTAAACGATAAACTTTAAAAGGCACATACTGCACATATTCGGCAGATGTAGATCATTGTAATTTTATCTCATTTGGACTTTTCTCGGTGGTGCAATGGTTAGTATTCGCGCCTCTTGTGCAGCAGATCCCGGGTTCGATCCCTGCTCCGACCACCTTAAAATTTCTTTCGACGACGGTTACTTCGCTTAGTGACGGCGACACTATCGAGTTCTCAGCCATGAAAAAGCTTCTCAAAATACCGTTCGGAACCGGTGTAAAACTGTAGGTCCCAATCAGGGAGTATAAAACTATAAAGCGCAGAGCTCACTAGTTGTGAGAAGCTCTCCGCAATTCCTTCATGGGAGGTAATGGGAAACCATTTATTTTGGCGTAGAATACGTCTTACCTTACGGTATAGGGAGTCATGTCAGATTGTTATTGTTGTAATCTTTATTTCATTGATTATGAGGAAACGGCGAGATAAATTTTTGTAGGTAAATGAAGATGTTATCTTTCGTTTGATATATATCTCATTTTGGTTGATATCTTCCTAATATTTAAATTTCTCAAATGAAAATTGTTTAAACACACACACTCAATCATATGTGAGTGTTTGAGTTTGTAGCGTGAACACAAACTATGCTGCTGTTTCAGTGTGGACACAAACCTTCGGCTGTTGTTTTGATTGATGAAATATTGAAATTTCGTATATTTACTTATGTATTTAAGTGAAACAAAATGTTAAATGTGAATTTGAATTTAACATGGATATATAATTATACAAAATATATGAAAAAATTAATTCATACATTTTTATGTTAAATGAAAGTGCTGCCAAGTACGCAAAATAACAATGCTGCTTGATGCTGTTTGACAGCAGCTGACAGTTGACGTTTATCATTTATCATTTATTGTTATATATGTTTTCTGTCTTATCGGATGGCGTATTCTACGTTAAACTTAATGGCCGTGTCTCTGACACAGCCTGTACGGACAGTCCGTGGCCGAAGGCCTCGGACAACTGTCTGCTGTTTTTTTTTATTGGACTTTTCTTCTTACATACAACTAAAAAAAATTTCCATATAGCGAAGGTGGCCAGAGTTGATTAGCTACTTAAAAATATCATCGTGGCTTCTATATGTATATAAATTTGTAAAAAACTGCGAATATTTTCGATATCTATTTGGCCGTCGGTGGTGAAATGGTAGTGTAAGCGGCTCTTGTGCATGAGAACGTGGGTTCGATTCTGACCACCTAAAAGTTCTTTCGACGGCGGACACCTCGCTTAGTGACGGCGACACTATCGAGTACTCAGCCAAGAAGAAGCTTCTCAAAATACCGTCCGGAACCGGTGTAAAACTGTAGGTCCAAAACAGTGAGTGTAAAACTAGAGCGCGCACAGCTTACTGGTTGTGAGAAGCTCTCCCCAATCCCTACATGGGATGTAACGGGAAACCATTTATTTAGTTTATTTTATTTGTAATATAGTAAAACATTTCCCATATCACATAAATAAATAAATGGTTTCCCATTACATCCCATGAAGGGACCGGGAGAACTTCACACAATCACTGAGCTGTGCGCTTTCCAGTTTTCATTCACTGATTGGGACCTACAGTTTTACACCGATTCCGAACGGTATTTTGAGAAGCTTTTTCATGGCTGTATACTCGATAGTGTCGCCGTCACTATGCGAGGTGACCGCCGCCGAAAGAAATTTGAAGGTGGTCAGAGCAGGGTTCGAACCCAGGATCTCATGTACAAGAGCCGCGCACACTAACCATTGCACCACCGACCACCTAACCATATCACATATAGTCGAGTTATTATTGTTTGTAATTGTTTGTAAACGCCAATAGTTTGACACGGAGATACATACAACTATACACTATTACCAACTAACAATTTTTAGGAATATACAAATAAAATAGAGTAAGCATCACATTAATGGTAAGATATATCAAAAATCTGACAACAGATTCCGGAAGAGACAGCACAAAAACCGGTAGACACAATATCAACTGGTAAAAAACATAAATGGCGTAAACGACAAAACAATGATCAACCGATGATATGCATGATTTAATAATCAGAATAATAAGCGGGGAATTTGCACATGTATATGTACATACATTTTAATTTTTTGAAATTACTTGAAACTTAACCCAATTCTTGATTTTCGGAACCATAGCCAGGACAGGTAAAATGAGAATCTGGTATAGCTACACTCAAAGAAAAAACTCGTTCCTCCCAAACGAAATCTCAGATAACTGAAGTTCGTTTGGAGACTGTAGTTGGGAGAAACGAACTTCTGTTAAGCCATACATGCCATTTCGTTTGGGAGTACCGAAAAATGTTTGCAGCAAACGAGTTATGAAAAATATAAGCTGAAAAAACATTTTCGAGCAACGAAAAACGGTTCCGCCAACTGTACACTCGGCTACAGCACCCGAGTTGTAGTTGATCCTAACTAACAAAACGATTGCGAGAACTGAAAAACGTTTGCAATAAACGAGTTATGAAAAATTAAAGCTCAAAAACGTTTACGAGAAACGAAAAACGGTTCCACCAACTGTTCTTTCGGTTACAGAAACCGAGTTGTAATTAAACCTTTTATTTATGGCTTCCATAAGCTCCTTTTTGTTTAAATTTTCAACTTTTATGATTTTGGTTTTACCCATAAAGTTTGTTTTAAAAAACGTTGGAATTTTTGTATATTTTTTGCACAGAATTCCTACACGTCTGTCTCGCTTTGCATTCAAATAACAACTAAATCCGCAGCAAACTACAACATCTCAATTGCCCATCCAAGATATATCGACAAGGTAGAAGCTTTAGAGTGTGTGATCACTTTAATGTATATGCGTGAGTGTGTATGCCAAACGAGTGAATAAGACTGTGTATGAATTTCACAGAATGAGAGAATGAGAGAAATTTACGTTCTTCCTAATCTGTGCTCTCATTGGAAAAATGGCTAATTTCAGTTATCGCAAACGGTTTTTAAACTTGCGACAAATGTAATTCTGTACGCGTTTGATGCAAACAAGAAGTCATTTGCAACAACAGGATACACATTTGCGATTAATAAATTAATACAAGTCAATCAAAGTATTGTTGTGTCAACCGAGTAATAAACTTTTTTTCTTTGTGTGTAGATTTTTGTCTGTCGAGAGAAGGCTTTGTTCTTAAACTGCCTGCTGAGCCCAAACTATCATCTATTTGCAAGCAATATTCTTATAGTTATCTCCAACTTGACGTTGTTGTCTTTGTTTACGGCGCATACACGTCAAAATTAAATCAATTGTCGACGTTTAAGTGCGGACCAAGTCGAGAGGTTTGTCTAGTCGTTGGCACCATCAGTTTTGTCTTTTCCTCATTAACAGCAAGACCCACCTTCGCTGATTCTCTTTCGATTCTTGAAGATACTGCAGTAACTTCTCGTCAATTTCGCCCAGTGATGCACGTTGCCAAATCTGCCTTTTTTGTTGTTTGGATACAAATATAACGACTGTTTGGAGCTTGTAGTAAGTAACACAACGTGATTGCTATACAATATTACATGTTGAAGACACAATGATTAATATGTTATAATATATGGGTCACAACAAGTATAGCTGTGTTTGGGTTACAAATATAACTGTGTTTGTTGCACTATTTACTCTGTATAGAGAGCAAGAGCAAAAAGGAGGTACAAGGAGAGATTATTCACAGTCATAGTTATACGTGTGTAGCTGTATTTTTTCACTATTTTGCAGTCAGTTATTCATACCAATTCCTGAATGCGTGTGAAAATTGCAGATGAGTTGAGTATTTCTTACATCTGTTGCGTTTGAGTTTCATGTATGCAGCCGTCAATCGGACAGAGGATAGCAAATGCATTGATTGTGGTTGATTAAGTAAACATGGCGTGGAAAAAATGTATATTACACGCTAAAAAATCTGTCTTTTTTGTTGTTCAGTTTTCGTGTTTGCTGTTCAATTTTACATGTTGGAGACAGAATGAAAAAAATTTTAGAATATATGTGTTTGTGGTCCAAACATATTCATCTTTGTGATACAATATCAGCTGTGTTTGCAGCACTGTTTGAGCTCTCTAGCGAACAAGAGAGTAAAAGAAGAACAACGAGAGATTACTCTCAGTCTTTCTTGTGAGTGTGTAACAATGGTTTCTCATGTCAAACCAAAGGACTGTAGACAAATCAGTCTATCATCCTTTGTTCTTCAGACATTTGAAAGGTTACTGGACATTCATGTTCGAAGTAGACTTCCACAGAATCTACTATCGAGTTCTCAGCATGCCTATATCAAGGCCAGGTCAACTGAGACGGCTCTCCACTCTATAGTCAGCATAACAGAAAACTCTCTTGAGAATAAGGTCTTGGTTCTGCTGACCTTCCTGGACATCGAGGGAGCCTTCAATAACATTCAACCTTCGGCCATTCTTAGGTCGTTACAGATTCTAGGAGTCGACAGCTTAGTGACACGCCTAATTGGGAATAATTTACTTAGCATTCGCACAACCAGCCTACTTAGTCTGATTTCGAACTGGACCGCTAACAACGGACTATCGCTTAACCCACTTAAAACCGAGCTTATCTTGTTCTCTCGGAAATATAAAATACCCGGATTTGAACTGCCGTCAGTCAAGGAAACTGTCTGGGAATAATTCTCGACAGAAAACTGTCTTGGAAACCGAATGTGGAGCAGAGGGTCAAAAAGGCGTCTGTTGCTTTTTACTACCTGCTGTAAAGTGGTGTAGTTTGGTGGAGGTCCCTCCAAAATAAATATATTCTGAATTCCCTGATGAAAATTCAAAAATCAGCACAGATTAGCGTTAGTGGGGCAATGGGCATGACGTCAAGTACTGCACTTAGTGCTATCCTGAACATCTGTACTCCTGATATCATGGCCGAATCGGTAGCCACTACATCCCTGGTGAGAATCAGAGATTGTGGCGTTTTGATATCGGGGCATTCCGGACACGCTGAATTATTACACCGGATCAACTCTATTCCCGTAAAAATGGACTACTATATCCCCTACCTTCTACAAGCGACAAATCTAAGGACTTCTATTCCGAACAGGAATACCGGGGAAAAGTCACTGGAAGAGGACACCAGTAGTATCAGATTTTTCACGGATGGATCAAAGATGGACGAGCAAGTAGGCTATGGGGTTCATTCACCGGACCGAAATGTAAATATCTCCTTCAAGCTGCCTGATCACTGTAGTGTATTTCAGGCGGAAAGTACCGCCATACTGGAGGTTGCTGAACAACTGAAAAGTAGTATCACAACCCTCCGGAGAATATGTATCTACACAGACAGCCAGGCTGCCATAAAATCCCTGGAAGCCATGTTTGCTACGTCCCTTACGGTGAAAGAATGTCACTCATCACTTAGGGCGATGGCAGAGTATTTGGACATCAGGGTCATCTGGGTACCGGGACACAGCGCCATTCCAGGCAATTGCTTAGCGGATGCGTTAGCTAGACAGCGCACTACGGCACAGGTTCTTCCGGCAAAAGAAGGTGTTACCTGGTCTCTACCTGCCGTTTTCAGATCAGGCAGTGGACCGATAATATATTCAAGGAGAAGTGGAGACTTACTTCAACTTGCAAACAAACCAGAGTCCTCTGGCCACAGGTGGACAGGAAGAGGACTAGGCAGCTACTTAACTTGCCGAGAGGCAGGTTATTCACAATAATAGGCACATTTACGGGACATTGTCTTGTAGGAAAGCACGCCCTAAGATTCGGACATAGAAACTCCACTCTCTGTAGATGCTATATGGAAGAGGACGAGGAAACGACGAAACACCTCTTGGATTGCCCTGCTCTGGCTGAGAAGTAGGATATTCCGAACACATTTAGTAAGCACCGTAGCCCTATAGGATATTCATGTAGGTTTTATAGGCAAATTCATTGAAAGGGCAAATTGGCTAGACGACTAGTCAATAGTTGCTATAGAGGAAACTGCACGTATCACAATGGGCTTCTTTAGCCTAAGTGTACTAGACAGCGTGCTGTCTGGCAGCCTTTTCAACCAACCAACCAATCAACTGTGGTTTTGCATTATTCCTTCAGTCAGTGATTCATAAATATTCCTGAATGTATGTGTAAATTGCAGACGAAGTGAGTGTTTCTTATTTTGGCTGAGGTACTGCGTTTTAGTTTCTTGCAGTCGGTTGTCAATCGTTCATCGGACAGAGGACATCAAATGAGCTTGGTCGTCGCTTAGTAGAAAATATTTGTGATCAGTAAAAAATAATAAATAAGGGCTAGGACGGTTTAATGGTTTGTTATGTTAGTTTAGTTTTTGTATATATCCTTCGTATATATGAGTGCTATCAAAGTATTAAACGATGTTGAGGAAAGAAACAGAAAAGAGTAACAACATGAAGCCTTTACTGAGAAAACCGGAGCATCTTATCATTTGTGAAATTTAGTATATATCACAAGTATTTAAACCGCGCTTGGCTTGCAAGAACGAGCTTTGTAGACACGAAGTATATTGTTTGTGTATCAACGCATAGTGATTATCGTGATTTAAAATGTTTGACGAAGTTGAAACCTTCAGAAAAAATCCTGAGACAAGAAAGAAATGAGAAGCAAAAGAGCAGCAGATTTTCATTTCATAAAAAAACAAATACTGAATTCAATTCAATTCAAATATAGAAAGAGTCGTTTTAAATATTTTAGTTTTTTTAACCGCCCGAGACTTTGATTATTGTTTTTGCACTGATCAAGCGCTTTTGATATCATCTGTCCGATGCACCATTGACGACTGAACACATCAAACTAAAACACAATACATCTGTCAAAGTAAGAATCATACACTGACTTCATCTACAATTTGTACGCACATTCCGGAATATTTATGAATCAATGTCTGAGAGAATAATGCAAAAATACAGGTACACACTTACAAGATAGATTCTGCCGTTGCCCCTGTTTTATTCTGTTCCCCTCGACAGAGCATAAACAGTGCAACAAACACAGCTGTATTTAAATCAGAAATACAGATATATTTATGTCGCGAACACATATGGTATAACATATGAACCATTGTTTCTCAAACATGAATATTTAATAGCAAACACAATGTGTTTGGACACAAATATATTATATTTACGAAAACCTCCAGATTTTTAAGCGTGTACACATCCCTACTTCGGGAAGGAATATGATAAAAATATAAGAATCTCTTATTTTCATGTGTTTCAATGTTTCAATGTTTGTAAATCCTTAACGTCTCAGCAAATTTGTAAAAAAAGTTATTCTGGAACATGACAAATCAGGAAACTCAGACGAGTATGCATGCTTGAAGTGTTGGTTATATTATTATTATTAATATCTTTATTATTATTACATTTAGAAACATAACTTTGGAACACCATTTTTGTGCTGGGTTTTTTTTTAGTTTTCTATTAATAACTCGGCCGTCGGTGGTGCAATGGTTAGTGTGCGCGGCTCTTGTACATGAGATCCTGACCACCTTCAAAAAAAATTTTCTTTCGGCGGCGGTCACCTCGCATAGTGACGGCGACACTATCGAGTATATAGCCATGATAAAGCTTCTCAAAATACCGTTCGGAATCGGTGTAAAACTGTAGGTCCCAATCAGTGAGTGAAAACTGGAAAGCGCACAGCTCAGTGATTGTGAGAAGTTCTCCCCGGTCCCTTCATGGGATGTAATGGGATACCATTTATTTTTGTGTGGCCGTCGGTGGTGCAATAGGTAGTGTGCGCGCCTCTTGTACTTGAGATTCTGGGTTCGATCCCTGCTCTGACCACCTTACAATTTCTTTCGACGGCGGTCACCTCGCATAGTGACGGCGACACTATCGAGTATTTAGCCATGAAAATGCTTCTCAAAAATACTGTTCGGAACCGGTGTAACACTGTAGGTCCCAATCAGTGAGTATAAAACTAGAAAGCGCACAGCTCATTGTTTTGAGAAGCTCTCCCCGATACCTTCATGGGATGTGATGGGAAACCATTTATTTTTTATTAACAACTTAGTTATTTTGAACAAAAAAATATACTTTTAAAAATACCTCTGCGTTGGTAATATTTTACCAAACATACGTTTTAATTTCTAAATTATTAGCAACAGTTTGGTTTCGTTATCTTCTTAAATTTCAAACCTGTTTTCAATTGGAAAAAAATTTTAAATTCTGGCATAAAACGTAGCATGGATTCCTAAAATTTTTTAAAAAGCTTGCCACTTTCTCAGTTTAATGGAAAGCCAGGTGGTTATCAAAGTTACTTCCTGTAATTTTGTTACGTTCGTGCCTTTCGACCTACTGCCGCCATTGTTTGAAAATAGGAAATTTTTTAACCATCTTTCCAGTTTTCGAGCTTGGAAAATTTTTTTCTGTTCATTTTTACACATTCTTTTCATCAAAAATGTAGATTGAGATATTCTGAATTATGCATCATAAAAAAATACTGTTCCTATGGATAAGTCTGGTCACGACAGCAAATTTTAGAAAAATATAAACTTTTCATAAGGACTTTCGTGGGTCTTAAAATCTCACACTTTTTTCATTATATCTCAAATCGTAACAATTGGATTAAATTAAACATGGACTGTTGTAATATAATGTGTGCAAAATTTTGTAAGTTAGTGGTAGTTTACCTGCACGCTAAATAACCTATATTTTTCTAATTGTTTGGATGCAAATGCAACGTGTGTTTGGAGCTTGTTGCAAATATAGTGTATTTGTATCCAAACACATTGTTTTTTCAATTCATTATTACATGTTGTAAACACAATGATTAATCTCTTAGAAATGTTTTTGATCCCAATATAGCTTTATTTGTGATACAAATACAGCAGTGTTTGTTGCAGCGTTTACTGTGCTGCCGCTATGCTCTGCATATATAGCAAGAGTATAAAAGAGGGACAAAGAGAGATAACTGACAGTGTGTAAGGTTGTAACTGTATTTATGCATCATTGTTTTAGGCGGTGATATACAAATATTCCTGAATGCGTGTGTAAATTGCAATGTAGTGAGTGTTTCTTATTTTGACTGATTATTGATATTGATGTTTGTCACTTAAAAAAGGTCATTATTGAAATTCCACACACAGGAGTATCGAAATCAAAAGAGTTTTAGATACTTTTCGATTTTCGATACACGTTAATGTGCGACGTCAAAATTTAGCACAATGATATTGTATAAATTGGAAACAAGAAGGTTAACGAATTGCAGTATTAAAAATGTTCCCCTAATTATTCCATGCAGTCTGTTGCAAAAATGTAGATATCATTGTACTCAGGTCCTAACTGCAGAAACCCTATCACACTTTTTGAAGATACTCGTAATGTGATGTATCGGCAATTACCTCTTCTATTTAATCAATTTATGCTAAGTTTTCAAAATTGTGTAGCTGTAATTTTAAGTAGCAAACAACTACGAAATTGTTTTGAAATCTTTGAAATTTAAAGTGAATTGCATTTATTCCATTCTTCAAGCGATTCTTTGAAATTTAAAGTTCATTGCATTTATTCCATTCTTCAAAGGATTTTATCATTTTTATGATTACTCATTCCAACCTATCATATGCTACATTTCGTAATAATTTTTAAAATTTCACGAATTTATACTTTTCCGCAAATGTGAAATCGCGACTCGTTTTTTCTTTAAGTGTATTGCGTGCGGTTAAGAGTTTAATTGTTTTATCTTAAATTATGTGTGTGTATGCTCCTTGGCCCATAAAACGATTTTTTTGCTAACCATATACTGTAGCTTCAACTTTATTTTCGGCCTGGCCTACTACCAAAGTGAGAATCTATTTTGGAGAAGAAAGTGAAAAAGGCAAAAACGTGAAGCTCTATGTCTGTTTGAGCCCTTAGTGCGCCAATCTTATCATTTGAACATTTGTGAACACTTAAAGAAACTTAAAAAACTCCAGTGTATAAACCTTTGTTCCGATTAACTAGAGTCAGATATAGTATTTGGGTATCAACACATAGTGATACCTATATGCTAATATGTTGTAGCGTTTGGTGACGGTGAAACCTTCTGATAGCAAAACACAATTATGAAAGGAGAAAAAAACTTAGCAGCTTCTCATGACATGGAAAAAAAGAGTCGGTTTAAATGTTTTTATTTTTAGTTAATGTATGAGAAGTTCATATTACTTGTAGGGTTGTAGTATGAACTTATCATACATTAACTAAAAATAAAAACATTTAAACCGGCTCTTTTTTCCCATGACAAGCGTAGCTGCTATTTTTATTTTATCTAAATGAAAAAAAAACTACCAAAATCGGTCATAAAATTCAAAATTCCAAAATGTAACTGACACTAGCGCGCTCATCAAACCCCCAGAAAAATATAAAGCTGTGATTTAGTAAAACCTCCCTTAAAGCACTGCAACAATGCTACTATGCAAGAGGAAAAGTAGAGCATGAAGGAAAAATGCTTTTAATGGAATTAAAGACCTTTCAGTGTGTGTTGGTACTTAGGGATCTTCGAACGATACGAATTCGCATATGTAAATTGCGTATTTCAGTTTGTATATATACGATTGATGATCTACCGATGGTAGTTAGGCATCTGATGATGAACTTGTCACGGAGTTCGAAACTAGTCATGCCAGTGAGTGTGCTTGACCGAATTGTCTATTATTCCAACAAAACCCAACCATTTTTCAATTATAAAAATGTTCCTGACCTTGTAAGCTTGTGTGAATTTCTCATACATAAACTGCAATTAACAAAATCGGTCATAAAATTCCAAATTCAAATACGTTTTTCTTTATTTATGATTGGTTCTAAATGTATGTTATACAATTAATTAAATGAAAAAAATTACTTCATTTTGAAGTCACGAAATAATTGGCATGTAAATATAATTATGTTTGGCGGTATGTAAACACTTCTTTGACCGCAAACATATGAATATTTGTGATGAAACATAAATATGGTTCTACGTAAATGCATGCATATTTGCACGTAACCATGATTATATGTGTGTTTAAAAATAAGTGAGTTTGGGACTTGGAAATATAGGAATATTTTGAAATATAGTATATGAAACATATGCTTGGGAGACCGTTTTATTTGCAACGTGTAGTTGCATACTTCAAATCGAATTGGCGTACGAATTCCAAACAAGGTTTTAGTTTCAAAATGTTTGTGGTATTTTTCGCAAAAAATATGGGAGGCATTTGCGGAATATAAGCATGCAACAGAAAAGTAAATAGCCTTTTGAAGCGTGTGTATCATGTCTAAAAACGATACTACAAAAAGTCTAAATAACGCACTCAAAAGCAAGACTTCGAGATGAATTTACAGTTACTGTACCCTACAAGGATTGCTGGTAAATATCTTAAGTGTATTCTCGGCTCTTACTGGTTTTTTTATAAACCACTGTGTGTGGATAAAAGTTTTACCTAACTATGGAAAATGTACGATAAATTTATAACATGCGCCTCGGCAGAAAGGATTCGCGACAACGAATAATCCGATATCTTTGTACAAAATTCTGATCGTGCTGGTGCGTGAAATGATTAGTACCCTTTCGACCACAGCAGCGACATTACCGTCGGTACACACCGTACGAGGACGGAGACCATACATAAGTGTCGTCCACTATCAAGTCACTGTCACGAACTATTTGCGCAAACTTTCGTACAGCACACGTGGTGGGTAGAGATGCCAATTTAGCTCTTGTGGGGCTAGATTTAGAGCTTCTCGACCATGCAAAACGCAAAAAAATGTCAGTGACGCTGTTTTGGAAAAACGCGTAATGGGCACGCGTTTTGAGTTTTTATTTAGTAGCCCTTTAACCAATTTTGTATACAACACCGAATTAGCTAAAGAATGTTTTTTTTTGTATTTTGGGCATTTCCGTTGTACTATGACATTTTTGTTGCTAATGGTCTTGAACAACTGTTAATTTATATTACTGTGAATGACAGGCGAAGTATTTTCAAAAATATATTCATCGTCATTGACCACACTTGCGAAGTTTCCTTCTACTGTTGTGTTGGTTATCGCCCAAAAATATCGCAAGGTATGGGAAGCAAAATCCACTTTTGATGCTGTAGATGGATGAGGAAAATGAAAATGTCAGACAATGCTTGACCATCTGAAAGGATTTTCCAAAAAGAGAGACTTACAATTAAAAAAAAAACAAGCCCAGACCAAACAACGGAATTCTGTGTGTGCATTGCCAATTTGTAATGACTGGCATCGTACAATGGGACATGGGACTGTCCGTGGAGGTGGAAAGTTTCTGATTGCCATTCACTTGGGAGTGGCCAGAAATGATTCCTTCATTGGGCAGTCCAAGCAGCTCACTACTTCCACGCAGTATGTCCTGGGCAATGGCTTTTCGGAAACCTCCGTTAGCTAGCTAGAGTGAGAAGGCGAAACAAATGAGCATCAAATCGGGTATAGTAGGTGACTGATGTCACTGAAGCTCATCAAACAATCGGGCATATTCTTTTGTCCTTAGAAGGCGGATGAGCCAAACATACGGGCCAACGGCGGATAGAAACTAAAAGAAGAAAATCCAGGTTCAACATATCGCATCCTGGTCAGCGTCTGATCCATAATGGGCGGCTGCAATCAAATATCCTGGCAGTAGGTAAAATGCAAAAACCCGGTGGGCTGGGTTTGCCTCCCGCCACCGTTCATAATGGCAGTGAAAATACAAAAACGAAACAGAAAACATAAACGACCCCTATTTGTTGACGACCCCCGCAAACGTTATAAGGACCACGATTTACGGATATGCACTTGGAATGTAAGAACTCTATATAGATCCGGTGCAAGTATCCAACTGGCAGATGTCCTCGAAAGTTATAAGGCTGACATTACCGCTATCCAGGAAATGCGATGGACAGGACATGGCTGCACAAGAAAAAGAAACTGCGATATATACTACAGTTGCCATGAAAAAAAAACATGAATTTGGTTGTGGATTTGTAGTTGGCAAAAGACTGCGACATCTAGTCTCTAGGTTCAATCCTGTGAGTAAACGAATAGCCACAATCCGCATAAAAGCGAAATATTTTTATATTTCCCTAATTTGTGTGCATGCCCCGACAGAAGAGAAAGATGATGATGCCAAAGACATATTCTATGAGCTCCTAGAGGAAACGTATGACCGCTGCCCTGGCCATGACATTAAGATTGTACTAGGAGATTTTAATGCCAAAGTAGGAAGGGAGAATGTGTTTAATCCAACTATTGGCAATTTCAGTCTTCATGCTGACAGTTCCGACAACGGTATGAGACTGATTGACTTTGCCGCGGCAAAAAACATGGTCATCAGTGGCACAAGATTCCAGCATAAAGACATCCACAAGGCTACTTGGGTATCCCCTGATCAAAGAACTAGGAACCAAATTGATCACGTGGTAATTGATGGAAGGCACTCATCCAGTGTAATGGACGTACGAGTGATCAGAGGAGCTAACATCGATTCTGATCACTACCTGGTAGCAGCAAAGGTTCGCACAAGATTAAGTAGAGCGAAAATCGTACGAAACCAGACGCAGAGGAAGCTGGACATCGGAAAGCTGCAATTACCAGAGGTAGCCACAGCCTACTCAAGGAAGCTCTCGCAACTTTTGGCACAGAACCCACCCCCTCCCGATGACGATCCTGATGCGCAGTGGAAACCCATTTCCGACTCTATAAAAACTGCCGCAACAACCGTACTTGGTTTCGAAAAACCGCTTCGCAACAAACCGTGGTACGATGAAGAGTGTCGCATAGCAAATGACGAAAAGAACGCTGCACGTATGGTAATGCTTCAGTCAATTGCAACGCGAGCTGCAACTGAGCGGTATAGGGAGAAGAGAAAGGAGGTAAACCGTCTCTTTAGGCGTAAGAAACGGCAGTGGAGAAAACGCGAGAGTGAGAAAATTGAGACATACAGAAGGAAGAACGAAGCCCGAAAATTCTACCAAAAAGTTAAAAACGGAACTAATGGACATGGTTCAGGGCCCCCCTTCTGTAAAGACAAAGACGGAAATCTCGTCGCAGATGTGCAGAGCATGTTGGGAATATGGAGAGAGCATTTCTCCGCGCTACTAGTACCTGAGATATCCGATGACGATGGGACAATCGATCACAATATGGACGACGACGTCGATTGCCCCCCTCCTAACCAAGACGAGGTCAGAACAGCTATTGCCCGGCTTAAGAACAACAAAGCCGCAGGAGCCGATGGATTACCGGCGGAGCTGTTTAAGGCTGGCGGCGATGAGCTGATAAGGTGCATGCATCAGCTCATTAGCAAAATTTGGTTAGATGAATGCATGCCCGGCGATTGGAGTCTCAGTGTACTATGTCCCATATTTAAAAAAGGTGACCCGAGTATTTGTGCCAACTACCGTGGAATAAGCCTTTTATCCATAGCATATAAGGTTCTATCAAGTATAATGTGCGAAAGACTAAAACCAATTATCGCTGACCTGATTGGACCATACCAGTGTGGCTTTAGGCCTGGAAAATCGACAACTGACCAGATTTTCACGCTACGCCAAATCCTGGAGAAGACACACGAAAAACAAATCGACACCTATCATCTATTTATCGATTATAAAGCAGCCTTCGATAGTCCGATACGGGAGAAACTCTATGAAGCAATGTCTGAGCTTGGTATTCCTGCAAAACTCATACGCCTTTGCAGGATGACCTTGACGAACACCAAATCCGCAGTGAAAGTTGGTAAGGATCTTACCGAACCTTTCGAAACTAAGCGAGGCCTCAGGCAAGGCGACACCCTATCGTGCGATCTCTTTAACATCTTAATGGAGATCATTATGAGAAAAGCTGCAGTCAATATGAATAAAACCATCAGCAGCAAAAGTCACATGCTGCTCGCGTATGCTGATGATATAGATATCATTGGGCGCACAATTAGAGAAGTTACTGCGGTTTTTTCGAGAATTGAGAAGGAGTCAGCAAAAGTGGGTCTGACGGTGAATGAGGACAAGACAAAATTAATGGTTTCAACGAACAGGGCCTCCACGCGATTAGACCAAAGCGTGAACGTTGATAACCGTTATAACTTCGAGGTAGTGGACGAATTTATATACCTCGGATCTGCCGTGAACAAAAACAACAACGTCAGCCTTGAGATCAAACGGAGAATTGTGCTTGCGAATAGATGTTATTTTGGGCTAAGCAAGCACTTTAGAGATAAAGCCCTCTCTCGAGTAACAAAAGTCCAGCTGTACCAGACTCTCATTCAACCTGTCTTGCTTTATGGCGCAGAATCCTGGGTCCTATCGCAAGCAGACGAAACATCTGTAGGAGTCTTCGAGAGAAAAATACTCCGAAAAATTTATGGCCCTATAGTGCACAACGGCGAGTATCGGCGACGCATGAATCTTGAGCTGTATGAGCTTTATCCTGACATTGACATAGTTAAGCGGATCAAGATAACGCGATTGCGCTGGCTAGGCCATGTCAGTAGAATGGATGAAGATGAACCAGCGCGAAGACTTTTCGAAACCGAACTCGAAGGAAGACGAAAAATAGGAAGACCAAGACTCCGCTGGAGGGATCAGGTTGACGAATCCCTGCGTACACTTGGTATTGCCAACTGGAGAGATAAAGCAAAAGATCGAACTGGTTGGCGAAATATGTTATCTTCGTTTTGTAAGGTCCCTGACCCCCTGGGGTTGTCCGAGACCGGATAAGTAAGCAAAAGTAAGTAAAGGCATCGTACAATATCCGGCAATGCTTTTTTATGTACCGGTTGATACAAAAATGGGTGTCGTCGACACAAAGGAACACCAACTTTGATAATAACATTTTATTTTTCGAACGTATTGCTCGGCGCTGTAACTTGCAATATCTCTATTGTCTGAAAAATAAATAACCGGATCTAACAATAGATAAAACAACGTAACCGCCATGGAGTATCAAAATCTACCGGCCCCTATTAGAAAACACTTATTTATTAAGCGCATTTTAGCACTATCGCCATTTTTCTAGTTACTTTCGTTATTTGGCTCGTTTTAGTACTTTTTTGGTGGTTCCACTACGCGTTTCGTTCCTGCAGAGTTGCTTCATTTCGAACAAAATTTATTTTCAACAGACGCACACTTTGGGCAACCCAGCAGTCAATTTAAAGATAATGTTTTAATATTTCACAATGTTGTTCAAGCTTAAAGCGACTCGGAGGGTATGATACTGACAGATAGTCAACAATTCAAACAGAAAAAATCGATCAGTGTCAAGATAAGAGTTGATTTAAAAAGATACCCGAATTTGTGGCATTTTTCATTATGAGGCCACTTTGTATTCTGTGAAAAAGTTACTGTCGGACTTTCTTGTGTTGTCGATCATAACAAATATTCAAATATAAAAAGTATGCATTAGGAAGATCACCACATTTCGAGACTTCTTGTCCAACTGACAACCTGATGAAATACGGATCTAATATACATACATGTCGTTAAGTGGGAGCCCTTATTGACTGAACTACGGAAGATTTCTGTTGACTTTTACTTTTTACCAAATGAAAATTTCAAGGGGTGTCGTGAAGAGAGAATCGACAAGTCAGCAGGAACTCTAATATACAGGGTGATTCAGGAAGTTCCGGACAAATTTCTCCAGCGTATTCCTTGGCTCATTTCATGAAGAAAAAACCACTAGGACCATGTCCGAAAATTCAAGGGGGCAAAATGGCAACGGGTTCAAAATTGGTGGTCGGAGGGTAGTAGGGTAAAGTTGCTAACTTCTGACCCAGTGGTCGGATTTTTCCGTTCCGAAGTTATGAGCATTTCTGAAAATTTCAATAAAATAAATTCTTAAACGTGTTAATTTAAAAAACCAAATAAATGTGTGCTGTTATTTCGCTTCCAAAAACAAAAACAAACATTTTTGCATTTCAGTAAAATGGTCATAACTTTGGAACGGTAAGACCTATGGGCTTCGTTTAGGTCATTTTGGAAAGGTAAGAGGTAGGGCTATCTTTCAACAGAAGAAAAGTTACCTGCCATCTGGCTGAGCAAATTGAGGTTATGTTAATTTTTTCCCCCCCATTTTTTTCCGAATCTCGGCGATTTGACTTTTTTCTACTTTTTTTATTTATTGATTCTGAAAGGCCTCTTAAAGACCTTTCTAACAATCCGACCACCGGCACAGAGTTAGCAACTTTACCCTACTACCCTCCGACCGCCAATCCGAAAATCTTGAACCCGCTGCCATTTGCATTTTCGGACATGGTCCTAGTGGACTTTTCTTCATGAAATGAGCCAAGGAATACGCTGGAGAAATTTGTCCGGAACTTCCTGAATCACCCTGTATATATTCTTTGTTACCAATAAGGTCTTAAGGAAATTTACAACTGGGTAGTTGTAAATGACTAACGGGTAAATGTAGTCGAAAGAACTGATCTACGCAAATTGATTTCGTAAGCCTTAATATTTCTATATCATAAATGAGGTAATTTAACAATGTGTATGTGTATTCTCACATAAAACTAGTGCCTAGACCCAAAAATATTTCAAGCTTAATTTTTAATTTTGTTGATTATAACAAAAGAGGGTTTAAATATGTCACGGTTAAGATGCTCTGTAAACAGCGTTTAAATGTGGAGTTAGATCAATAGTCATCTGCTAGCTCATATATGTTGTTTTTCTCCTAAACCAAAAAATAGCCTTAAGCAAATTATCATATGATCAAAATATCCTATTCGATTTCTAATTTTATATTAGAAGGTATGTAACAAGGATTAAATCAATTTTTGTAAAAATTCAAATACGAATATAAATTGCAAACATGTCTTTGTAGTTATTTCAAATTGACCTTCATGTGAAATAACTACAATCAACATATTATTTCACATCCCCAATCGTTTTAGTCACTATTTCAAATTTCAGGCAGTGACTTTTATTGGTTCTTTATTATAAGACATATTGTCATATTATGTTGTAAATAAAGTAGGCTTATTCAAAAAAAAAAATTATTGACTTTTCTTCCTTTGGTTTAAAAAAAAACTAAGAAGCGAAAGGATAACGAAAAAAAAACCATCTGAAAAATGGTCCAACTCTATTAAATGTAATACAATTGTATAGAAATAATTAAACAATTATACAAATTAAATAAAGCAACGTAAAAATTTTAACATAATTTACAAACACCTACTCAATTATTCAAAAAATGTGAACCCTGTTCGTTAGTTTTATTTGTGTCACTAAAGCAGAGCTCTATAAAAGAGTTAAATACAGGGTTTTCCAATTTGAGTGCTATTATTTCTAAGTGACGTTTCGGCCATTTGTAGTATGTCATGATCTGTCATTCTTTTTTCAGTGTATTAAGTAATGTTTATAATTGTATCATGGAGACATATACGCAAGAACAACTCAATTTGTTTATCCAAATAATCGTTCTCCAATTGCAACTCTTTGTGGGCTGTTTCGATTTTATGGTCGTACTCGCTATTCGTCGAATTGTTGCAAATTACGAGAGTACGTTTTCTTTACATAATGGTCCAGTGTCAATAAGACAAAGAACCGCTCGAAGTAATGAAAATATTGTTGTCGCTCAGACAAGTGTTGCTGAAGACTGCGATTTATTGATTCCAAGACGTTGGCAACAATTGGGACTGTCTCAAACCACAACCTGGTGGATTTTGAGAAAATATTTGGGCTTGCATACGTATCAAATTGTTATCACTCAAGAACTGAAGCCATTGGTCTACCGTAATCGTTATGAATTTGCTGATTCTGTCTTGTAGCCACTGGAAAATGATAATGATTTTTTTAAGAAAATCCTCTTCTCCGATGAGGTTCACTTTCTGAGTGGTGCGGTAAATAAACAAAACTGTCGATTCTAGTGCGAAGAAAATTCACAAACTATTCATCACCAACCATAACATTCAACTAAATTGACAGTTTGGTGTGGTTTTTGGTCTGGTGGAATCATTGGTCCGTACTTCTTTCGAAATTACGCTGGTAACACTATTACGGTCAATGGACAGCAGTATAGATCGTTGATAGCCAACTTTTTATGGACGAATTTGGAAGAAGTTGATCTTGACAACATCTGGTTACAACAAAACAAGAAAACTTTGGAGATTCGATTTTTTCAAGAAATTGTGACATTGAATGGCCTCCAAAAAGTTGTGAATTAACACCATTAGACTATTTCTTGTGGAGTTATTTGAAGTTATTGGTCGTTAGCAATAAACCATACTCTCTTCATGCTTTACAAGTCGAAATTGAACGTGCTATTCATGACATACGACTTGATTTAGTGGAAAAAGTGCTCGAAAATCGGGTTTATCGAATTCGTTTCTGAAAAAAAGACGTGGAGGCCATTTGAAACACGTTTTATTCAGAACGTAATTGTATCGATTGTGTTTCACACTAGACGTTTTATTCAGAACGTAATTGTATCGATTGTGTTTCACACTAAATATAAAACATTTGAATTTCCTTAACAATTAGTGTGTGTTTCTTTTAAAAGAAATCATCTCATTCAAATTGGAAAACCCTTTATAAATATCCCTACGCGTGTATGTATTTAAGACTGAACATGAACAGTTATCCTATATATATTACCTGATCACCCCCATGCTAATTCAGTAGTTTCCTCAATATTTTGTATATACATTACCACCATTATCCATGGAGTGCATTTTATGGCCAACACAGATACTGCGTGCATGCCCATATTGTAATCCTTGCGCGGAATGTACATATACGATACATACCTGAAAGTAAATAAAAATAAACAGACAAATTATTTGATTGAAAATGGGTTTTTTACAGAATTTTATTTTTTCTGGTTTTTATTATTTATTCAATAAAAGTTGTAAAGCATTGAAATATGTATGAAATTAAAATTAATACGACGCGGTCTTAAAAGTTGTTCATTTCATCGTGAACGAAAGCACTGAGCCGACATAGTGGGCCAGACTAATGCTATAGTTATATGATTTTATTTCATGTTCCATTCAGTGCCATCCAGGTGGGGTCTTTCAATAAAACGTATAAATATCGTTAACAAAATTTAAACAATTTTGTAAAAAAAACTGTAAACGTTTTACAACATTAAGTGCCATCAGTTGAATGTGAGGCAATTCGAGTATATAGAGGAATATAAACAAAGAGGCAGGGTTTCTGTTGTACGTACATTTTTACAAAAGCTGTGCCACTTGAAAGTTTGATGTTGGAAACAAATACATTTACAAAACATGAGACACACAGTATTTGCAAAAACATTTAACAAAAAATCAAACATATTCATCCGGGTACGATATACAATTACATGCGAATTTGTATATCAGGCATTTCACGCTAAACCCAACACCTTAACTGCTTTACTATCGTTGATCTCTGTGAAAGTCGGTCACTGTAATGTAACTTAATTAAATAAGAGTCCCTGTTTCACTTTAAAAAATAAACAACATTTGTTAATGGTTTTGTGGATCGTCCTTTTCTGTGAAGAATATGGAAACAATTCAGAGACGACGGCATTCTGACTGATATATTAGAACGTATTTTGAAGGGATTTCAAAGATCAGTGCGCATTTTTAAAGTACCGGAATAAAATATTTTGCACTTAATCCTTGGGACATGGGACAGTTTCTGATAATCATTAACTTGGGCATGGACAGAAATGATTCCTTCATTGGGCAGTCCAACCAGCTCAATACCTCCACGCAGTATGTCCTTGGCATTGGCTTTATCGCAAACCTCCGTTAGCTGGCTAAAGTGAGAAGGCGAAACGAATAAACATTATACACTCCATTATACATTATACACTACATTATAATATATATACACTCCGGTTCACTTACTTCAAGACACTAAAAATTCCATATTCAGCAGCCTGTATCTTTTGCAATTTGTAAGCGCTTGCAGAATTTTAAAATGGAAATGGAAGCTAGACAACTTGAGCTATCAAAAAAATCATGACAATAGTAGTTTCTACACTAAAGAACGTTTTTTGAGCAATTTATAAAAAAGTCCAAAAATGTGCTATTTTATTTGGTTCACTTGAATAAAGGCACTTTAACTAATTTTAATGAAAAACAGTTTTTCTTGTTTTTTTAATTTATTTTACTTTATTTAAGAACTATTTGAAATGGGTACAACCCCCTTTGTTTTTAATAACTTCAAATATACAGGATTTCATTGAGAGATAAAGAGAATGTTTGTAATCCAACGAAATTTGATTCCAAGCATCTTTAATGTCCTGAATTAGTGACTGCTTGTCATCAAATTGTCTACCTCCTTCATAGACCTTACGAGATAATCCACCCCAGACATTTTCGATAATGTTTAGATCTGGCGAATAGGGTGCCCAGTCAAGAATATTAACATTTTGGCTTGCAATGAACTTCTTGACTATTCTGGCGTTGTGTATAGGGGCATTATCCTGTTGCAATATGCAAGATAAGGGACCAAATAGTTCACTGAACTTCGGAAAAGCCAATTCCAAAAACGTTTTATAGCTTGCACCAGTCATGTTTGCACTTTGCAATTCAAGATCTATGGTGCCATAGTACAGCCACACCCCACCATAACACCGCCCTCTCGGCTGTGATGTCGGTTAAAAAACACTTTTCTTTGCGCAGATCATGGAAATAATAGTTGTAGCCATCAGCCCCATGCAAATTAAACTTCTTCTCATCCGTAAATACAACGGTTCTTCAGCCATTTACATGACCTCTCGGCTGCACATACCATACCATGTAGTCTCTTGCGAATTGAAGCTGCTTTTCCTTACGAGGAGCATTAAGTGGCGGCTTTTTTTGTAATTGCAGGTATTTAAGATTCTTACAGCTCTTAACTACTCTGCGTACTGATCACTTGCACGCTGTCACACCAGCTTGAGCTCTTAGTTTTGACAAGGATAAGGCAGAATTAGAAGGAATTCTGATGATTTTTCTTTCCTCATACGTACATAAAGACAATGAAACCCTTTCTTTAAAATCTTGTCCATACCCCTGGGGGTCCTTGATATAAGTGTCGGCAACTGTTGGGCTCCGTCCAATTTTTTTAACTATTGCGCGGTTAGAATATCCTTCATCGATTTTAGTTTTTTCCGATAGATTTAAAATTTTTTGCTTTGCCATTTTGACTCGAAAAATGATTAAGCTTTAATAAACAAACCCTCCCTACAAAAAATCATAGCTTACTTTAAAAATATTAAAAAAAAATAATACTCGTAAAGTGCCTTTATTCAAGTGAACCAAAAAAAAAAGCATATTTTTGGACTTTTTTTATAAATTGCTCAAAAAAGTCCTTTAGATAAGTAACCACTGTTGTCATGATTTTTTTATATCTCAAGGTGTCTAGCTTCCATTTCCATTTTAAAATTCTGCAATCGGTTACAAATTGCAAAATATACAGGCTGCTGAATATGGAATTTTTAGTGCCTTTAAATAAGTAAACCGGAGTGTATGTATATATATATTATGAACTCTGTAATCCTCATTAATCAAATTAAACTATGATTTTGTTAAATATATGTTATGCTAAATACTAATCAAATTTATTTTCGATTTGAATTGTTTATGAAAACAATCAAACAAATCCAACTAAAAGCTAAATATAAATGGAAATCAATTTAACACACAAAAGGGGTTTCTACAAAAACGTTTAATTCTAATAAATGTATGTATTAAAAATTTGTTTATTTTCAATTCTTACTGTATTTATATTTATTGTGTATTGTATTGATGTATTGTTGAAATAATTCTCAACCCTACCCGACTAAAGCAAACGAAATATTGAAATCAAGTGTACGTTACACACTTATTGTCACAATAGTAACTTGAACTATCACAAACTATTTATATAGTATAGTATCATGATTATTGTCGACCAATTCACAAACTGTTCCTAATTATTATTTACTCAGATTTCCGTGTTACTTCTTTACTGTGATATGACTATCAACCATTTATCCTTCACCATTAAAAAAAGTCTATGATTTATTGCTTTATGTACATAGTATAATGACATTATCTAACTTTTTTTTTTGTAACCAAAAACACTTTAAATCTAAACTTTTTATATTCTAACAGTCTAGCTAATTGACGTTTTACAACCAAACGGCAATATAATGTTAAAAAAGTAGCAGAGAAAAAAAACTTGGGACGGAAATACGTGCGAATCGTGATACAAGTTGACGTTGCTGTTGTGAATGCACAACAAGCTACAGGAAGAGAAACTAATCCCAGACCAACAAAAAGTGCGAACTTCCTTTGGTCATTACATTTACTGTGGTACGGTATACTATATTCCAGTCATAGTGTATACCCAGGGTGTGCTTGAAATTATTTTGAATTTATTGTTTCCTAGCTAGATGAATACCTGTGAATGAATACTGTAGACGAATACTTAGTATTGCTTATCTGTTAATTACCATTTAATAGACACAAAAATATGGAAGTGCAAATGGAAATATTGACGGAGCAGTGACTACACATGTTTACACTCAAATCCAACAGTACAATTTGCAACATTACCGACTACTGTCATCGATTGAGTTAACGATTTAGCTACAATTTCAAATTGCTACAAGTTATCGAAGTAGTTGTCACTCAACATGGTCGCAAAACGTTGGGTAAAAGCCTGATACCTGCATTAGGTACTCACAATTTCCCTTATTGTACAATGTACATACATACATAAAACAGTCATATGAAATTTGCTTGGATAATTTTAGCCGTAGGAGCA
Organism: Phaonia tiefii; assembly: GCA_963931995.1. NCBI lineage: Eukaryota > Metazoa > Arthropoda > Insecta > Diptera > Muscidae > Phaonia > Phaonia tiefii. The sequence goes on along the minus strand of OZ008370.1, from coordinate 126,743,338 downwards.
AATATGGTTTTGTATGTATGTGATTTCATATGTGGGCCTGTTTGTCATATCTGGAGGAAGTACGACGTGGAAAATTGAAAAACAAACTTCTGCATGACGATTCGGATATATGTATATCAATCGAGCCGTATACAGTTCTAGAGCTCTGTAGATATGAAAAGTATTCGTTCAGAGGGTCACAACAAAAGGCCCGCAAGCTTCATTTGAGTTTATCCCTAAACCAATTTGAATATTTCATATTTATACAGTTTGTCAAACAAAAGGGTGGTCCAAGCAAAGTTATATTTTTAAATCATAAGTTTTTTTTTTTACATCGTTATTTACAATTTGTATTTACATGATTACAGGGTATTGAGATTTTATCAATAGATATTACAGCAAATATAGTTGGTAATCGCCGATTTGAAAATTTGTTACAATATTAAACTTTTTAAAGGGAAATTAGGTAAAACCTTTATATGCAAAGAAAAACAGAATTCAAGTATTTTTAGAAAATATGTATGCATATGATAGTATTATAAATGATTATAATAGTATCGTAAGCATATCATTTTCAAAGTGATAAGGAGAATTTTCTATATTGTCACAATACTTGTTATTTAGTCTACGTATGAAATCGTAAATTTTCTCATAACCTGTTTCGATGTGAAGGAGGTGCGTTGGATATCTCCAATGTATTTTATTTATTATCTTAAGGCATTTGTTTTGTAGAATCTGTAGTTTCTTATGATATATTTTTGCAGCTGTGTACCAGATTGGACATGCGTAAGTAAGCGAAGGTCTTATTACGCTTTTAAAGATTAGGTTTTTGTTTTTGTTATTGAGTGAGGATCGTTTGCCTATTAGGGGCCACGAAGCTTTGATTGTTCGTAACGATGTTTTACAGATTTCCACGATGTGCTTACCGTAGTTGAGCTTATTATCTAGCACAACTCCTAGATATTTAACCTCATTCTGAATGGGAATTAACTCATTTCCAATATTAAGTTTGAGTCTTGGTATCCTTTTAGGCGATTTTTTGAAGGGAAATATAATGGCTTGTGTCTTGATGGGATTAATCTTAATCTTATTGCAAAATTTTTTTCTGAAGGGCAGTTGTAGGTTTACTGGATGTAATTAGGGCTGTGTCATCCGCGTAGTACGCAGTTTTGAGGTAGGATGGAGGAGAAAAATCTGATGTATATATCGAATACAATAAAGGTGACAATATCGAACCTTGTGGCAAGCCTGTTGATAATAATATGATAATATTCCATTAACCGAGACAACGAATGATCTGTTGCTCAGAAAATCTGCGATGAGTTTGCATAAGTATTTAGGGAAGTTAGACTGTATAAGGTTATAGATTAACCCATTATGCCAAATGGTGTCAAATGCCTTTTCAACTTCCAAAATAATTAGTCCAGTAGAATGTCTTTTACGTTTATTCGTGTTTACTAAATGATAATTCGGTTGATCTGATGTACCGCGCTATGATGTTTCTTAAACCCAAATTGCTAATTGGCTATTATGGACGCACTGGTGGCATAATCAGATATTCTAATTTGGATAATCTTCTCAAAAAGCTTTCCTAGGTTACTGAGAAAGCTAATGGGTCTATAACTGCTGGGATCATTTTTAGGTTTATTTGGTTTTGGAATGGGCAACACTTTTGCCGTTTTGACATGATTTGGAAAATATTGTAGGCGAATGCAGCTATTAAAAATTATTACCAGTAATTGAATTGCTTTAACGGGGAAATTTTTTATTAAAATATTAGAAATGGTGTCTAGGCCAAGGGATTTCGATGCCTTAAGCGATGTAATTGGGGAAGATACTTCATCCAACGACGTCAGTACATCATTGTTAGATTATATGGCTTCTGTTTTTAAGTGCGTGACCTTGGAATTTAACGAGTCCGCCAATTAACGTTTTTTTTTCAAATAGTGCTTATTTCGTGAATGGTAACACTAAGCTCCTGTCTGATTTGACAGATAATTAGTTTTATCCTTCCGCTGAACGAATATGGTTGTGTATACGCTTGAACAACGCTGGGAAATATGGGAAAAATGGGCCTGCGATCGACTTACAGAAGATGCCGATTTTTCCAAAAAAAATATCATCTTTTCAGATGAAGCTAATTTTGATCTTTGCGGGTATGTAAACAAGCAAAATTGTCGCATTTGAGACACAGAAAACCCGCACGCAAACATTGAAAAACCGATGCACCCAAAACGAGTCACTGTTTGGTGCGGATTTTGGTCCAGAGGCATAATTGGGCCATTTTTCTTAAAAAATGAACAAAGAGTGGCCGTTACAGTCAATGGCGGTCATTATCGGGTCATGTTGAACGAATTTTTGTTCACAAAAATTGAAGAGGAGGATATTGGCAACATTTGGTTTCAACAGGACGCCGCTACGTGCCACACAGCCGAAGCTACACTCGATGTTTTGCGCCTTGTTTTTGAAGATCGCATTATCAACCGCAGAGCTGATTTCGTTTGGCCACCTCGGAGCTGCGATTTGACACCGTTGGACTATTATTTGTGGGGTGCCCTCAAAGATAAGTGTTACGCCGACAAGCCAGAGACAATTGACGCTTTAAAGGACAATATTCGTGAAGCCATTGGTGAAATACAGCTGCATACAATCGATAATGTGTTTAAAAATTGGACCGATCGTGTAGGCTACTGCATGGCCGATATGAATGCTTTAAAATATAATTTTGTCATTGCTTTCGTACAAAATAAATTTTAAAAATGGTGTCTTTTCATTACAATAGCTGGTTTTGTAGGCCCGGTCATACGAAAACTTATGCAAAATGCTGAATTTGAGCAAATACTCTCACCAAACGAACTTGCCCCATGGAGAACGTCACGAAGTTATTTACAAATTTATAGGCAAAAATCGTTACCGTACTACTCGAATATACGTCGACACCAAGCTAAGTGTTTTTGGTTAATTTTTTGAATTCTCAAATGGATTATTTTGAGCATCCGTTGACAACAGAGACCGATGAACATGGTGTACAATTTCATCAAACATGTGTGCCTATTGAAGAACGCTACAAATGGAAGAGTATTCATTCTCTTGTAGCTGACATATGCTCGACATTGTGTGATAGCGGCATAGAATTACCAAGAGCTAAAATAAAATTAATATTTGATCTTTTATTTATAGATATTATATCTTCAGTTCTCTTTTGTTCAGTGGCTTATAGTGTCATTTTATGCAGAATATTTGTTGATGTGTTAACATCTATAGCGGCGTATAGGGACTAAATCTATAAAAGTAAACACATGCAAACAACACCCAGACAGGTTTTCTGCTGCTGCTGAAACCAGATTTTATGCTGCTGCTAAAACCAGATTTTCTGCGACAGCGAAAGAGAATAATGACGTTGTCAACAAAAATGAGCGAGCAAGAGAGCAGTGAAAGAGTGGTGTGGCAGGGGTGAGGCAAACGAAATTGTGTCTATAGCGTATGTATTAACATAATAATGTATGTATGTATGTACATAGACCTGTCCACGAAATGTATGAGATTTTTCAAAACTCACATTTTTCACTGATCACTTACAGTTTTAGAATCTCTCAATGATTGAAATAAGAACTGTGAAAAAAGATTTTGAAAAACTTTTGCCAAAAAGTTGCTCAACGCGGTTGAAGTCAGGATTTTGGCAATTTTCGAAAATTTTAAAGGTATACGTACAAATAAAATTTTTAAAAATTTGTTAGTAAATACAAGAAATATCTAAAAGCGCAATCTTTGAGCTAAATGGTCAAGCAAATAAGAAAAAATTCAAAAAGTGAAAATTATTGAGCCGTTTACTTTCTGTAGCCTCTAGAAATCAAAAAATTCAGAAAATTATCGCAATTTTTTTTTTAATTCATTATATTTTTTCGTAAAAAAATTTTTATATACGTTTGCAAATTTTTTATATATTCTTTGAACAATAAGGTATAAAAAAAATGTAGGTTAAGAATTTTTGGATGTGTCATTAGTCACTAAACAATTAATTTCTTTGTGAAAGGTCTGACTTAAATAGTTTACTTTTAGTTATATGTGGCAGATTTTTTCTATGATCAGCTACGACTTGAAGCAAATATAGTTTTTGCTCTTCATCCTTCGTTGCACTTGAGTTGTATGATGTTATTAAGGCTACTCCTCTCTCTGCAACGTCGTTCACTATTTGTAACTTTTTAACAATTAAAAGCCCATTTATATATGATTTGTTGTTTTTCCAATTGTCTACTGCATCGTCCATAAATTCAACTGATAGCTGCAGCTTCTCAAAAAAAGAGTGTGTTCTTTGTTACAAAATGCTCCAACTTTAGATCTGATATGTTATGTTGTTGGTAATAAAAGCTGGTGCTTTTTTGGCCCTAGTGGTATTGCCAGGATTTTTTCTGATAGCGTGCACCATATTATTTCGGGTTTCGTAGCTTAATGATACATCATAAAAAGCTAAACCAACTAATTCTTCACCTAGGTACCAAAAATGGTTGCTTAATTTTTTAACGCTATATCAGCAGCACTTTTGTGAATACTCTTGTATCTGTAAATTTGTAAAAAAAATGTATGAACTTTTTATGTTTAATTCAATTATTATAATTAATCATATCTTATTTGAACGAAGATTTAACTAACCTGTCAAGACTAAAGATCAACTGAAGATCGTTATATGGAGCTGAAGTTGGAATACTGGATACGAACCAGTACTTTGCATACACCATTACAACAAACAAAGACACATAACGAATCATCTTTTCTTCCTCAGTTTTTAAGACAAACTGCTTTCTAAACATCCATATTTTTAAACAGTAAATTGCTTTGCTCATCCACCTAGCTCGATGCATAGCTCCAGGATATTTAAATTTAATCGTTCTCTGATCGTCGCCATCCAAAAATAATATAATGAGCTCTAGGAGCTCCTTGTAGTCCTTTCTATCTTTTGACATCTGCAAGATAATATTATTAACTTCACACTGTAATACAAAATATGCGATTTTATTTACAGATATCTGACTTTTGCAGAAAAAAAGAATATCTTGTCTTGAATCCCTGACAACATCCATAACGTAAGAGTTATTGTTACAGTTGGCAAAATCAGCTGCATTTAGTTTTGGCTAATGTTGTTGGAACCTTTTAAAAACGTTATTTTCTGGACCAGATGTTAAACCTTCCAAGCTTCCAAAAACACCCGATAGCATTAACTCGTGTATGTGATGTCTACACGGAAAGTAAAGCAAGTTCTTTGAAAGTTTCTTCTCAATTAACGCACATGTTCCTTTGAATTTTCCTGGAAAAAGATTTTTCATAAATGTTATACAGAAAAAGATATATTAAAATTTCAAAATTGTTACTTACCTGTGTTCGATGCTGTTGTATCAAAACACAAAGAACTTATTTTATCATGAAGATTCCAATCATAAATAAGGCTATAAATAGCTGAAGCCTGATTCTCACCACTACCTGAGCTTAAAACTGGTACACCAAGAAGTTGTGAATTTCCACCTCCAGAAACAATAACTGGTAGTCTATCAACTTTCTCATGTCCTGTTATATCAGGCAGCAGTTTTCCATCCCAGTGTAAGGCAATTGCTTGAGAAATCGAGTTTAATTTTTTGTGCCACTTCCATTCGGTGTCTCATTCTTGCTCTTCGTACCGAAGATCGACTTATGATAACATCATTTGAAGGAATTCCTAATTCATTGGCAAAAGTTCCAAGGATTAGCGTAGCGTTGGTGTCTGAAACATTTGCTCTATCAAGAGCCATTACAGTTGCAGGTGTTACCGTGACTGGCTTCTGATGTTTTTTTTTCAGAAAACACCTATACTCTGCTTCATCGCTTTCTGATGCATTTTTTTCCAAAGCAAATGACAAATCTCTTTCATTATGCATGTAGTTGTTTATTGTACTCCCATGTTGTTGGTTACGTGTAATTTGAGATATGTCAAAAACTTCCTCCAAATGTGCAGCAAATTTTATACCTCTTGCTATTTGGCATGTCGTTTTCCTCGACCTGTTTTTGTTTACAGCAGCCCAAGCACTTGCTAGTTTTTCTAGTTTTTTTATAGAGTTCCATCTAACTCCAACAGCTTTATCTAAGGACTGCCATATTGCTTCAATGTTTTTGATCACCTCACCCAAACTTTCACGAACACTTTTCTTTTCTTCCATACGCAAGTATATAAAATTCGCCACCACCGTACGCTTTGTAGGACACTTATTTATCACTGTCCATATTTTTAAGTACATTTCCTACTAAATAGACTCTTTTTGAAGTTTCCCTGGTTTTAACCATGTTTTTATAACGGATATATTCAGAAAATTTTCAGGAATTTATGAGTTCTGGATGCAGCAATTAATTTGCACATTTTAAAAATTTTAATCAGCCGTTTAGCTTATTTACTTTGACTTTTAGCTCATAGACTGCACAATAAAAAATTTGTAGCATACCATACATATTGGGAACACCAAAGTGGTGCACTTTAAAGTAACTATTTAAGTCAGACCTTTCATAAAGAAATTAATTGTTTAGTGACTAATGACACATCCAAAAATTCTTAACCTACATTTTTTTTATGGGACATGGGACTGTCCGTGGAGGTGGAAAGTTTCTGATTGCCATTCACTTGGGAGTGGCCAGAAATGATTCCTTCATTGGGCAGTCCAAGCAGCTCACTACTTCCACGCAGTATGTCCTGGGCAATGGCTTTTCGGAAACCTCCGTTAGCTAGCTAGAGTGAGAAGGCGAAACAAATGAGCATCAAATCAGGTATAGTAGGTGACTGATGTCACTGAAGCTCATCAAACAATCGGGCATATTCTTTTGTCCTTAGAAGGCGGATGAGCCAAACATACGGGCCAACGGCGGATAGAAACTAAAAGAAGAAAATCCAGGTTCAACATATCGCATCCTGGTCAGCGTCTGATCCATAATGGGCGGCTGCAATCAAATATCCTGGCAGTAGGTAAAATGCAAAAACCCGGTGGGCTGGGTTTGCCTCCCGCCACCGTTCATAATGGCAGTGAAAATACAAAAACGAAACAGAAAACATAAACAACCCCTATTTGTTGACGACCCCCGCAAACGTTATAAGGACCACGATTTACGGATATGCACTTGGAATGTAAGAACTCTATATAGATCCGGTGCAAGTATCCAACTGGCAGATGTCCTCGAAAGTTATAAGGCTGACATTACCGCTATCCAGGAAATGCGATGGACAGGACATGGCTGCACAAGAAAAGGAAACTGCGATATATACTACAGTTGCCATGAAAAAAAACATGAATTTGGTTGTGGATTTGTAGTTGGCAAAAGACTGCGACATCTAGTCTCTAGGTTCAATCCTGTGAGTGAACGAATAGCCACAATCCGCATAAAAGCGAAATATTTTTATATTTCCCTAATTTGTGTGCATGCCCCGACAGAAGAGAAAGATGATGATGCCAAAGACATATTCTATGAGCTCCTAGAGGAAACGTATGACCGCTGCCCTGGCCATGACATTAAGATTGTACTAGGAGATTTTAATGCCAAAGTAGGAAGGGAGAATGTGTTTAATCCAACTATTGGCAATTTCAGTCTTCATGCTGACAGTTCCGACAACGGTATGAGACTGATTGACTTTGCCGCGGCAAAAAACATGGTCATCAGTGACACAAGATTCCAGCATAAAGACATCCACAAGGCTACTTGGGTATCCCCTGATCAAAGAACTAGGAACCAAATTGATCACGTGGTAATTGATGGAAGGCACTCATCCAGTGTAATGGACGTACGAGTGATCAGAGGAGCTAACATCGATTCTGATCACTACCTGGTAGCAGCAAAGGTTCGCACAAGATTAAGTAGAGCGAAAATCGTACGAAACCAGACGCAGAGGAAGCTGGACATCGGAAAGCTGCAATTACCAGAGGTAGCCACAGCCTACTCAAGGAAGCTCTCGCAACTTTTGGCACAGAACCCACCCCCTCCCGATGACGATCCTGATGCGCAGTGGAAACCCATTTCCGACTCTATAAAAACTGCCGCAACAACCGTACTTGGTTTCGAAAAACCGCTTCGCAACAAACCGTGGTACGATGAAGAGTGTCGCATAGCAAATGACGAAAAGAACGCTGCACGTATGGTAATGCTTCAGTCAATTGCAACGCGAGCTGCAACTGAGCGGTATAGGGAGAAGAGAAAGGAGGTAAACCGTCTCTTTAGGCGTAAGAAACGGCAGTGGAGAAAACGCGAGAGTGAGAAAATTGAGACATACAGAAGGAAGAACGAAGCCCGAAAATTCTACCAAAAAGTTAAAAACGGAACTAATGGACATGGTTCAGGGCCCCCCTTCTGTAAAGACAAAGACGGAAATCTCGTCGCAGATGTGCAGAGCATGTTGGGAATATGGAGAGAGCATTTCTCCGCGCTACTAGTACCTGAGATATCCGATGACGATGGGACAATCGATCACAATATGGACGACGACGTCGATTGCCCCCCTCCTAACCAAGACGAGGTCAGAACAGCTATTGCCCGGCTTAAGAACAACAAAGCCGCAGGAGCCGATGGATTACCGGCGGAGCTGTTTAAGGCTGGCGGCGATGAGCTGATAAGGTGCATGCATCAGCTCATTAGCAAAATTTGGTTAGATGAATGCATGCCCGGCGATTGGAGTCTCAGTGTACTATGTCCCATATTTAAAAAAGGTGACCCGAGTATTTGTGCCAACTACCGTGGAATAAGCCTTTTATCCATAGCATATAAGGTTCTATCAAGTATAATGTGCGAAAGACTAAAACCAATTATCGCTGACCTGATTGGACCATACCAGTGTGGCTTTAGGCCTGGAAAATCGACAACTGACCAGATTTTCACGCTACGCCAAATCCTGGAGAAGACACACGAAAAACAAATCGACACCTATCATCTATTTATCGATTATAAAGCAGCCTTCGATAGTCCGATACGGGAGAAACTCTATGAAGCAATGTCTGAGCTTGGTATTCCTGCAAAACTCATACGCCTTTGCAGGATGACCTTGACGAACACCAAATCCGCAGTGAAAGTTGGTAAGGATCTTACCGAACCTTTCGAAACTAAGCGAGGCCTCAGGCAAGGCGACACCCTATCGTGCGATCTCTTTAACATCTTAATGGAGATCATTATGAGAAAAGCTGCAGTCAATATGAATAAAACCATCAGCAGCAAAAGTCACATGCTGCTCGCGTATGCTGATGATATAGATATCATTGGGCGCACAATTAGAGAAGTTACTGCGGTTTTTTCGAGAATTGAGAAGGAGTCAGCAAAAGTGGGTCTGACGGTGAATGAGGACAAGACAAAATTAATGGTTTCAACGAACAGGGCCTCCACGCGATTAGACCAAAGCGTGAACGTTGATAACCGTTATAACTTCGAGGTAGTGGACGAATTTATATACCTCGGATCTGCCGTGAACAAAAACAACAACGTCAGCCTTGAGATCAAACGGAGAATTGTGCTTGCGAATAGATGTTATTTTGGGCTAAGCAAGCACTTTAGAGATAAAGCCCTCTCTCGAGTAACAAAAGTCCAGCTGTACCAGACTCTCATTCAACCTGTCTTGCTTTATGGCGCAGAATCCTGGGTCCTATCGCAAGCAGACGAAACATCTGTAGGAGTCTTCGAGAGAAAAATACTCCGAAAAATTTATGGCCCTATAGTGCACAACGGCGAGTATCGGCGACGCATGAACCATGAGCTGTATGAGCTTTATCCTGACATTGACATAGTTAAGCGGATCAAGATAACGCGATTGCGCTGGCTAGGCCATGTCAGTAGAATGGATGAAGATGAACCAGCGCGAAGGCTTTTCGAAACCGAACTCGAAGGAAGACGAAAAATAGGAAGACCAAGACTCCGCTGGAGGGATCAGGTTGACGAATCCCTGCGTACACTTGGTATTGCCAACTGGAGAGATAAAGCAAAAGATCGAACTGGTTGGCGAAATATGTTATCTTCGTTTTGTAAGGTCCCTGACCCCCCGGGGTTGTCCGAGACCGGATAAGTAAGTAAGTAACATTTTTTTTATACCTTATTGTTCCAAGAATATATAAAAAATATGCAAACGTATATAAAAATTTTTTTCCGAAAAAATATAATGTATTGAAAAAAAAAATTGCGGAAATTTTCTGAATTTTTTGATTTCTAGGGGCTACAGAAAGTAAACGGCTCAATAATTTTCACTTTTTGAATTTTTTCTTATTTGCTTGACCATTTAGCTCAAAGATTGCGCTTTTAGATATTTCTTATATTTACTAATAAATTATTTAAAATTTTGTTTGTACGTATACCTTTAAAATTTTCGAAAATTGACAAAATCCTGACTTCTAACGCGTTGAGCAACTTTTTGGCAAAAGTTTTTCAAAATCTTTTTTCACAGTTGTTATTTCAATCATTGAGGGATTCTTAAACTGTAAGTGCTCATTAAAAAAGGTGAACTTTGGAAATCTGGACAGGTCTAATGTACATGTGTCTGTTGCTGATGTTGAACGGAGATATAAAGCATAGCCACGCAAAATTTCATTTGCAAGCCCATGATGGGCTTGCGCAGTCGACATTATGGTGACACACTAATACGTCACCTACTTTGTACAAAGTATGTGTGATGTTGTGTGTTTGGTTGTTTCGTTGCTGTTGATATGGCAAACATGTGGTTATGTCACACACATACGTCGGCTACTTCGGCCAAAGTAAGTATGTTGTTTTTAAATGAAACGTCATCATTTGATTGAACGGCTTTTTAAATTCTTTATATTAATTTCACCTGCCTGTATGTATGTATGCTGAAAAAACTTTGGATTGATTTTTAATCCTGCTCCCGTAATCCAATCGAGCTGAAACTTCGCAGGCAAACTAATGGCGACGACAAAAATGAAATGTCGAAATATGGGCGGGATTGGACTAATGGGCGTGGTAACTCCCATACAAATCACAAATTAAAAATCCATTATTTCTGCTCCTGTTAACGGTATTTGAACAAAATCGGGCATGTTGGTTAGGTTTACATATTCTAAGATCTGGTGCAAATATGGGCGGGATTGGGCAAAGGGGCGCGGTCATATATAAAGAATTTATAGTCAAAAACTGGTTTTTTACGGGTTGATTTTTTATTATTGTCAAAGGTAAGTCAAATAAAATGTGGGTGCGGAGCACTCTCAGAGCAAATATAATAATGACGTATTATACGTATATAAAAATGAGATAACAAGAGAGCAACGAGAATTTTGTGAACTTGAATAGCGTATGTGCGAACATAACAATGTATGTATGTATGTTCATGTGTCTATTGCTTTGCATTCTCTTTGTTGTTTCGGGGAATAAAACAAAAAAGTTTTAAGCAAGAAAATAATGACACATGTGCTTGCACTGGTCTTTAAATAATTTTAAATATTAATATTATTTAAATGTAACGTCATCATATGATTGATTGCTGTTTTTTATTTTCCCATGTAACATTCACACATGTGTTCACATAAATCGAACAGTTACCGTGTAGCAAAAAGGTGTTAACACATCGCCCGTGAGTTCGAACACTCATTGGATTTTTTTCTAATACACATTAACCCCCTAGAATTCAATTTTGTGGGACATTTTAGCGCCAACTGGGAATACTCGTAAGTACGAAAATAAATCCTTAAATGAGCTTCCAGTTTTGACTTATTTTTGACATACATTTTGGGCTTTTGTATGTAAAGGGACCTATAGCACAATTTTATGAGGAATATTTTTGCTGTACATTTTAACCCGTTACACCCCTGTTTTAGGGATGTTTTTACCATGTGCATTTTACTTGACCTCTAAACGTGTAGAACCATTCATTCAACTATTTGAGCCGTAGCGTAGCATTCGTTCCAATCCAAAAATCCTGACCAAATGAAATGCATTTGTATGACCATGGTTCTCGAGCAAACGAAAAAATATTGAATTGTTTGTGGAATCTTAAATTTATGCATATTAAATGCAAATCAATATACATATGTATGTATTCGTGCCAACCATATACGATAGAGGGATGTAAAAAAAAAACAAAAAACATGGTTTGGTAAAAAAAAAAATGTTGTGTGATAGAACCAAACGTTATTAAAAAAAAGGTTTGCCATTACATCCCATGGTGATATTGGGGAGAGCTTCTTACAACAGTGCGCTTTCCATTTATACACTCACTGATTGCGACCTACAGTTTTACACCGATTCCGAACTGTATTTTGAGAAGCTTTTCTGTAAGCATACCCTAAGAGAATCCAGTTCTTCCAACAGGTACAATATGGTGACCAGACCTCCAGTTCGTCCAACGGGTATAATATGGTGACCTGACATTGCGTTTCGAATGTCATCTCAAAAGAGGGCCTCCTCGATTGTCTGGCTCCAGAATTTTTATTTGCGGTTACTCGAATGAGAAAGTCTACTGCAACAACCACACAAAAATCACGGGAGCTGACTGACATAATACAAACAGAAATCGCGTAATTTCACTCGAGCCCGTATGGTATTCAATTGTGACGGCGCCCATTTATCCGATATCATCTTCTCAACTTAACCAATAAAATTCTAAAGGTTCAAATAAACATAATCAAAAAACAGAATCGAAGTTTTTCATTTAGAAAAAATGAGTGCCAAACAACATCGGATGACTTCTTTTGAAACACCTTGTAGGTACTAATGGATAAAGTGTGAACGGGTGCTGTTTCTTAATTTGTGCATGCTGCAAATTAAATACGGTCTTAGAATTAATTTTCCATTGCATCCACTGAAGCGCCAGGGAGGAACTTTTCACAATCAGGAAGTTGCGCGATTTCCATTTCAACATTCACGAATTGTACACTATTTATAAAACTAAGTCATGTAGAAACAAAACAGTTTAATTCAGATGTTTGTTTAGATTCTTCCGTCTTAAATGTTGTTATTCGCATTAATAATAAATCAGAATTTTTTGAGAACACAAAAAGGAGCCAACACAATAAAATTCGCCACAATCTTAATGCTCTACAACCGCAAAAAACCTACGAAATATGAAAATGATGTCTACAAAATATAAAGCATACAAAAGAAACAGTATAAAATTCCAGTGATTTTCTATAAGATTGAAGGAAGATTATATCATATTACAAAAATAAATATTTTGGGGGAAAACAAACCATAATTTCCCTATCATGCTACCAGTCTTTCTTAATAGCGCCTGCGCCTTTAAACCCTTTATGTTATGTTCCGCTTGCATATGTTTATGCCTGCCAAATATGATGCCCTGATTTCAGTCCATATTTTCTTTCGGCAAGTCCTTAAGCCATTTTACGTTACATCCACAAGATGCTTATCCGTATTCATGATTTATACTAGTATATGAATACCCCCATCACTATATGTGTGACGAAGGATCTGTATGATTGTGCATATTGTTTTATTATTTTTTGGGTGATTTCAGTTTTTTTTTTCTAACCGATTTTATGTTGCAATACCCTTCAATCGCCCAGTGTACTCCTTGGTTTGGGGCTGGCTAAATTTTTTTTGTATAATATTCATTTTTTACAGTCAAGCCTTTGGGGAGCATCGTATTTCAGCGTCAACATTATCATTATCATGATGTTTTGCTATTGTAAAAAAATTTGATATATTTCCATAATTTTTCGTTAGTGCACTATCGAAAAATTGTGGAAATATATCAAATTAGCCAGCCCCAAACCAAGGAGTACACTGGGCGATTGAAGCGTATTGCAACATAAAATCGTTTAGAAAAAAAAAACTGAAATCACCCAAAAAATAATAAAACAATGTAAATGATGTAATGAAAAAATAATATATTTAAAGCGTCAGATTGGACGTGCATTATAGGGTGCAGTAGAGTTTGTTTTTACATTAGCAAGTGGTTTATTAGTTTTATTTGAAATGTTTAACATCATCCTGTAGCAATTTGTAATTTAAATCTATAATTCTTCCTTTCCTATAGTCCTAAATATTAAATTACAATGTTTTATCACATTCGTTGTAAAACGGGGTTTAACATCAGTTTGCCTTTTGAAGTAATTTTAAATATCAAGGATTTCCTGCGCGAAGTACCATTACTCTGCCTTGGTTTACTACGAATCGTATTACACTTTAGTAATAGTGTCTAACATGCGAACTTGACAGTTAATCAACAAATACAAACCTTAAGCATCAACTGACTACAAAACGATGTGTATTATCACCTTTGTTTGCAATTGCACTGTGTAAATGACTGCAATTTTTTTTTAGAAATTCTTTTGCTGCCAACTAAACTTAAGGTTCCCGGATGAGCGTGACAAATTCGCCCATATTCAATAGTGAAGTGGCGGCGGGCAAATTATTGTATACTACCCAATTAAAGCCCTGTTGTGATTACCCGATTTATCGTGTCTACCAGCCAATTTAAAAACAACAATTGTCTAGGAGGCGCAAAATTCGGTGTAACAAAATTTGTACGGTTTTAAATTATAGAGTTAAGTTGGACAACATACTCGTATTGTCCAGAATCAAATTTCATTACGATCATTTGTATATTACGTCAATTATTGGGTCGACCGACCAGACCTCGCACAGTGGGGGAATTCTTCAAAAGCATTAAACAATTTTTTCATTTCAAAACGGGCTTTACGATTTAGATGCTATTCCCCATGGACATAGTTGAGGTGTTGCACTATTGAATATCCTACTTTTGAGTAGCATAAAACCCAATTGGGCCGCGCAAAAGAAGCCCACCTTTGGTCAAGTAAATCTTTTGGAACAATTCCATCATATTGAAAGGAAAATATTTTTGCAATGAAATTGATTTTTATGTTTTTGCTACGACATTCAAATCTCACAGAAACCATGCTGACAAATTTAGTTCTAATATTTTTTGTATGGTTGGTACCAAAACAATTGTGACCAAATCACTATTTTTATGCAAGTGATTGGGATATAAACCCCACATGTCCTTCAAATCTGAACAGTTTTACTGGAGTTATTGTGCCAACCAGATGTCGGTCATCTGACTTTTATATGGGATGCACATGGAAAACTTTAGCAAACTCGCTAATTTTCCGAGCTTGTTTACAAATTAATCTCTCCTGATCAAGATTAGGTTCAGGATTTTTTATACTGCCGCCATTGGGATGGGGGTATATATAATTTCATACGGAAAAAATTAACGCATAGGGGGAGCCATATTAGACCCTTACAATCTTTGGACGAAATTAGTTTTAAGATTTTTTAGGAAGATTGAGCCATCACAGTCTGCCTGCCTGGCTGGTTGTCAGGTCAACACGATAACTGCCGTAAACCTTTCCCCATCACAATGACATTTTGGGAGTGAGTATTATTTGCCCAGACTTAGTTTGAGATTAAAAATAGGCACTGGAACAGTACCAACCATACAAATCGACGCATTTATTTCAAAATCTTGTTTCTTCAAAATTTTTTTCTGATACTTGTGAATAGCTTCAAGTCAGATATTGGTGAATAATATGTAAATGACTACTTGAGCTGTGAGCGTTCTAGATTTACACTCACTGATTGTGACCGGTATTTTGTGAAGCTTTTTTCATGGCTAACTCCTCAATAGTGTCGCCGTCACTAAGTGAGGTAACCGCCGTCGCAAGAAATTTAAGATGTTCAGAGCAGGGATCGAAACCACGTCTTCATGCACAAGAGCCGCGCACATTACCAGTGCACCATCGATGGGCACAAATTACAAGTTAACTGGAGAAAATTGACAAAGTTCCCACCGCCATTCTGGTACCTCTCATACAAAAGCTGGATTCCGTCAGGTTTGGCTACGACAAGTCGCAAAAAAATTTCCGAAAATTAACGAAATTAAGTTCTAGGCTTCGATTTCTCACAGGCCAGTCCACTAGTAAAACAATGGTAATTTTACCATACCCATTTTGGTACCTCTCATACAAAATTTGTGGGGCCGACTGGTTGGTGGACAACATATCTCCCGTAACATACAAAATTTGGTGCTGGACAATATATTGTCAAAAGATATCTTAAAACTAAAAACTAAACGGACAAATCTTGTAACAACGAAAAATGGACAAATTTGCCACGCCTATTTCGTAGCTTGCATACAAGCTATGGACGGTAGTCCGGCGGGTTAAAAGGAAATCTCACGTAAACCAAAACCGGTCTTAGTGAAATTTAGTACTAACCAATTTTTTGTTACACGCAGCTTTGCCACGTCTATTTCCTAACCACCTGGGGCGGAAAATTGGCTGGCAGTCACGATAAATCCTCAAAAACCCAGCTGACCCTAATCTACTTGCTAATAATGTAATTGTCAATCTCCTATTGAATGTGGTTGAATTTACCACGCCAATTGGGGAACCTGAAAAATAGTCGAGAATGTTTAAGTCAGTTCACATGACTGACATTTCTTTACTGGTTTTGGCAGGTAATGGGAAACCCTTTTTCCTTTTATTTTTATAAATTTACTTTTGAATTTTTATCAATGGCCTTATTTCCATTAGTTTTGAATTTTAAAGTACGAGAAGTTCGTACTACAAGCTTTCAAGGTCTGATACATTTTTCTAAGTGAAAAATGATTGGATTTTCGTTGGAGTAATATATAATTCAGGAAAGCACACTCACTGGCATCACTAGTTTCGAACTCCTACTCACTGTGCCTGAATTGGTTCCATTCATATATATATCAATTTTATATGCAATTTGTATATGTGAATTGGTAGCGATCGACCAACACAACCTGAAAGTCAATTATTCCAACAATGGCAGAAGGCTTTTGCTCCATGTATCCTTTTCCTCTTACATACTCGCAGGGTTGCACTTGGTTTGAGGTTAGTTTATCTTACAAAAACCTTTTGGATTAAAATAAATCAAAAAAATTGGATATTCAAAAATTTACGAAACTACTGGAAGGATGATTGAGATATTTTCGGAAAAAATCGTTTTTCTTTAGGTTGAAAAAGAAATAATTTTGACAAACTGTCGTTACCAAACGATTTGCAATAACTTAATGATTTTACCAAGCTACTTTTCTCCAAAGTCTTACCAATGTAGCTGTGCAAAAATATAAATTTTAAACGTTTGATCCCAAATATCTTTGCAACGGTTAAAGACATCACACACGACTCCGCATGTTTTTCGTAATCTCAAAAACGAAAAAATCTTTTAATATAATAAAGATGGTCTACTTTGACACCCAGTAGCAAAACGTACGTTGAAACGTGATGCCTATATGCCATGCAAATAGTTTAGAAGTTCTAATATTATTAAAACTTTTTGAAATGTGCCCACTGTGCGACGAAGTGAAATCGAAACGTTTAAACCTCGAAACCAGTGACCACAACAGCCGAACTAAGTATACCAGGTCTTATGGAATATGAAATTAATTAATGGAGAGCAAATTAATTTAATCACAAGAACAGAGTATAAAATCCAGTCACAGTTTGACCCAACAACATTGACAAAATCATCATTTGGCACAAATTGTGTTCTCCTTAACGCGTCTGTACACCATGTGTTGGAAAAAAACCAAAACATTTGGTCGCAACCGAAGTAATTAATCAAATTAAATGACAACATAGATTGACCAAACGATGAACGGGAGTGAGAAATAGACGACGGGAATCCTACATGGTACAACATGACATAAACAAATCTTGGCTATTACTAACATAATTCTCTATACATTATTTGTGACCCAATTTAGCCGTGACACGGTTCCTGGTGAACATTTCATTTATTCTTTCCTTAAACCCCACTCCATTTCAAGAGTCGATAGTACAAATAGTGTGTTCGTTTATACTATTGAACGCACCTCAATGTCAAGAAAGTCAACCATTGTGAACTACTTAGGATCTAATGACTTTTCTATGAATCCCACTAGTACATGCAGTCCTTATCAAAAGCGGTGTCAAGCTTATTGACCGCAGGTCTTTGCGAGCTGTCTGTCAGACGATACCCTGTTTAAGTACAAACACCCCCTTGGGCCTTGCCATTCTTTACAAGTGCTGTAATTCCTTATAAGCCAGGGTTCCGCTGGCGATATTATATCGTGCAAGTGTTGCCCAAGGGACTTGAGGCTTCCGATTTTCCATTTAATACTCGTTTTAAGAAATGGGTTCATTATCATCAGTTTAATCGTCCAGTAATTTTCAATGGAATTAAGTATTGAAAACGATATTAAGCGAATCTCTACTACATGTAGTTCTTTGACCAGAAAGTTACTATTTTCATCGCGTTGGTTGATGCCAGTATTTTTCTTAACCTTGAGATTTATAATCCTTGATGTACAGAAGAGTATCAACGGCAGGACTGTGGAGCAATTTTTTTTCTTATCGAACTTGTATAGATCCGTACCTATCCCAGTTCCCGTTAGTATCCCGAAGATTTTGTTTTTTAAACAATCCTGGTTATGACCGCAAGCTCTCCTTTCTACCAGGGACCCTTCTTTTTAGCGCTTGGTTCATTCTTGGACACGAGATTTGTATCGACTTGTTGAAAGTCGTCATGGCCGTATCCGCTACGTTAGCTGTGTCATACAGGCGTTTTCTTTCTACTGCTGAGGATGATTCCAAAATACTCTTCAAAGTATTTTTTCAAAAAGACCAATCAGTCCTAATTACATTCCGATGAAATGGTATTCTGTGGGTCATGTTACCCTCGATCTGAAATCCAACGAATTTATGATCGAAAAAAAATTGGCCACAAGGATATTCCATTACCGATAATTCCATACATGCCCTCCGTAGCACAGACCAGAGCTTTTGCCGAATGTCAGTATTTTGTATTTCATCGCCCTTCGCCCTGATCCCACAAACCTACTTAGTTATACACCTAGGTGGCTTCAAATACGGCAGGGCGTCAATGATCTTACAATACGAGAATATCCAACCGGCTCGATTTTAAGCGATTCTTCTCCAGTTGGATACACCAAGCTCTCGCAGGCAATCTTCCACCTGAAGTCTTGGTCGTCCTATTTTTTGATGTCCTTCGAGTACATCTACGAATACTTTTCGCACTGTGTCAATCTGATTCATTCTACTCGCATGGCCTAGCCAGTGTAAACAGAGTATGCAGCTCGTGGTTCATACGTCATCGATATTCGTCGTTTTCTGTTATAAATAAATAAATATTCTCCCATTACATCTCATAAAGAGAGAGGGGAGAGCTTCTCACAATCACTGATGTGTGCGCTTTCCAGTTTTCACTCACTGATGGGGACCTATGGTTCCGAACGGTTTTTTGAGAAGCTTTTTCATGGCTAAATACTCGATAGTGGCGCCGTCACTAAGTGAGGTGACCGCAGTGTAAAGAAATTTAAAGGGGTAAGAGCAGGGATCCAACCCACGTTCTCTCGCACAACAGCCACGCACACTAACCGTTGCACCACCTACGGCCATTATTTTCTTTACAGGACCATATATTTTCGGAGCATTGTTCTCTCGAAGACTTCCAGTAATATTTAATCAGCATACGATATGACCCAGGATTCGGCGCAATAAAGCAAGACAGGTTTTATGAGGGTCTGATAGAGTTGGATCTTTGTTTCTCAAGAGAGGGACATATCTCTGAAGTTGAAGTGCTTAGTTAGCCCGAAATAACACCTGTTTGCAAGCACAATTCTCCGTTGGGATTTCTGGGATGACGTAAATGAATTCGTCCCCTACCACGTAATAAGAACGGTTATCAATATTCAGCCTTTCCACCAATCGGGTGCATGTTCTTGTCATCGATAACATTAATTTTGTGTTGTCCTGGTTTACTGCTAAACCCATCTTTGCTGATTCCTCTCAATTCTGGAAAATACTGAAGTAACTTCTCGTAGATTTCGGCCAATGATGTCAAAATTAATAGAATACGCGACAATCATGTCACTTTTGCTTCTTTTTTCACGCTGATCTCAAGTGAAATGGTAAAGAGAAGGCACAGTAGGGTGTTGCCCTCCCTGAGTGTTCTCCTCGTACTATATAAATGGTCTGGTGAGATCTTTACCACCTTTTACTGAGGAATTCATGTGAGTCAGTGTCATTCTAGTATTAGTAAATAGTATTAATACTGCGCTCCGACATATCTTGGTACAGATTTCCCCGTATCGAGTTATCAAAATCAGCCTTGTAATCTTAAGAGGTGGTAGGTGTGGATTTGTTTTTCGTGGGTTTTCACCAGGTTTTGTCGTAATGTGAATATCTGGTCGATAGGAGATTTTTAGGCGTAAAACCACAGTAACAAGGTCCGATTACGCTTCGATTATGCAGAGAATAAAAGGTTTATTCTACGATACTTGATACATATCCCTGCGTCGCCACAAGCCCACTATGATCCCCAGTGCTCTTGCGACCACATCCGCCTCGCCTTTTGTCAGTCAACGTACTAGAAAAACAGATGCTACTTTAACATGTTGGAAGGTCATCTCGAGAAATTTCACTATTAGTTGGTCTCTCTACCAACGTGGCCTCATTCTAGTCCTCATACGCTTAACTTAACTATCATGGAGGTTGATCAGAAGAAACTTCAACATAAGTTGATCTCCATACCTCCGCACAGTAGGGGATTATATTATAAATGTGGAAATAATTCAGCCGCTTCTAAACGGCTTGTCTCATGAAGATGAATTGTTTAGACTGACCTTTGAAGGTCACTCCTATATTCAATGCAAATAAACGAGTATTTATTACATTGATATACCTGTCGTTGATCTATATGTTTTTGAAATTTTCAAACTTCCATAGGTATACATTTCATTAAATCTGATAGTTATTTAATCTCTTTCATTTGTCAATTGTTTCAGCTGACGTACGAGGGCGGATCAATAAGTCCGTGACTTTTTAAATAAAACAGTCTCCAATTTTTGTATCCCTTCCAAAAAATAGGATTTTCGAGGTTCAGAAAATAGGCATTTGTTTGATCAATAATTTCATCGTTGGAGCTAAATCTCTTTTTCTCTTTCCACCGAGCCATTTCTTTAGGTTTGGAATTAGGAAATAGTCACTGGGGGCTAAATCCGGAGAATATGGCGTTTACGGTCAATTGAGAGCAAACGCGGCACCCATCTTGCAGGCAACTTTCTTAAAAAAAACTGATCCTTTGAAATCGAAACCACACAGCCATATAAAATGCCTATGGCATCAATAATCTCATGCACTGTGACTCTTCGATCGGCCAACACCATATCATGGATTTTTTTCGACATTTTCGGGTGTATTGACATCAATTGGCCGCACAGGACGTTCAGCGCTATTTGCACTTGTGCGACCACAACGAAAGTCAGTAAACCACCATTTTACCATTGAAATCGATGGTGCAAAGTCCCCATAGTATTTATCAAGCTTATCCTTGGTTTAATTGACGGTTTTTTTTCGCAAAAAATAATGTTTAGTGAGCACTCGAAATTCACTTTTTTCCACTTAAAAAAAAATGCACGAGGTTGTGTGTTTTGAACAGCTGTTAAACGCAAAGTAAATAACGGAACTTGCTCAAAATTTGGCAGTAGTCTATTAACAGGTGGTACTTGATGGATTTCATATAACTAAGAAGGAAGTTCGAAAAGTCAAGGACTTATTGATCCGCCCTCATACAATCGTGCATAACATTTCATACCCCTTAAGTTTCCGTCAATTTGTATACGACAATTTACTAAGGAACAAAAGTCATGAATATTCAAACAATAATAGCAAAAATTATCAAAACATTATTGATAACTGCCAATCAAATATTGATATTCGACATTAATGATTTGAACTTTCCTTGTGGATTAAATTAAAAGACTTCGAGCTTGATTATTTAATCCGCAAGGGAAGTTTGATAGGGACAGGGAAATTTCCGGATTGTAAGGTGAATTGAGTTAGCTAGCACAATTCCATTAGTGATTATAAAATTACTATTCGCTTTAGAAACGAATTTAAAGATTTTGATAGTCATAAGGATTCAATATCAAGTGCATTCAAAGTTTATTAATCTGATTTTTTCTGAATTGTCAAACAAACTAAGCAACCTCTTTTTAAGAAATATACAGAATTTATTTGAATTAAAGTTGTTTTTTTTTCATCTTACAAAGTATACTCCGATATACTCCACTGACTTTATGTTTAATTCTTCAATTTTGTTTTAAACTACCTAAGAGTTTTATCTATAAAATTTTTAACATTTTTTGCTCTATACAAAGTTAAAGTGTTAACTTTTCATTCTCTTTTATGTTAGGTTCTATCCAATTTGCTACCTTCATCAGATGATTCTTGGCAGTTTCCCAACATTCATTTTTTGGTTCATTCAATCGCATCATTATTATACGATGTCACTACAGATTGTAACAACAGATTGATGTTTAACATAACAAGAATGACATTTAGTACTTTTTCAGGAAAATAAAAAAGTGTGATACAATATATGATACATTCCATAGGAAATTTGACATTTATCCATAAATTGCAATTGGACTCCCACCTAGATCAGGAATATAATAAGTTTTATTTTAGAATCTTGTCTGTTTTGCTTTAGATCTAGAATATCTACAATCGACCAGATATTTAACGTTAACCAGGCTGCTGGCTAAAACAAACAAACAGTAACTCAACACTTACCATATCTGTGCTGATTACACTGTGCGACAATTGTGGAGAAGATATGATAAACTGGATTTATGCATGAAGTTAGTAAAAGTGAAACCATCAAACCATTTCTTGCTATGTGGGATCAAAATGATGTTACACAGTCAACAAGCTAGCTTAATTTTTCGCATAAAAGTTCGCAGACGATCGAAATTAAAAAGTAGTTTTCATATTTCTGCAGCACTTGTTTTAATTTTTTCACAGAATAAGTAATTTGTGGTATTTTTTTTTAATATTTTTATGTAATGGTAAAAAAACCCATAGGCTTGCAAAAATCGGCCCAACTTAAATGTACTAAGAGTCTAGATAGACACAAAATTGGTACAAAATATGTTACTCCTCATTAAGCGTTACTCGAATCTAAGCACCTGATGCAATAGTAACACTGTAATAGTTTTTTGCAAAAAAATTCGTAGACAAGCCGGAGAGAATGGTTTTGCCCTAACTCGGGTGCGAGGAATCGACCTGCATCATTAATTTAATGAATTACAATTACGGTTTCATATCAGAGTGGGTCTTACAGATTTTTCAATTTTGACTCACTTTTGACAGCCGCTGACATCTATTTGGTTGGCTGTACCAGTAAACGTTTTTCAACTCAGTTGTTCAAAACATTTTGGGCTCCAACTTTTGGAAAAGAAAGTAATTTTTCGACTTTACTTCAGTTCTCCGTTCACAAGTTGTCAGTAATGAGATTCTTTCACCAAATAAGAGAAACCCTCTCACTATATAACTATATTTATTTACTCATCCTAATTTTCAGTTTCCAAATTTTATCTCTGGTTAGCCTACAACGAGTTCAGTTATTTTGCACAAAACACTGTACTGACAAAATGTTGTGGATAAAAACACTTTGCGTAATTGGGTTTTGAACAAAAGAAAAACATAAAAAACCAACCCGTAAAAAACATAGTTTTTGACTATAAATTCTTTTTATATGACCACGCCCCTTCCTCCAATCCCGCCCATATTTGCAGCAGGTCTTAGAATATATACACCTAACCAACATACCCAATTTTGTTCAAATACAGTTAACAGGAGCGGAAATAATGGATTTTAATTTGTGATTTTTTTTCCAACATTTTTATATTGACATAATTGTTACTGATGATGCACACAATGGAGTTGGGAAATATCGAGGAAAATAAATACAAAAAAAGTAAATCTGAACTCAAGCTCGGAGAATATAGATTACAAATACAGATATTGTTATTTTCGATTTTTATTTTATAAATCCGACATAACAGTTTCATCTTGATATTTAGTTATTTACTCCATTAATAAGAATTATTTTTGATTTTATTTTATTTTGTCTGTGATAACAGTTATTGAGGAATTATATTTATAAAAACCAACCCGTAAAAAACCATAGTTTTTGACTATAAATTCTTTATATATGACACATGGTTTTTTAATTTACACATTACTCTAGACACAAGCTTTAAATGACAGCACTACCACGCCCCTTTGTCCCATACCGAACAATCGAACAACCTATACATGGTTATGGCTATTATTTTGGCCGTCGGCGATATAATGAGTAGCGTGTAGCGTGACTTTTCGAACATCCTTCCTACTAATATGAAATGCAACACTGCTCAAATTAAGTACCACCTGTTGCGCCCTCGTACATAATTCAAAATGACACAATGAATGAAATTTCTCTCATTTCAGTCAGATCTAAGGTCTTGCTCACACTGCATTCAAAATTGGCAGGTAAGAGAAGAGTAATGAGCTGATATCAAGCTGTTGTTTCAGATGCGAACACTGCAAACCGAACTATATATTTAATATTTGAGACAATCTGCAAGCTTATTCAAAAATTAGCTTGCCAAATAGGTGCGACGTCGAACTTTGAATTTTAATATTAAATTAAATATTATGGAAATTATAAAGTGTCCGCCATCTAACGTTTTTTTTTTCAACTAGTGCTTATTTCGTGAATGGTAACACTTAGCTCATGTCTGATTTGACAGATAATTAGTTTTATCCTTCCGCTGAACGAATACGCTTGAACAACGCTGGAAAATATCGCGACATTACCAAAAAAATCATTTTTTCAGATGAAGCTCATTTTGATCTTGGCGGGTATGTAAACAAGCAAAATTGTCGCATTTGGGTACAGAAAACCCGCACGCATACAATGAAAAGTGGATGCCCCCAAAACGAGTCACTGTTTGGTGCGGATTTTGGTCCAGAGGCATAATTGGGTAAGTTTCTTCGAAAATGAGCAAGTGTAAGATATTGAAACGATGGACAGAAAGGTGTAAGGCTGCCTTTAATTTTGGTAAATACTACTGTATTTGAAATACCTGAGAACGGAAATAAAATTATATCATTTCTAACGATTTCATTAACTTCAAAAAAAATTGTCGATATTTTTCATTCAAAAGAAAATTTTGAACAATCAAGTCATAGAAAATATATATTATAACAAGTTAAGGGAAATATATACTTGTAAATTCATATTTTGCGGATCGGGAAAGTGAGAAAATTCCCTTTACTAATACCGAGGACAGGCATATGTGGATTTCTGTTGGTAAGTTCGATCAGATTCACAATTGAAGATTTTAATATGTAGACTATTTCGGTATCCTGTCTAGATAAAGAAATTGCTCGAATTTACCCGGAAAATTCTCATTTTATTTAAACTTGAATGCAAAGATTTATTCAGTGAACCCGGCTATATTATAAATTATAATCGATCATTAACATTACACTCTAAAATTTTGCAAAAAAAAGAAGACGCCAACCCAGAAGATATATAATTGAATGGTTCAATAAATAAATCAAAGAATTATATCGCAGAAATTGGTCATCAATTATAAACATGTTCCTGTAACGCAAAATTTCTATCGATACTGGGATCATTTCAACACCCGAAGTTTAATTTTTTTTTGTGTTATTGCAAATTTTATTTTACAAAGCCAATTTTAAAATATTACATTCAACATATTATTGGTATTAGTACTCAGCAAATGCAGCCAACAAGCGCTTGTCGACGGCAATTTTGCACAGTAAGTATAAGACGTTTTGGATTATATAAAATTATTCTTACAAATTATATAAATTGGCTAAAACTTCATACTAAATATTTCTAATATTACAACTAACTAATTAATTTCGGTGTTAATATTTTTTCTGTATATTATAATTGCAAAATACGCATATAATATTGTTTCATATTACAATGTCGTTTATTTACGGTATGGGCAATTTAAACGACCGATTATAAATTTTTTTTTAAAAAAATGTTTTAACTCTAATCCTAAATAAATAAATATTGCACGAAATTGAAGGGATGTCATAAAGCAATGCCCATGTGGGCTGACGGGAATATAGCATAAAGTCGGCATGGTTGGGTGGGATACGGCTTTGGAGAGGAAACGAACACATTTTTAACCTCTCCCTACTAATTTAGATTTTCCTTCATATCATTTCATTGGGAATCGACTATTGTCAGGTATACTAAGCTACCTATAACTTATTATTTAGTATCGGACCTAGACTTATCTCCAATGGCAAGAACACCCCCCAAACCCTGAGCACAGCCGGAAAATAAAAGGTAGCGTTGACCTAGTGGAGATAGAGTCTGAGGGAAGTGGTCCGTTACATAAATATAATGGCGCCCAACGTGGGGCAACATCGGTTAAACAACAGAAGAAAACATACATATGTATGTCTTCTTTCCAAAGGTGAAGAATAAACAGCGTAATCGATTAAATATGATTGTGTTACATAGTTTAACATTTAAAAATTATTCAGCTGATGTTTCCCTAAAATTACTAAACGGTGACGATAGATGCATTTTCGAAATAGTTTCTTATACTAAATTCGCTTTAATTTTTAGTCAATGAGGATCATCGTTTTTGAAATCTTAATGTTGAAAGCGATCCTTAATTAACATGAATTATTACAAGTGTTATATTATTAGGATTTTGAGAATGGAAACATGTTGGAGATTATAAGCTTGGTTCATATTGGGCTTAGACTCACTTGATCCGTACTCAATGTTGGATTTTTTTTACTGTAAATTGAAGGTTTTTGTTCCGAAAATTGATTTGGTAGAGATTTTACTGACTGGATTATTCTGGTTGCAAACTTCCAAAGCAATTTCGGGCGGTATTTTTATTTTTTTTTGGTATCTGTAAATTTTAATATGAAGGAAAGTTTAACATAAATATCGGCATCGCTTGGACAAACCCTT
The DNA here is from genome assembly GCA_963931995.1 of Phaonia tiefii. Lineage (NCBI taxonomy): Eukaryota > Metazoa > Arthropoda > Insecta > Diptera > Muscidae > Phaonia > Phaonia tiefii. Next base: position 126,716,548 of record OZ008370.1, on the reverse strand, counting down.
CAAGAGTAGTGCAAATCAGCATATATAAAGTAATTAATTAACTAACTTGATTAAATAAGAATTTATTTATTGAGTAATTCAACATTATAATTATACGAAGGAACCACTGAAACATATATACATACATATAATTAAAAAAGAGAATAAATTACAAATATGCCGGTGACAAGAAGTCAAAATAACTCGCGAATTATGGACATCGAGGAACCTACTAACTGTATTTTTACGATTAATATAGAGGATGACAATTCTGACGTACAGAGACGGTTTACGAGACATAATTTGCCTAGAAACGAGAACAGAATTAATGCACCACAATATACTGATGAAGTAAGAGGCAGTGCATTATTGAACCATGGCGATAATTCGAATGGAATACATGACGCAGCTACTTCTATGACCGGAAACGCGGCGAGATCAGAAGTTTTACACAACTCTACTGAAGGCCGTATTCGGCAAATAATGAATGAGTCGATTAATAGTTTAAGACAGGAAATAACAAATGTGATGTCGAATGAATTAAGAGCTGTACTTAGTAATGTGCATTTTGGGCTACCACGGAGTTCTATACCACGTGAACCACCTCAGGCGAATCATGGTTTAGGAGAGCGAAGTTCATTTGAATCTTTGAACACAGAGAGGGTTCTAAATATTATTCGGAACTGGAAATTGAAATTTATGGGATATTCATATCATATGTCGGTGGATGAATTTATCTATCGCGTGAATATTCTGACCACCAATCATTTGGGTGGCGATTTTGAACTACTGTGTAGACATGCTAGCAGTTTATTCGAGGAAAAGGCTCTCCAGTGGTATTGGAGATTTCACCGCCAGAATGACGAGATTACATGGGACACTTTGACTAGAGCGTTAAAAGCACAGTACAAAGACGATAGTACTGACTTCGACATTTTGGAGGAAATACGCAAGTTTAAGTAAAAGTCTCGTGAATGTATCGACGAGTTTTTGGATGGTATTACGTGTTTGACGGACAGGTTAAGGAATCCGATGTCGGAGTCTGAATTTTGCGAGACTGTCATTAGAAACTTGAAGCCCGAAGTTCGTCACGAGCTTTTACATATTGAAATAAACAGTATATCACAGCTGCGTAAGGAAGTACGTAAACACGAAAACTTTATGAGAGAATATAAAAAGAAAGAAATTAAAGACGCAAAAGGACGAATTTCGGAAATTGTTAAGCTGGAGATTGAAGAAAACTCGAAAAATTTGGATATTAATGAGGAAGTATGTGCGGTTAGAATTTTGAAATGCTGGAATTGTGATAAAATTGGTCATACTTTCCAAGACTGCTTGGAGGTACGACGAATATTTTGCTATGGCTGTGGCTTGCTGGATACGCATAAGCCAACTTGTCCAAAATGTAGCAAGAACAAACCGGGAAACGACAAGTCGGATGTCCGCTGGAAATAGAGAGGGCATCCGAGAAAAATAACAGAAATCTAAAAATACCAAACAACAGTAATGAAAATGATGAAGTGATGAACACCTTGAAAACCCCATTACATGAACGATTGGCAGAATTCCAAACCATACGGCAAATAAATATTGAAAGGAAGTCGCATAAGAGAATTAGGAGTACTAGACGTTTAAGGCATTATTACCAAAGGCTTAAACAGTATAAAATGTTTACTATTTCAACATTGCCAACTCATACACTGGACAGTAGACCATATGTCAACATTGGGGTAGATGGAACAGGATATTTGGCATTGCTTGATAGTGGAGCTAACAAAAGTGTAATTGGTGGACAGTTGGCAGATATAGTTCAAAAGAAGGGACAATTTCATAAATGTAAAGGGAGCGTTCGGACTGCCGATGGTCAAAGCCAAGTTGTGTTGGGATCGTTAACTTTGGACATTATCTTTCACGGTCGAACGTTGCCATTTGAATTTCTAATTGTGCCCACAATAAAGCAGGATATTATTTGTGGGTATGATTTTTGGGAAAATGTCGGTTTTAAGATTTCAGGACCTTGTATCGAGGAAGTTGAATTAGATATGCAACACCCGGATAAACTTGAACTGACTCTGACACATGTCAGAAAATTGGAAGCTGCAATCGCTGCTTTTCCTAATTCAGAAATAGATGGCTTAGGATGTACATCTCTAATGGAGCATAGCATCGATACGGGAGATGCTAAACCTATTAAACAACGATATTACCCAATATCTTCAGTACTGCAGTAGAAAAACAGCTTTGTGGAGAGTTGGACAGGATGCTTTCTCTAGGAGTTATTGAAGGAGCTCCAAGCTCTTCTTGGTCATCGCCTGCAGTGGTGGTTATTAAGCCTGGTAAAGTGCGGATGTGTTTAGATAGCCGATAATTGAATGCTGTGACGGAAAAAGATGCATATCCGATTCCGAATATTGATGGACTTCTTTCTAGACTACCGCCGGTCTATTGTATATCTAAGATCGATCTAAAAGACGCCTTCTGGCAGATCAAATTAGATGAAAGCTCGAAACCTAAGACTGCGTTTACAGTGCCAAATAGACCACTGTATCAATTTACGAGAATGCCTTTCGGGCTTTGTAACGCTCCGCAATCCTTATGTAGACTTATGGACTTGACCATACCGTACAATTTGAAATCGCATGTCTTTGTGTATTTAGACGATTTGTTAATTGTCTCGGAAAATTTTGATGTACATATAGCACATTTACTGGAGGTGGCAGCTCATCTGCGCAAAGCAGGTTTGACAATCAATGTCCAAAAGAGCAGTTTTGCGTTAAATAAAGTCAAATACCTGGGTTATGTAGTAGGATATGGAACTTTGCACGTCGATGAGGATAAAGTAAAAGCCATAAGAAATATACCCCGACCAAAGACGATAAAAGAAGTACGTCGATTCCTGGGAATGACGGGGTGGTATCGGCGATTTATTCGGGATTATTCAACTATCTCGTTTCCATTAACTGAACTCCTAACAAAGAAAAAAAAATTTGTATGGACAGACGAGACTCAAGAAGCGTTTGATATACTGAAAGGTAAGCTTACCAGCGCTCCCTTGCTGATGCACCCAAATTATAATAAACAATTCATATTGCAATGTGATGCCAGTACATACGGTATTGGGGCTGTTTTAGCCCAGGAAGATGAGCAGGGGATCGAAAAGCCCATAGCATTTATGTCGCACAAGCTAAACAAATGCCAACGAAATTATTCAATTACCGAGTTAGAGTGCTTAGCAGTAGTCATGGCAATTAAAAAATTTCGAGCTTATATCGAGGGTCAAGATTTTAAAGTTATTACAGACCATGCAAGCCTGAAATGGTTAATGAGTCAAAAGGATCTCTCAGGTCGATTAGCACGTTGGTCTCTAAAATTACAAGGCTTTAATTTTAAGATAGAACATCGAAAAGGAAAATATAACGTTGTTCCGGACACGTTATCGCGAGTACATGAAGGCGAAGACATGGTGGAATCAATTGATTTGGAAAATATGCCAGCAATTGATTTGAATTCTCAAGAATTTGCCAGTGATCAGTATGTTAAATTATGTAATGAGCTTCAGAAGAAAAATTTACCGGATTTCAAAGTAATCGATAAATATATTTACAAACGTACAGATTTCGCAAATGGGGATGAAGATGAATCCTTTTCATGGAAATTATGGGTCCCTGAGAATTTGAGAGAAAAGGTTATTTATACAGCGCATGACATTCCAAATTCATCCCACTGTGGTATCGCAAGGACTTTGGAAAGAATAAGGAGGTATTTTTATTGGCCAGGTTTGGTAGCAGACGTAAGGAGATATATTCGAAATTGCTATCTATGTAAAACGTCGAAGACACCAACTGCAGCACTGAAACCACCGCTGGGAAAAATGATAGAAACCGAAAGGCTATACATGGATATAATTGGACCGTTACCTCGTACTAAATCTGGTCATAGAGTAGGAATTTTGATAATTTTGGATCACTATTCAAAATTTACTTTTTTAAAACCGTTGAAAAAGTTAGTCTCACAACCTATCATCGATTATTTGAGAACGGAAATATTTAGCTGTTTTGGAGTACCAGAAGTAATTGTAACGGATAATGGTTCACAATTTAAAAGCCACAATTTTGAGAGTTTTTTAAGTAATGAGGGTGTCAAGCATGTATTAACAGCAGTGTACAGTCCGCAGGCAAACGCCAGTGAACGCGTCAATCGAGTCATAAATGATGCTTTACGTTCCTACGTACGAAATGATCAGCGTGATTGGGATCGATATTTGAGTGGGGTTAATTCTTCTGTAAGAAATAGTATTCACCAGAGTACAGGCAAAACACCATACCTGATAGCATTTGGTCAAACAATGATAACCAATGGAAATGACTACAATCTATTGAGAAGACTGGAACTTCTGGCGGACTCGGATATCAAACTGGAACGACAGGACGAGTTTCGACTGTTAAGAGAGTCAATTAAGCAACATATGACGAAAGCATATCAGAAGAATGAGCATCGGTACAATCTAAGATCAAGAGAAAAGCATTTTGATATCGGACAGGAGGTATTTAGGAGAAATTTTGTTCACAGCTCGAAAATTGAGCAATTTAGTTCGAAATTGGCCCCGGTGGGCATAAAAGCAAAAGTGGTTCGCAAAATAGGAAATGTCTATTATGAACTCCAAGATGAGGTGGGAACAGGCAAGGGTATTTACCATGCTAAGGACATTTGGAGTTAGCAACTTCAAGGAACTATTGTCCGCAGTTGACATATAATATTTTATTTTTTTTTGTTTTTTTTTTTTTTTAATTCTTGGTGTAATTGTAAGATATTGAAATGATGGACAGAAAGGTGTAAGGCTGCCTTTAATTTTTGTAAATACTACTGTATTTGAAATACCTGAGAACGGAAATAAAATTATATCATTTCTAATGATTTCATTAACTTCAAAAAAAAATTGTCGATATTTTTCATTCAAAAGAAAATTTTGAACAATCAAGTCATAGAAAATATATATTATAACAAGTTAAGGGAAATATATACTTGTAAATTCATATTTTGCGGATCGGGAAAGTGAGAAAATTCCCTTTACTAATACCGAGGACAGGCATATGTGGATTTCTGTTGGTAAGTTCGATCAGATTCACAATTGAAGATTTTAATATGTAGACTATTTCGGTATCCTGTCTAGATAAAGAAATTGCTCGAATTTACCCGGAAAATTCTCATTTTATTTAAACTTGAATGCAAAGATTTATTCAGTGAACCCGGCTATATTATAAATTATAATCGATCATTAACATTACACTCTAAAATTTTGCAAAAAAAAGAAGACGCCAACCCAGAAGATATATAATTGAATGGTTCAATAAATAAATCAAAGAATTATATCGCAGAAATTGGTCATCAATTATAAACATGTTTCTGTAACGCAAAATTTCTATCGATACTGGGATCATTTCAACACCCGAAGTTTAATTTTTTTTTGTGTTATTGCAAATTTTATTTTACAAAGCCAATTTTAAAATATTACATTCAACATATTATTGGTATTAGTACTCAGCAAATGCAGCCAACAAGCGCTTGTCGACGGCAATTTTGCACAGTAAGTATAAGACGTTTTGGATTATATAAAATTATTCTTACAAATTATATAAATTGGCTAAAACTTCATACTAAATATTTCTAATATTACAACTAACTAATTAATTTCGGTGTTAATATTTTTTCTGTATATTATAATTGCAAAATACGCATATAATATTGTTTCATATTACAATGTCGTTTATTTACGGTATGGGCAATTTAAACGACCGATTATAAATTTTTTTTTAAAAAAATGTTTTAACTCTAATCCTAAATAAATAAATATTGCACGAAATTGAAGGGATGTCATAAAGCAATGCCCATGTGGGCTGACGGGAATATAGCATAAAGTCGGCATGGTTGGGTGGGATACGGCTTTGGAGAGGAAACGAACACATTTTTAACCTCTCCCTACTAATTTAGATTTTCCTTCATATCATTTCATTGGGAATCGACTATTGTCAGGTATACTAAGCTACCTATAACTTATTATTTAGTATCGGACCTAGACTTATCTCCAATGGCAAGAACACCCCCCAAACCCTGAGCACAGCCGGAAAATAAAAGGTAGCGTTGACCTAGTGGAGATAGAGTCTGAGGGAAGTGGTCCGTTACATAAATATAATGGCGCCCAACGTGGGGCAACATCGGTTAAACAACAGAAGAAAACATACATATGTATGTCTTCTTTCCAAAGGTGAAGAATAAACAGCGTAATCGATTAAATATGATTGTGTTACATAGTTTAACATTTAAAAATTATTCAGCTGATGTTTCCCTAAAATTACTAAACGGTGACGATAGATGCATTTTCGAAATAGTTTCTTATACTAAATTCGCTTTAATTTTTAGTCAATGAGGATCATCGTTTTTGAAATCTTAATGTTGAAAGCGATCCTTAATTAACATGAATTATTACAAGTGTTATATTATTAGGATTTTGAGAATGGAAACATGTTGGAGATTATAAGCTTGGTTCATATTGGGCTTAGACTCACTTGATCCGTACTCAATGTTGGATTTTTTTTACTGTAAATTGAAGGTTTTTGTTCCGAAAATTGATTTGGTAGAGATTTTACTGACTGGATTATTCTGGTTGCAAACTTCCAAAGCAATTTCGGGCGGTATTTTTATTTTTTTTTGGTATCTGTAAATTTTAATATGAAGGAAAGTTTAACATAAATATCGGCATCGCTTGGACAAACCCTTCAAGAGTAGTGCAAATCAGCATATATAAAGTAATTAATTAACTAACTTGATTAAATAAGAATTTATTTATTGAGTAATTCAACATTATAATTATACGAAGGAACCACTGAAACATATATACATACATATAATTAAAAAAGAGAATAAATTACAAATATGCCGGTGACAAGAAGTCAAAATAACTCGCGAATTATGGACATCGAGGAACCTACTAACTGTATTTTTACGATTAATATAGAGGATGACAATTCTGACGTACAGAGACGGTTTACGAGACATAATTTGCCTAGAAACGAGAACAGAATTAATGCACCACAATATACTGATGAAGTAAGAGGCAGTGCATTATTGAACCATGGCGATAATTCGAATGGAATACATGACGCAGCTACTTCTATGACCGGAAACGCGGCGAGATCAGAAGTTTTACACAACTCTACTGAAGGCCGTATTCGGCAAATAATGAATGAGTCGATTAATAGTTTAAGACAGGAAATAACAAATGTGATGTCGAATGAATTAAGAGCTGTACTTAGTAATGTGCATTTTGGGCTACCACGGAGTTCTATACCACGTGAACCACCTCAGGCGAATCATGGTTTAGGAGAGCGAAGTTCATTTGAATCTTTGAACACAGAGAGGGTTCTAAATATTATTCGGAACTGGAAATTGAAATTTATGGGATATTCATATCATATGTCGGTGGATGAATTTATCTATCGCGTGAATATTCTGACCACCAATCATTTGGGTGGCGATTTTGAACTACTGTGTAGACATGCTAGCAGTTTATTCGAGGAAAAGGCTCTCCAGTGGTATTGGAGATTTCACCGCCAGAATGACGAGATTACATGGGACACTTTGACTAGAGCGTTAAAAGCACAGTACAAAGACGATAGTACTGACTTCGACATTTTGGAGGAAATACGCAAGTTTAAGTAAAAGTCTCGTGAATGTATCGACGAGTTTTTGGATGGTATTACGTGTTTGACGGACAGGTTAAGGAATCCGATGTCGGAGTCTGAATTTTGCGAGACTGTCATTAGAAACTTGAAGCCCGAAGTTCGTCACGAGCTTTTACATATTGAAATAAACAGTATATCACAGCTGCGTAAGGAAGTACGTAAACACGAAAACTTTATGAGAGAATATAAAAAGAAAGAAATTAAAGACGCAAAAGGACGAATTTCGGAAATTGTTAAGCTGGAGATTGAAGAAAACTCGAAAAATTTGGATATTAATGAGGAAGTATGTGCGGTTAGAATTTTGAAATGCTGGAATTGTGATAAAATTGGTCATACTTTCCAAGACTGCTTGGAGGTACGACGAATATTTTGCTATGGCTGTGGCTTGCTGGATACGCATAAGCCAACTTGTCCAAAATGTAGCAAGAACAAACCGGGAAACGACAAGTCGGATGTCCGCTGGAAATAGAGAGGGCATCCGAGAAAAATAACAGAAATCTAAAAATACCAAACAACAGTAATGAAAATGATGAAGTGATGAACACCTTGAAAACCCCATTACATGAACGATTGGCAGAATTCCAAACCATACGGCAAATAAATATTGAAAGGAAGTCGCATAAGAGAATTAGGAGTACTAGACGTTTAAGGCATTATTACCAAAGGCTTAAACAGTATAAAATGTTTACTATTTCAACATTGCCAACTCATACACTGGACAGTAGACCATATGTCAACATTGGGGTAGATGGAACAGGATATTTGGCATTGCTTGATAGTGGAGCTAACAAAAGTGTAATTGGTGGACAGTTGGCAGATATAGTTCAAAAGAAGGGACAATTTCATAAATGTAAAGGGAGCGTTCGGACTGCCGATGGTCAAAGCCAAGTTGTGTTGGGATCGTTAACTTTGGACATTATCTTTCACGGTCGAACGTTGCCATTTGAATTTCTAATTGTGCCCACAATAAAGCAGGATATTATTTGTGGGTATGATTTTTGGGAAAATGTCGGTTTTAAGATTTCAGGACCTTGTATCGAGGAAGTTGAATTAGATATGCAACACCCGGATAAACTTGAACTGACTCTGACACATGTCAGAAAATTGGAAGCTGCAATCGCTGCTTTTCCTAATTCAGAAATAGATGGCTTAGGATGTACATCTCTAATGGAGCATAGCATCGATACGGGAGATGCTAAACCTATTAAACAACGATATTACCCAATATCTTCAGTACTGCAGTAGAAAAACAGCTTTGTGGAGAGTTGGACAGGATGCTTTCTCTAGGAGTTATTGAAGGAGCTCCAAGCTCTTCTTGGTCATCGCCTGCAGTGGTGGTTATTAAGCCTGGTAAAGTGCGGATGTGTTTAGATAGCCGATAATTGAATGCTGTGACGGAAAAAGATGCATATCCGATTCCGAATATTGATGGACTTCTTTCTAGACTACCGCCGGTCTATTGTATATCTAAGATCGATCTAAAAGACGCCTTCTGGCAGATCAAATTAGATGAAAGCTCGAAACCTAAGACTGCGTTTACAGTGCCAAATAGACCACTGTATCAATTTACGAGAATGCCTTTCGGGCTTTGTAACGCTCCGCAATCCTTATGTAGACTTATGGACTTGACCATACCGTACAATTTGAAATCGCATGTCTTTGTGTATTTAGACGATTTGTTAATTGTCTCGGAAAATTTTGATGTACATATAGCACATTTACTGGAGGTGGCAGCTCATCTGCGCAAAGCAGGTTTGACAATCAATGTCCAAAAGAGCAGTTTTGCGTTAAATAAAGTCAAATACCTGGGTTATGTAGTAGGATATGGAACTTTGCACGTCGATGAGGATAAAGTAAAAGCCATAAGAAATATACCCCGACCAAAGACGATAAAAGAAGTACGTCGATTCCTGGGAATGACGGGGTGGTATCGGCGATTTATTCGGGATTATTCAACTATCTCGTTTCCATTAACTGAACTCCTAACAAAGAAAAAAAAATTTGTATGGACAGACGAGACTCAAGAAGCGTTTGATATACTGAAAGGTAAGCTTACCAGCGCTCCCTTGCTGATGCACCCAAATTATAATAAACAATTCATATTGCAATGTGATGCCAGTACATACGGTATTGGGGCTGTTTTAGCCCAGGAAGATGAGCAGGGGATCGAAAAGCCCATAGCATTTATGTCGCACAAGCTAAACAAATGCCAACGAAATTATTCAATTACCGAGTTAGAGTGCTTAGCAGTAGTCATGGCAATTAAAAAATTTCGAGCTTATATCGAGGGTCAAGATTTTAAAGTTATTACAGACCATGCAAGCCTGAAATGGTTAATGAGTCAAAAGGATCTCTCAGGTCGATTAGCACGTTGGTCTCTAAAATTACAAGGCTTTAATTTTAAGATAGAACATCGAAAAGGAAAATATAACGTTGTTCCGGACACGTTATCGCGAGTACATGAAGGCGAAGACATGGTGGAATCAATTGATTTGGAAAATATGCCAGCAATTGATTTGAATTCTCAAGAATTTGCCAGTGATCAGTATGTTAAATTATGTAATGAGCTTCAGAAGAAAAATTTACCGGATTTCAAAGTAATCGATAAATATATTTACAAACGTACAGATTTCGCAAATGGGGATGAAGATGAATCCTTTTCATGGAAATTATGGGTCCCTGAGAATTTGAGAGAAAAGGTTATTTATACAGCGCATGACATTCCAAATTCATCCCACTGTGGTATCGCAAGGACTTTGGAAAGAATAAGGAGGTATTTTTATTGGCCAGGTTTGGTAGCAGACGTAAGGAGATATATTCGAAATTGCTATCTATGTAAAACGTCGAAGACACCAACTGCAGCACTGAAACCACCGCTGGGAAAAATGATAGAAACCGAAAGGCTATACATGGATATAATTGGACCGTTACCTCGTACTAAATCTGGTCATAGAGTAGGAATTTTGATAATTTTGGATCACTATTCAAAATTTACTTTTTTAAAACCGTTGAAAAAGTTAGTCTCACAACCTATCATCGATTATTTGAGAACGGAAATATTTAGCTGTTTTGGAGTACCAGAAGTAATTGTAACGGATAATGGTTCACAATTTAAAAGCCACAATTTTGAGAGTTTTTTAAGTAATGAGGGTGTCAAGCATGTATTAACAGCAGTGTACAGTCCGCAGGCAAACGCCAGTGAACGCGTCAATCGAGTCATAAATGATGCTTTACGTTCCTACGTACGAAATGATCAGCGTGATTGGGATCGATATTTGAGTGGGGTTAATTCTTCTGTAAGAAATAGTATTCACCAGAGTACAGGCAAAACACCATACCTGATAGCATTTGGTCAAACAATGATAACCAATGGAAATGACTACAATCTATTGAGAAGACTGGAACTTCTGGCGGACTCGGATATCAAACTGGAACGACAGGACGAGTTTCGACTGTTAAGAGAGTCAATTAAGCAACATATGACGAAAGCATATCAGAAGAATGAGCATCGGTACAATCTAAGATCAAGAGAAAAGCATTTTGATATCGGACAGGAGGTATTTAGGAGAAATTTTGTTCACAGCTCGAAAATTGAGCAATTTAGTTCGAAATTGGCCCCGGTGGGCATAAAAGCAAAAGTGGTTCGCAAAATAGGAAATGTCTATTATGAACTCCAAGATGAGGTGGGAACAGGCAAGGGTATTTACCATGCTAAGGACATTTGGAGTTAGCAACTTCAAGGAACTATTGTCCGCAGTTGACATATAATATTTTATTTTTTTTTGTTTTTTTTTTTTTTTAATTCTTGGTGTAATTGTAAGATATTGAAATGATGGACAGAAAGGTGTAAGGCTGCCTTTAATTTTTGTAAATACTACTGTATTTGAAATACCTGAGAACGGAAATAAAATTATATCATTTCTAATGATTTCATTAACTTCAAAAAAAAATTGTCGATATTTTTCATTCAAAAGAAAATTTTGAACAATCAAGTCATAGAAAATATATATTATAACAAGTTAAGGGAAATATATACTTGTAAATTCATATTTTGCGGATCGGGAAAGTGAGAAAATTCCCTTTACTAATACCGAGGACAGGCATATGTGGATTTCTGTTGGTAAGTTCGATCAGATTCACAATTGAAGATTTTAATATGTAGACTATTTCGGTATCCTGTCTAGATAAAGAAATTGCTCGAATTTACCCGGAAAATTCTCATTTTATTTAAACTTGAATGCAAAGATTTATTCAGTGAACCCGGCTATATTATAAATTATAATCGATCATTAACATTACACTCTAAAATTTTGCAAAAAAAAGAAGACGCCAACCCAGAAGATATATAATTGAATGGTTCAATAAATAAATCAAAGAATTATATCGCAGAAATTGGTCATCAATTATAAACATGTTTCTGTAACGCAAAATTTCTATCGATACTGGGATCATTTCAACACCCGAAGTTTAATTTTTTTTTGTGTTATTGCAAATTTTATTTTACAAAGCCAATTTTAAAATATTACATTCAACATATTATTGGTATTAGTACTCAGCAAATGCAGCCAACAAGCGCTTGTCGACGGCAATTTTGCACAGTAAGTATAAGACGTTTTGGATTATATAAAATTATTCTTACAAATTATATAAATTGGCTAAAACTTCATACTAAATATTTCTAATATTACAACTAACTAATTAATTTCGGTGTTAATATTTTTTCTGTATATTATAATTGCAAAATACGCATATAATATTGTTTCATATTACAATGTCGTTTATTTACGGTATGGGCAATTTAAACGACCGATTATAAATTTTTTTTTAAAAAAATGTTTTAACTCTAATCCTAAATAAATAAATATTGCACGAAATTGAAGGGATGTCATAAAGCAATGCCCATGTGGGCTGACGGGAATATAGCATAAAGTCGGCATGGTTGGGTGGGATACGGCTTTGGAGAGGAAACGAACACATTTTTAACCTCTCCCTACTAATTTAGATTTTCCTTCATATCATTTCATTGGGAATCGACTATTGTCAGGTATACTAAGCTACCTATAACTTATTATTTAGTATCGGACCTAGACTTATCTCCAATGGCAAGAACACCCGCCAAACCCTGAGGACAGCCGGAAAATAAAAGGCAGCGTTGGCCTAGTGGAGATAGAGTCTGAGGGAAGTGGTTCGTTACACAAGGAGTGGTCGTTACACTCAATGGCGATCGTTATCGGGCCATGTTGAACGAATTTTTGTTCACAAAAATTGTAGAGGAGGATATTGGCAACATTTGGTTTCAACAGGACGGCGCTACGTGCCACACAACCGAAGCTACACTCGATGTTGTGCGCCCTGTTTTTGAAGATCGCATTATCAGACGCAGAGCTGATGTCGTTTGGCCACCTCTGAGCTGCGATTTGACGCCGTTGGACTATTATTTGTGGGGTGCCCTCAAAGATAAGTGTTACGCCGACAAGCCAGAGACAATTGACGCTTTAAAGGAGAATATTCGTGAAGCCATTGGTGAAATACAGCTGCACACAATCGATAATGTGCTTAAAAATTGGACCGATCGTGTAAGCTACTGCATGGCCAGCCGAGGCAGCCATTTGAATGAAATTATTTTCCATTATTAACCGGAAGGATTATACTTTCACCTAAAAAAAGAAATTTGAGAAAATATTCAGTAGTTTTTTTTTATAGCATTTTCAAAAAAAAAAAGTTATTTGGCGGACCCTTAAAAAAAAATGTCTGGTTTGTTCGATTATACGTCTTAAAGTGATCAATAATATATACACTTTTTGGACTCTTCTGTCTTCTTTATTGCATTTAATAGAAATAACTTTAATATTGTGACTTAAATAATAAAAGTCACTGAATAAAATAAACATCAAATAAATAAAAAACAAAAACAAAAATAACTCTTATTTCGGATACATAGAATTTAAATAAAATATATAGAATTTAAATATATATATAACTGTTTTGATTTTACATACATTACATTTTTTACATTTTTAATTTTGATTCTCAGCATGAAAAGAAATCCATTGGTATACAACATGTGGATGTACAACATTAACGTCATAGAAAGTTATTCAAACTAAAATTTCATAAATAACTATTATTTCCGGTGCCTGGAAAAAATACAATAAAAACTTAAAAATTTTCAAAAATTAAATACTGGAGATAACTTTCGATTTCGCGTTCTCCAGGAAGTTAAGTGCATCGTATCCACTTTGTACATTCCTAATAAATTTGACCAGCTGGCAGTATCAAAGAAAATTGTATCGAGAAATCACACGCATTTAAGGCATAAGAAACACCTATGGCGCCGATATTTCGGAAATTTTAAAAATATTTTATTCCCCTCTTCGGAATAAAATTTCAAAATTATTTTCCCCCAGTTATAGACATTTACAATTTGTTAAAATTTTTAAAAATTCTATTAAGGTGTACATAAGTAAACTCGAATCTTTGCATTTCAGAAGTTTTTTCGCGATTTAAAGAATTTTGAAGAAGTATTATGCTCGTGAAACTTTTGCTAATTTAGCAATATTTATTTTTTGTTTCAATTTTTAGAGATGATTACATACATGTTTTTTTTAAGATGCTTAATATCTTCCTAAAAGTTGCTTCTAAATTTCCTATTAAAATTCACCCTAAGTCATCCACAGTAACCAAAAGCTAAAATGGTTTCATAAAATTTCACTAAACTAGATTCGAATTTCAAATTGAATGGAATACCTCTATCGACTAGGGTATATTCCCATCTAAAACAAATCATATTCAGGGAATTATAACTCGTTTCCAGTTAACGGAAAAACAGTTTGTCCCAAATACTTTTCGTTTATCTTAAAAGATTTTTGAGTTTGGAATTATAACAAACGGTTTGGAAGCGCTTTCTGATCCACGTAAACGTTTTTGGAGTTTATGGATAACGTATATATTTTGTTTTAAATGGTTTTAGGTTCCTGTAAAAAAAATTTTATTGATCACAAAAAAAATTGTTTGTTCGTTCAACAACTTTTCGTTTACCGCAATTGAATTCCCCAAATGATGATCATTTATATGAGATTTCGTTTGGGCGTAACGAAATTATTAATTGCAAAAAAAAATTTACATCATTAACGAAAATGTGATAAAAGTTCTAACTAAAAACGAAAGAAATGCTTTAAATTTAACAAACAGTACAATTTAAGTTACCTGATTGCAATAGTAAGATACGTGCGTTCTCACATTAACTGGATGCGGGTTCTGCTGCCTGTGCCGAGATGATGACGCAAACCACATTTTAAAAATTTCAATGGTCATCAGACAAATGATGAAATTTAGAGTACAATCACGATGGTTCATCATCGCTGGTAAGACCGCCACCGTGCAGCGCAACTACTTTTGCAGATAGTGCCGTTCTTTTGGTATTATATTCCTAGAGTGGGAGCGTTTGCGGTATTTTGTATACCAAATTCTCTTTGTCAGATTTGTGGTTGCTGACGATGATATCGATGATAATGATGATTGCGCTAGTTTAGTATTATTTGTTGGCAGTCGGTCTCTATTGCCAATAGGCTGATCCATAGCTGAACTTGAAGCAATGCTCGCCACTGTCTATGTGTAAATTGCCTTTTTCTTATATTCCGATTTTTTTTGTTTCGTCTTAGTAAACACTTGAAAACAAGAATGAAACAACGACCCGAATTTGTATGTTTTTCACTCAAGAAGTGTTTGTAGATATTTTCTCATTCTTAGTGTTTTCAGACTTCTGACTACTTCTTATTATTACATATTTTTCTTATTATATTTTGTAAATTTCTTATGCGAAATTTCTTTCCGGGATTTTCTTTTAAATTTATTATTTTTCCGTAAAAAGTTATTCAAATTAATTTATTTTCTAGATTGATATGAAGATTGCAGTCACTGAAAAGAAACATAAAAAAATTTATATATTGAATATATTCAGATGAAGGATAATTTGAAATAATTGCGAACACAGCTACAATTTTTAGGCCAGAAGTCGCTAGGGTTAGCATTTTGTTGGCCGTGAAAATCGACGTCAAGAGGACTTTAGGAGTTTAAGTTTCTATAGTTTTCGTGAAACTATAATGATAGTAATGCGTCATTAAAACAACTGACATTTGACAGTAATTAAGCATACTATTCAAAATATTGAAAGGAACAGAATTATTTTATAAAAATCAATTTTTAAAATCGTAAGCACATTTTAGCTATTTAAGATCTAGAAATCATTAGGATGCATTTTGCAAAAAAGGCTTGAAAATATTGCCGTGAAAATAATGCGCTGTCAAAATTCTGAAATAATATTTTTCTAATTAATGTCATCATGGCACGTCACTTGAGCAGTTTACTTCAACATTGAGATACTATGTTATCTCACCGACTGCAGCATCACAGGCAAAGCAGTAAGCTCAGCACACACAACATGGGAACCAGCACACAATATAAAAGAGACACGACGCTCAAATCGAGGTATTACAAAGCGCAACGTCAACGAGAGCTCAGTGGTGAAAGTTATGGAGAAACTGCTACAGCATAATTCGCACATGACATTGTCAACTGGCAATTTCAATATGCATGGAAAAATATTGATTTATTTTGCTACGTTTGCGGTCATCAAATCAGAAAACAAAGTTTTACAAGATTTCAAAAGGAAACGAATCTTTAAAGTAGTGAATTCAAGATAGCATATAAGTTGTTTTCGACGAAGTAGACTTGACCGGTGAAAATTGTACACCTAATACAGTGTGTCGCCAATGTTATAACACTCTCATGGCATGGTTGAGTGGAGGCAAACATAGTATGAAGTATTGTAAGCCGGTAAACTGGATTAATCGCCCAGGTGATCATGATGAAACCAGTTGCTATGCATGCGTAAATTGCACATGTCGTCCAAATCGACATGCTAAGAAGACAAAATTTATAAAGCAACTGTAACAGCCACACTATCAGTGCTTGCACCTGAAAATTTTGTATCACCAAGGCCGCTAACTCCAGATCGTAGAACACAATTTAGAGGAATGATTAGAGCAAGTGGTGTTACTTATGAAAATCCATTTGATACCGATTATGACCCCCAACAGGGAAGAGATGGCTCCCAACTAATAACACAAATGGAAATGGATTTCATTGTGGCCATATTGGGAATATCGCAGCGACTTGCCATATTTTTGACAGCGTTTTTAAAGCAAACAAACATCACACATGCTAATGTTAACTCTACGTCGTACCGCAAACGGCAAGCTGAATTTCAGAGCCTCTACACTCTACATTATGACAATTCATTCGCTTACTGCAACGATATGAAAGCTTTGGTGGTAAAAATGGTTCTGTTCTATTTCAAGCTTGAAAGCAGCGTTGTTGAATGTGTCGAACCGAAAACCTTCCATTCCGCTAGCAGTGGTTATTAACGTGAAAGAAAGCTATGAAACATTGAAAGATATAATGAAAAAAATCCAATACTACGAAAATAGATGGAACATTTCCTGTGATTTGAACGTCCAAAATTCTTTTGTTTCTTTGTAATTGGTATTCGCGCTCAACTCTGAATCAATACCAATGTAATTTGTGGATACCAAAAGGAAGTGTGGAGGAACAAACGAAACAACATAGACTGAAGAATGCACCTTTAATTGACAATACTCAAGACATCTTGCTGCCACCGCTCCACATAAAATTGGGAATTGTTAAAAAATTCATCGAAGTGGCCGTTGTAAATTGTCCAAACGCATTCGACTATTTGAAAATCGTTTTCCCAAAGCGTAGCGATGACAAAATTAAAAAAGGTATTGTAGTAAATTTAAAACGAATTTTTTGTTCACCTAATTGTACTATTTAAACTATGTTAATGTTTCCTTTTCTGTCTCTATTTTTTGTTTTCATTTAACAGGCGTACTTAATGGCCCTAACATTAGAAAGCTATTCAAGAGCAACTTTGAATCATCGCTCGATGATAGTCATTCAATGGCATGGATTTACCTTCAGCGTGTATGCACCAGACTCTTGGGAGGGGATCGAGACGTGGAACCGAAAGCAAGGGAATGGGTGAAAGAAATACTGTATTATTTTGAGAAAATCGGCACATCGATGGCATTCACGCTGCATTTTCATTTTGGCGATAGCATGGAGAACGGTTTCACGAAACCACAATGCCCATGGAAAACCGGTACAAAGGTACAAAAGCAAACGCATTGCTTGCAGAGGTAATATCAATTTTATTGATGCATTGTTTTGCATTCCTTTTTTGATTTCTTTTCTAATTCATTTCAGGTATGTTGGTGGGGTCACAAGATCACCCTGTATGATGTTAGTGAAGTATTTGACGAAGAAAAAGCTGATGATGGAGGGCAGTCTGGAAGCAACGTGCCTGTGGACACAAAAAGTTCTGAATCAGAGTCAGATTCGGATGACGATTTGGATCCACAACGATTTGGATCCACAACGATTTGGATCCACAACGATTTGCAATTTATAAATATAATACGAATATTGTTTTATTATTTTTGTAAGAGATAGCATAGTATCTCAATGCTGTAGTAAAGAAAACCCAAATGAAATTAAAAAAATTTTGGGAAATTTTTCACATTCACAAATCCATTTAAGGATTTATTTTCGTACTTACGAGTATTCCCAGTTGGCGCTAAAATGTCCCACAAAATTGAATTCTAGGGGGTTGATGCGTATTAAAAAAAATGCAATGAGTGTTCGAACTCACGGGCGATGTGTTAACACCTTTTTGCTACACGGTAACTGTTCGATTTATATGAACACATGTGTGAATGTTACATGGTAAAATAAAAAAAACGGCGTTCAATCATATGATGACGTTACATTTAAATAATATTAATATTTAAAATTATTTAAAGACCAGTGCAAGCATATGTGTCATTATTTTCTTGCTTAAAACTTTTTGTTTTATTCCCACAAAAATCAAAAAATTCAAAGCAACAGACACTTGTATGTACATACATACATTGTTATATACGTACATAAATAAATGGTTTCCCATTACATCCCATAAAGGGACAGGGGAGAGCTTCTCATATTCGTACATACGCTACACAAGTTCACAAAATTTTCGTTGCTCTCTTACTATCTCATTTGTATATACGTATAATACGTCCTTATTCTCTTTGCTCTGAGAGTGCTCCTCACCCACATTTTATTTGACTTACCTTTCACAATAATAAAAAACTAACCCGTAAAAAACATAGTTTTTGACTATAAATTCTTTATATATGACCACGCCCCTTTGTCCAATCCCCCCCATATTTGCAGCTGATCTTAGTATATGTAAACCTAACCAACATACCCAATTTTGTTCAAATACCGTTAACAGGAGCAGAAATAATGGATTTTTAATTTGTGACTTGTATGTTAGGTACCACGCCCCTTTCTCCAATCCCGCCCATATTTTGATAGTTTAGTTTTGTCGTCGCCATTAGTTGGCCTGCGAAGTTTCAGCTCGAGTGGATCACGGGAAAAGGGTTAAAAATCAATCTAAAATTTTTTTCGCCATATACGCATACATGCATACAAACAGGTGAAGTTAATATAAAGAATTTAAAAAAGCGTTCAATCATATGATGACGTTTCATTTAAATATTATTAATAATTAATAACACTTAAAAATATTTAAAGACAAGTGTCATTAAGCGTGTTTTGGTTACACCGCTTGCTTATATAATCGCTTGTTTTGTATGAAGCACTTAACGAAGACTTAGCGAGAACTTAGCGACGCGAATCATTTTCGCTAAGTTTAAGAAACATAGTTTTTGACATCTTTTACCGCTTTCAGCCTTTTTACATATTTTTTAATAAAATTGCTTATCGCTAAATATCGCTTATTTCTTTGCAACTTAGCAAGCGATAATCGCTTACTTGTAACCAAAACACGACTATTATTTTCTTGATTAATACTTTTGTTTTATTTTGTTTTATTTCTTGATTAATAAAAATAAATAAATGGTTTCCCATTACATCCTATGAAGGGACCGGGGAGAACTTCTCACAACCACTGAGCTGTGCGCTTTCCAGTTTTCACTCACTGATTGGGACCTACAGTTTTACACCGATTCCGAACGGTACTTTGAGAAGCTTTTTCATGGCTATATACTCGATAGTGTCGCCGTCACTATGCGAGGTGACCGCCGCCGAAAGAAATTTGAAGGTGGTCAGAGCAGGGTTTGAACCCAGGATCTCATGTACAAGAGCCGCGCACACTAACCATTGCACCACCGACGGCCATTAATACTTTTTGTTTTTATTATATGTATTTACATACATACACTGTTATGCTCGTACATACGCTACACAAGTTTACAATTTTCGTTGCTCTCTTTCTATCTCATTTTTATATACACGTACGTATGTACGTATAACCACGTCATTATTCTTTTTGCTCTGAGAGTGCTTCGCACCCACAAAATACAACTATTTGCTGCCGCTACATGAGTGTGTGTGTTTTTTCGCAGGGTGGGTCACCCTTCTCATTTAGGGGTATGAAAAATAGATGTTGGCCGATTCTGAGATCTACCCGATATGCACACAAAATTTCATACAAATCGGTCCAGCCGTTTCGGAGGAGTTTAACGGCAAACAATGTGTGATCGCAGTCGGACAATCTGTGTGAACGCAGTCGGGCAAATTGTGTTTGGATGTGTTCACTTTGTGAATTTAGGCCGTACCCGCGCCTATAGATGTTAACACATCAAAAATTGACGTTCCCATAAACAGCTCTTCAATGTGCATCTTATGAAATAATGTGCGAGACCATAATAAGGGTACCAGACCTTTGATCGTGTGGAACACAATCCATCCAGCCAAACTCAACGTAATTTTTACTGGGTTTCATGTCAATTTGAGTTTTTAAACCTACAACACTATGCAACAAAATTTTGGTTTTCGATTGGGAGGCGAATAATTCCTTCAATGAATCATTACACTAGGTTCGTATTGCAAACCCCCAAACATGCAGGCCACTATGTATTTTACGGACCGCTATTTCAAAACTAAAGCAGGAATACGTCGTTTAGCTAAAATATTTCATCATATATCGAAGTTGATTTTCGTAGAACAATCGTTGATGTAAAGGATCCTTTTTGGCTGGTTTTAAGCAGTACAAAAAAATGGAGCTAACAAGCAGAATGCAGGTATGGCAATACATTTTTAGTAGTGACATCAAGTTTTTTGCTACGATTACATTTGACTTGTCGTACACCAGCAAGGCCTATTCAATTGAACCCTCAGTAAACCTTGAACTTTTCCATGGCAAAAGTTTTTGTACGGTTTTTATGAATTGCCAGACGAGGCCATCAGCACCATATCTGTCCTACCCATTCAAATATACAGTTGAGACAAGAAATGTGTTTATGGTAACAGAGGAGAACAAGGCAAATAAAGAAAATTCCTTACAATGCATGTAGGTGTCAGAAGGATACAATAGCTCCCCATTAGCATTAAGCAAACAAATGATATGAACTGAATGTACCAAAGAATATTTACTTCAACCAACTCAAAATAACAACATACAAGTACCATTTCCAAATTTCAACACATTATCTACAGTGAAATCAAAACACAATTGCTTTTGTTTCTTCTTTGAGATGTTTACGACGGTTATGTGGTTACATTAAACCCACCTGCGTCTGCTATATTTTTTCAGTGATACAAAGGGGTCCCCAAAGTTGCTATAGTAATTGTTAACTATATATGTTTCGTTTAGCATTAAGAGAGGGTCATGTGGAAAATTGCGAAGATTTTTCTTCCGTGACTATTAAATATTAGCTTGATAAGTAGGCTGAGAAAGATGGGCCACAGAATTGGTGTTTCACCTGATGATCCATTTCTGAGCATAGAAGTAACCTAGCGTATAGGCAAGGAGTGCGAACTTCGTATTCCCAAGAGAACTTCAAATGTTCCTATAGGAAGTTCGTACTGAGCTGAGAAAGAGGGGCCACAGAATTTGTGTTTCACCTGATGATCCATTTCTGAGCATAGAAGTAACCTAGTGTATAGGCAAGGAGTGCGAACATCGTATTCCCAAGAGAACTTCAAATGTTTCTATAGGAAGTTCGTACTGTTTGTAAATTTTCCCGGTATTCTTCCTTTCATTGGCCTGGGGTGTTCCCAACTGTTCCCCCATGTTAATGTCCCTCTCGCATACAATGCATTCATTTGAATTGGCTTAAGACACAACTTAAGGCACGTATACGCCCAATGTTAACCGTCCGGTTAGAACACTCACGAATCGACTGAGTTTGAATTTATCCAGCTTCACGAATCCGTTGGTCTTGTTCTCATCAGTGTCGCTCCTCAGATTTTTTGTCGTCCAGCTCCCGTCTGATGCGATCCATAATCGTCTATGGGTTTCAAAAACATCGTCTACTGGTTTGACCCAATGCAAGTCAGCTTGTTCGCATTGTCGCTTCAAATATCTTGAAGCATCCAGAAGTCCGTGTTATCCGCAGGCTCTTAGTGGTAGAGAATTTGTGTATCTCCTCGGTGCGTTCGCGTCGCCTTGGCGACCTAACAATCATTCAAATCCTCAATAGAACTACAACTATTAGCCAAACATTTGCCAATGTTCATTATTTGTTTCAATTTGTTTATATGCCAAATTAAATATATGGACATGGTAATATCGATTTTGAATTTTAAAAGGATCCAAAATTGGTGCCGACAAAATCCTAAATTTTAAGGATTTTTTAAAATATTAGTGAAACATCCTTTTGCGATGAAAACTTATTATTTGAGCACACGAAATCCATTCGTCTCCATAAATTTTTTCAGAAGATCGTTAAGTTTATTACCCATGCATTATTTAAAAAATGTTAATCCTCTGAAATTTTGACAAGGCAATGGAAGCTAGTATTTGATACACATTTTCTTTGAATCATGAATGAGTATAAAAGTGTCCCGATCTCAGCATACAATGACCGAGAAGCCGCTTTTTATATGTAAACCCAAATATCGGTTCTTAAAAAATTCACATTTTCGTACAACCGGCTTAGGCGTTTTTTTTTTGTTATTGAATCTGGTTTTTTTTTTTTAAATTCACATTTTCGAATAACCGGCTAAGCCGTTTTTTTAATTATTGAATCGTGGATTTTTTAACTTATTAATTAAAATTCACAAAGTTCGTACAACGTATACTGAAAACAGTATCATTCTAAACTCTTCCCAATCCGAACTGCAAAAACTGGCTTCAATTTCAGTTATTGCCTTTGAAATTATAACTGATGTTTGTTAAATTTTACTTGATGTCTTGCAAATTAAAATTGATGTCTTTTAAAATTCAACAGATGCCTTGTAAAAATTTCCATTGATGTCTTTTACAATTAAATTGATGTCTACAAAGTTGCAATTTGTATCTTAAAATTCAATTACTGTCTCTTTAATTTAAATTGATACCTTCTAAAATCCAACTGATGCCATTCAAATGTGAATTGATGTGTTTTAAATTTCAATTTATATCTTTTAAAATTCAATTAATGTCTTTTAAATTTCAATTCATGCCTTAACTATTAATTGATGACGTTTAAATTGCACTTTAAATCTTAAAATTGACTTTATGTCCCTTAAGTTTTAATTGATGCCTATTTAAATTCAATTGATGTCTTTTAAATTTCAATTTATGTCTTCTAAATTACAATATTTGTATTTTAAAAATAAACTAATGTCTTTTTAAATTTCAATTGATGTCTTTGAAATTTTAAATAATACATTTAAAATTTCAATTTATTTAAAATTTCAATTAGTGTCTGTTAAATTGCGATTGATATCCTTTAAAACTCAATGGATGTCTTTTAAATTTAAATTGAAGTCTTTACATTGTAACTGATGTATTTTACATTATGACTTATGTTTTAAATTTCAATTGACGTCTTTTGAATTTAAAATCAAACTTTAGATTTTCAATTGATATATTTAAAAATTGAATTGATATTTGTTAAATTTCAATATGAAATAATGCTGAACATTTAAGACAAATAACTACCCATTTCTATGAAGTTTATTTCATTTTTCTAACAAGGATAATGGAGAAATGTTCGCAACTGGTGTAAAATTGTAGGTCCCAATCAGTGAGGGAAAACTAGCGCACAGCTCACTGGTTGTGAGCAGATCTCCCCAATGCCGTCACGGAATGTAGTGGGAAACAATTTTTTTTTTGACGATAGCCTAAATAATGATTGCAGTGAAAGAATAAACATTATAAATCATCCACCAAATATGATAACAACGACTACCCACAGTATAGAAAAATTGTATACCTTCGATAGATTTAAAAAGAGGATTTAGAATTACATTAATCCATTAATAAGCTTTGTTAAGCTTTAAATTTCATAAATCTGAACATAAACTCGAACAAATATTTCCTTGATTTTATACTACAGACAAAAGCTTTGATGGGCTGAAATGGAAGGTTTTATCTCGGTTAGTTCTTGTTTTCAGCAGTATGGCACACCATTTCTCACAGCTCATCAAACAATCGATCTTTTACGCACTCAGTTATCAGCTGTCTTGGCGATGCTAATTGCCATGTAGTGTGCCGTTAAAGACCGATGCTATGCGAATAAACCAGACACGATCCACACCCTTAAGGCGAATATCGTCTGAGCCATTCGTGAGATAGAAACAGAAACCGTCAATAAGGTCTGGGAATATTTGACGGATAGGATGAGCTACTTCGAAACCAGCTAAGGCATCAATTGAAATTTGATTTAAGGCATCAATTGAATATGAATATTTGTTATTTCTAATAAAGGCATAATACACTAAACGAAATTAAGTTTAGTTCACTCTATTTAATTTTTAAAAAGATACTTGTAGTTGGGCCACCCGTTGTACAAATTGTTTTCATAACACGAACGGACGAATCAGGCGAAATTAGAACGTTAATATCACCCAAATTGAGACGCTAATATCACGGGTTAAATGAGATATTTATTCTTTACATGCTTCTTTAATAAATTTCTAAAATAATTACGTCTTTTGACCCATGAAACCCAATTTATTTTAGTTTTGGGCGATCTGTTCGTTTGTTCAAATTCGTTGTATGAAAACAGGCCTTTAAATTCCTACTGAAATAAATGACTCTAAAATAAGTCAAATAAGTTCCTAAAGTTTATAAAAACAGATATGCGATTTAGAGAAGAATGACTGTGACTACAGTAACAATCTATAGTGAAATCTCTTTCGCAACATATTTTTGGGAAAGATTTAAACCCTGTCTGCCCATTTTAGAACCATTTTCATTACAATGTTTTAAAGGAGGATTTCAATTGATATAGTTCCAGGTAGAAAATATCGAATTGCCGTCTTTGACGACCCCTGGTCAAGTACGTTGCCCAATAAATCCGCAGAACGTTTTGATCCACTGACTGTTAACTTTGGACCACTTTCTAGGTAATTTTTAAATAGAGCACGAAAAAGGGCCTGTAAACTTTCAAATGAAACAGAACACGAACGTGAAAATAGTGTTAAATTTTATTAAAGATATGTGATCACAAGAAGTAACTTAATAAAATATATATACAGGGTGCAACAAACGTAGATATACAATGTCTCTTTTTTCTATTCCACTGATAAAACTTGGGATATATAAAAATTATATCGCTGTACCATCGCACAAACATCTACAATTGTTTCTCAGGTCTTTGAAATTAAGCATTCAATAGTCCAAAAATTCGGTCGCAGATGAATAATTTTGGTGCATTTGGGACTGTTGAAGGCTCAAGCTACACTAGCAGACCTCAAACCAGTAGATCTTTTGAAAATGTTGACGTTGTGAGACAGAGCTTCGCAGAAATCTCGGTGAGATCAACTAGAACTGCCCAGTTTTAACTTTCTAGAAGCACCGTTCGGCGGATATTAACAGAGGATTTGCATTCCATACAATACATATACTTTACAAAAAAGATAATCATGTATTTAATATAATATATTCGAAAAGATCTGGTGGGGAAGTTACTGGTGGGGGCATTACCATATCCAGCTAGTGTAATCATGTCGTGGAGGAATAATTCAATCCCCAAAAATTTCTGTTGCACTGTGCACGTTGAAGGACGATGTTTTTGTTCTTGGTATTCTTACATTACATATGTTATGTTGACTATTCGTACAGTAGCTTGATGCAATTCCTGATTTCTAAGAACAGCATGGTTGGTTTTTTGGGACAAAAATAGAATAAAGATAATAGCAGCCTTTGGTTATTGTTTACTTGGCAGGGCATATCTATCATCAGCTGATAGCGAACCCGGTTAAGTTTTTCTGACACTCAGACGTGTTTCAAACTGAGTTTTTTGCTCAACTCAACTAGTGCAATAATGGTTTAAGTAATTTTATAGCCTAACACTGTAAATGTTGGTATAGTATAAACCAAAAACGCACGTCACTGTCAATAGAAATAACTGTTACGTAGCTTTATAATTTTAATTTCTTCGCAATATATGCCGAAAGCTGTTAACAATCGGAGAACTATATCATAATGAATATCTGATCGGAACCTATTTCGAATAGTTAAGATTTGAGACGAAACGAAAATATGATATAAAGTATACATTCAACGTGGTATGATAAATTACATAAATATATTCACGACATGAGATTTGATTAAAATGTGCATACATTCTTTTCTCATATTTTATTGATAAAATATTTTCTAACTCAGTTATTGGAATTCCGAAGTCGCATATTTTTGTAACGCCTATTACTTTTTATGCTCTTTAATCGCCCACAATTGTAGTCAACGGTGATATTAAACGCCCTTTTACGTTCGTATGTAGGTATGAAATTGTACCAAACTGATTCCTCATTCGATTTGGATGAATAATTTTCACGTCTGTTAACGCACACGACTTTGTCCGCTCATCTTTTTAAGTCTTCCTATAACATGCTATCTACTCTCTTCCATGAATACTACGGACGTTTTTCTTAAGTTTCTTTATTCTTCAGAATTTTTTTCTGAGGAAATTTGTGCCTTTCGGTTAAAATTCATTCCTCATAATGCGAAATTTAAAATGCAGAAGGCGGCTTGTGCTTCCACCCTTAACAATAAATGACTTGGGATGTTTCCATCGCTATATTGGCGTCTGGATGGTAGGATTTGACTATGTGATTCTGTGTCAGGTACTACCACTGATGATGAGCTTTGTTATTCGTTGGCATACTTTTAATATATCCTTTAGTTGCCACGATTTGTTTTTTCATTTGGTGGAAACCATTTTACCTCCTCGCTATGGTATCCTATTATTGAGTATATATAGCCATTTGTGGATGTTTGGGTATCTGGAATTTCAATTCATGTCTACGGCGCACACATTGCCATGGTATTTGCTTACTGCTGTTGAGTATCGTACGTATAATAACGTTACATACAAAGAAGCCAAAAGAAACCCAGGCTATATCAATCTTTGCGTGGGAGTCCTTTTAGTTAATGTCGATGGCAATTGAGAAAACGTTCAGTGTAAGGTGTATTTTGTCAGTTATTTGCTTAAACTAGAATCAAAGGAGCGAATCATATGAAATTGATTTTACTTTTTACATCTAATGTTTCGCATTTAGTTGTTCCTTTGTTCCTTCCGGCAGTGGTGAAATTGCAGACAAAGAAGAACACACATAATAAGAAAAAAATCTTTGGTTATTTCGTATTCTATGTTATTCACATTCCACGCTGTTTATTGTAGCAACTTCATATCTATGGTATCTGATTTTGTTACAATAGTTTTCATCTTTGTCTGTGTGTTTCACCATTGACATTAGTTTAAAGGCGTTTTGTTACAGCATCCCCTTTGTGTTGGTAAACACACAGTATAATACAAATCGACATAAATCAGAATATTTTAAAGTATGTATAGTACTTGCAACTTCTAAACTTACTTGAATCTTATCTACTTGAAAATTAGTAAAAACCTTTGAATTTTACTGTCAATTTGAGGCGAGAATACAAAGACCGGTGACTAAGCCCAAATTAAGGTCCTATAAGTTTAATTTGTCACAGTTTAAATGGTTATTTAAGTATAAAAACTGAAAATCTGGCTTGGAACTTAAACGAAATCTCCATCCCTTATTAAAATATGTGGACCAATATTATATAATGGTTGGAAAAATTCGCCATAATTTTGCATTAAACAATTATATCTAATGTATCAATCCATAAGCAGTTATCCACGGTGCAAAATTTAAACTTCATTGTCGCAGTTATTTGTTTACGAAAGGTCTTGCTTTTATCTCACTCTGAAATTTGAAGAAAAGAGGTGATATCCAATGGAATGGCCTCCGAAAAGTGTTTCCCTCATTAGTTTGAATTTTGAAGAAAATGTGTAGTTTAATTGTCTCCAAATTAAAGACATACTAAAAAGTAGATATGTACAGAGTTATCGTAAGTAATCGTGAATCAGCTGCCATATTTCAGAATTTCCACTTGCATAGAAAAAAATTACACTAAATGTAAAAAATGCAATCCTACTGAGACACCCCTTACAAGGAATCACGAGCAGTGATGCCATTTTAGTGCTGAAAGCACTGTCGTTGATGATTTCCACTATTCGCGATACCCGATGGTTTATCATGTACCCGCTTTCTGAAAATCGTAAAATGGTAATGCCTTCGCAATTATCTTCGAGTGTTTTTAGTCAATTTTTAAACAAAACAATTAACAGATTTACTTTTTTACGTCAATTAATTACTACCATTACATTACATTACTATTCAGGATTCAAAAATGGTTTTTGGGTGAAATCCAGTATTTAGAAATAGGGTTTTCGGTGTCTCGGAATTTGACTACTTTATCAAAATTCTGAAGTTCTAGATATGCGACTCAAGTTTTGTTAAACACGCTGGATAATTCTGAACTTTATTAAATTCTAAATATTGAATCCAACATATGGCGGACGCGATCATAAGGAATACGTTAAATCAGCTAAAAATATCCAAATATTTTTGAAAACTCTGTGTGCGGAATGAAACATAAACATATTTTAGTGATCCGGATAACATATTGAGGGTCACCCGTCAAACTTGTAACAAACTTGCACAATCCAATGAATACGCAGAAAAATAAGAGCAAATCGAATTAATTGTATACGATAAATTGGAAAAATATCAATAAATTTCAACGGCCGATATCGCAAAGAACGTATAAGATAATGAAAAGGTTAAACCTACATTTTGAAAGCAACAGGTGCGGTTTTCAAACGACATATAGAATTTTGCGAATGAATCATAATTATTGATGTTATAACGTCCAGAGTATTAGGAAAACCGGGGTTTTTAAATGTATGTATATTAAGGTGGACCTTGAAATGACATTTTTGCGATATTTTGGTAGATGAGGGCTCTATTCCGTGCCTTTTTGAAAAAAAATGACAATGCCGAAAAAAAAAATTAAAAAAAAAAAACATTAGGGGTTGCGCACGAGCCGAGAAAAAGGTCCACTTTGCCAAAATTAGGGGGGAAATTGCCATAGGTCATCAGGGGTCACCCGTAGGGGGGAAGAATGTATGGCCGACCCCCATTATCTTTTTACCGCCAACATTTTCCCCCAAGACACCCACCCCCTATCTCCTCCCCTTAGGGGGGTCACCATACAAAAATGGAGGTTGCTCAGTATTTTCGAAAAACACCATAGGTCATCAGGGGTCACCCCTAGGGGGGCAAAATATATGACCGACCCCCATTAACTTTTCATCCCCAACATCTTTTCCGAACAAACTTACCCTCTATCTCCACTCCTTGAGGGACTCCCCATACAAAAATACTGAAAATCTATGTATTTACAGTTGCACAATATCGAAATTTTTTTGATTTTTTTTGATTTTTTTACAGAAATTCCACCAATATTCAAGAGTGGTCATTGTTTGGAAAGTCTTGAAAAATTTGAAACGCACACTTGGTGAATCAGGTACATAGGCACCCTTAGCAGATGCCCCCATTCATCAGTACCTGGCAGTAAAATATTGCAAAATACGTAGTATTTATAAATAGCAGTTCATTCATCGATTGTTGTCATTCAACAAGTGCCGACGACCGCGAAAAGTAAATTGATTTTTCTCCCGTTTTTTAAAAGTTAAGATGACAACACGACTTAGATCGCGCGACGATATTTTTTTGATTGGTTATCCAAGCATGAATATTACGGGGAACAAATTACCGTCGAAGAAGCAAGTGCTAAGAATGCATTTCTTCAACATTCGCAAACGAAACATGTCGAAGAAAAATAGTGCGGTTATAGTCGCGGACGCAGTGATGATTTTTTGGCGCCAAGCAGCTATTCCGACGAAAGCCAGAGGAGATGTTACAAGAAAAATAGCTGCGCTGCACGATGAGTGGGATGCTTTAAGAAAGTCATCTCACAGAAAGACTGAGTCCACTAGAGAAAAAGAGAATACGTTTTCTGATAGCTTGGATAATCTTTTCGACATCGCACACGCCAACGCCCTTGAGAAAATGACAAATACCGAAGACATTGAGTTTCTGCTAAAGCAAAGAGAAGATGGCCGGCCAGGAACTATGGGAGGTGTGGACGCTACTGATACTCGAACGAGGAAAAGAAAAGCTGAGCGCGAAGAACAAGAAGAGTTGCGACGCAAACGTGCAACGGAATCTAGTAGAGATCGGTTCGCTAAAGGCGGTAAGCTATTTCGCGCTTTGTGTGTTCGTCCAATGTTTATATTCAAATGAAATTCGTTCAATTGCAGTGGTTAAATTTTCAAGCAGTGATTCAAGCGATGATAATGGGAGACAGGACGAAAACTTCCCGGCAGAAGCTGGCCCGTCAAATGTTGGTGACAGAAGAGGTTACAAACAATGTTTTACTGAACGAGTCCTATCAGCTTTGGACAAGTGCAAAGTGACTGACCGAGACGCGGTCGGCATTATGATAGCGGCGGCAGAAGCATTTGGACGCGATCCTCAACAATACACAATAAACCGTACGTCGCTTCGGAGATGTCGGCGTTCAAATCGAGAGAACATGCTGAGTTATGTGAAAGACAATCCAGAAGTAAGATCGCATAGATTTATTTGCTCTCATTCAGAATTCTTATTCTTCAACGCGTTTCATTCATCTCCAGCTTGTCGCAGCTAAATCCTTCGTAGTCCATTGGGATGGCAAAATGCTTTTGGATTTTGTGGGTACAAAGAAGGTGGACCGTCTACCGGTAATTGTCTCGTACGGAGAAAAAGAACAACTTCTTGGAGTTCCCAAAGTAGAAGATGGGAAAGGAAAAGGCCGGAGAATAGCACATGCCGTTTATCAACTGTTGGCATATGACACATCGAATACAAGGACTTTCTTTCGACACGACATCAACGAACAGTGGCCCATTCTCCGGAGCCGCAGTTGCTCTTGAGCGGCTGTTGGAGAGAGAAATCTTATATTTACCTTGCAGATACCACGTATACGAACTGGTGCTAAGGGAAGTTTTTGAGACAAAAATGGGAAAGACCAGTGCACCAGGCGTTCCTTGCTTTGACCGTTTCAAACAGGAATGGGACGCTGTAAAGGTTAAACCATTCCATTCTGGCTTGATAGACGATCAAGTCGTCAGAAAAATTCCTGTGGCAATGCAAGTCGGCATAAAGAAGTTTTGCTTAGATCAATTGAAGGAGAAACACCCTCGCGATGACTACAAAGAAATGCTACAATTAATTCTTTTGTTTCTGGGTGAAAAACTTGAGAATTACCATTTCCGACCTCCAGGACCCGTTTCCCATGCTCGATGGATGGCAAAAGCCATTTACAGCCTCAAGATGTTTTTGTTTCGGAGAACTTTTCACTTATCTGTATGTGAATTGAATGGTATTCGACACGTTTGTATTTTTGTGGTGCGACTTTACGTCAAGGCATGGTTTGGTTCTTCTCGAGCAGCTGAGGCGCCGAATCAAGATTGGAAGTTTTTGAAGGACATAGTCGAGTACAAGTCCGTTGACCAGGATTTATCTCGGGTAATGATAAAGAAATTCATCGGTCACCTATGGTATCTCGCCGATGAGCACATAGCCCTTGCCTTTTTCGATGACAAGGTTTCAAATGAGTTGAAGGCCAAAATAGCCCAAGCATTGCTAGAAAATGAGAATGACGAAGGTGAAGAAGATGAAGAAGACGAAAAAGGTGAAGAAGATGAAGAAGACGAAGAAGGTGAAGAAGATGAAGAAGACGAAGAAGGTGAAGAAGATGAAGAAGACGACCCGGTTCCCCCAGCTCCTCGCGTCGTAATCAAAAGCACCAGCGTTAAAAAAATCGAGGTGAAATTCAAAGATGTGAATGAGGAATTCTTGGCTAAAGACTTGAGCAACTTCGTCTCTCATAATACCAAAAATTTATTTGTACGATTTGGAACATCGCAAGATTTCATTCTTGCAAATCCAGCAACCTGGAAATCTCGCGCAGACTATCAAGAAGGTCGTAGAATTGTAAATAACTTGCGCGTTGTGAACGACACTGCCGAAAGAGGAGTAAAAATGATACAAGATTATAATAGAATACTGTGTCAAGGCGAAGAAGAGAAACAGTATTTACTACATGTTATCGATTCTTACCGCAAGAAATACCCATCAGCGAACAAAAATATGTTAATTTGACTATATTATATTAAGAGTGCTTAGTAGTACTACTCAATTACAGCTTCTTTTATTTTTGTATGGGGAGTCCCTCAAGGAGTGGAGATAGAGGGTAAGTTTGTTCGGAAAAGATGTTGGGGATGAAAAGTTAATGGGGGTCGGTCATATATTTTGCCCCCCTAGGGGTGACCCCTGATGACCTATGGTGTTTTTCGAAAATACTGAGCAACCTCCATTTTTGTATGGTGACCCCCCTAAGGGGAGGAGATAGGGGGGGGGTGTCTTGGGGGAAAATGTTGGCGGTAAAAAGTTAATGGGGGTCGGCCATACATTCTTCCCCCCTACGGGTGACCCCTGACGACCTATGGCAATTTCCCCCCTAATTTTGGCAAAGTGGACCTTTTTCTCGGTTCGTGCGCAACCCCTAATGTTTTTTTTTTTTAATTTTTTTTTTCGGCATTGTCATTTTTTTTCAAAAAGGCACGGAATAGAGCCCTCATCTACCAAAATATCGACTCAAGGTCCACCCTAATGTATATTAAGATATCCCAAAACCCTGATGAGAAAATTCAAGAGTGAAATTCTGAGATCAGATTCAGTTTCAGCGCACCTCAAACCTTAAAGAAGTACACGCACTCTCAGAGTCTTTAATTTTTTAAAATTTTGTAGGTCTCTGTCTTTTTAACATAGTACTTTAAATTTTAACTTTGTTAAATTTATCAATAACTGTTTGAAAATAAAACTGATTGCGGGATGTTTAGATCAACACATTTCTTTTAGTGGCAAATTTTCACAAAATTAAAAAAATAAATAAATCTAAAATTCAGAACTTACAGTTGAATTGGAGGTTAAAGAATAGATTTGTTTTATAACTCGACTTTTAAAAATTGCCAAAGGCGTAAATGTATTCAAATAGTAGGATGTATCACAAGTTACATTCAAACTTATTAATTATAATACTTTGCTTTTTGACTTCTGGTCTAATTAATTTGGGTGCCTTTTTACACTTTTTCTGGAAAATTGGTATCCGTGTTTAGCTTTCTTATGAAGCTGGTGCTGCTTTTCACCTTACAAGCGTGGGCAACACTGATCACGAGGATGTTACTCGGAAAACTCTTTTTTGACCACTATCTCTCTATTGATTGAGACCTTGAATTAAAGATGATTGGATTACAATTACAAAAAATGGGATCAAGTTGGTTAAAAATATTAATTTTGATGTCATTGGTATTTTTTTAGTATATATGCAGTTTATCATATATAAGCAAAGCAAGTTTATAAGATTTGTTTTTCAATTTAAAATTCGAGCTCTAGGCCCTTTTCATATGATCATCTATTCTATTCTAACTTCAATATTTCGATCTTCATCGAAAATCATCATCAGGAATATCTGCAAATATACATACATATACATTTACAAAAACATATCGACGTTCCCGGCAGAATGTATTAAGCGACAACATTGAAATTGTTCAGGAAACGAAAAAAATAACTGTAGATGAGGATAACTGATCGATGGCGGGAGTTTGAAACTTTTATGTTGTTTCTTGTTTTTGTGAGTTAGCGATGTTTAAATGTTATGACGTTATTATCATTTAGTTTATATGTTTTCGTAAATGTTTTCGTATAAGTATATTTGCAAATTTTCCTGATGATCTTCGATGAAGATCGAAATATTGAAGTGAGAATACAATAGACGATCATATGGAAAGGACCTAGAGGTCGAATTTTAAATTGAGAAACATTACTTAAGTTAGAAAGGTCGAATAACAACCAGAGACACCAGATATATAATATTTGTATTTTATTATTTTAATAAAATGATATTTATTACTCACTTTGAAATTGCCATAATATATAAAGCAATTCAGTATAATTCTGATTTAAAATTTGTAATTTTTTGTGTAAAAAGTCAATGTTTGTCGGTTGAATCGCAATTTATTACTAGTGAATTTCGGGAATACGTAGGGTATTCTGCCCGAATATAAAATTTTGTATCCAAATTTAAAACAAAAAAATAAATTAGAAAAGAAAACTTGCATTTAAAAGCAATTGAATATGTTTTGATGTAAAAAATTCCCACATTTCTTTAAAATGTTCTTGTTTTCTGCGAACTTTAACTTTAGCAAATATTAAAATTTTAAATACATTTTACAATTAAAATAATTGAACAACTTTATTAAACAAACATTTCACAAAGTTGGTCACAATACTTTAATTTAACTCCAAACATAATTAACCACTTCATCCAAATTATCGTCTATCGACTAACCACAGTACAAAAATATAAAATGCAACACACAAAATGTTAATCGGTCTCTCTGGTGTATTTAAACACTGGCAGTTATGCTTTGGTGCTTCCACAAACATGGTGTTGTGCTTTTGGCTTCAAGTATTTGATATTTAATTTTAGTTCTGCCAAAATATATTTACTTTAAAGTTAAGTTTCAGTTTTGTGTTCTGCCTTGTATTTTGTTTTAGGCAACTTTTTGCGTTATGTTTAACTAAGCAAAATTTCTTTCACAATTTGGGTTAAATACCGTTTACCAAGAAATGAGTAGCAAAAAATGCAGAACCGACAAAATAATGCCACAAAACAAAAATTAAATAAACCAATGGTATCGCTTACGCTGGACTTGGCAAAATGTATATGGATGTGTTATACATGTATGGGTGACGATTAATGTTGGTTCTGGAATATAATTTTTTCGTTTCAGGGAATTTTCAATATTGCTTTTGAGCTTAGCTTAGCAAAAACAGTTCATTCAGCTACATAATTATCGAGTTTAATGACCCACGAACACGCTCATACAAATAATGTAGTAAATATATAAATGCGAACTACGCATTTTGAAGACGTCTAAAAGCAAAGATAAATTTCATTCCGCACAAACGAAGATCTTCTTCACAACCAAATACAGTTTGAGGAATACATTTGCGATAACCACACATTTACGTTTATGAAGAAAATCATAGCATCACATCCAACTGGAAAATGGGAGCTGCCGCTGAGACCAGTTAAAAATCCCGCTAGAGGCAAATGTAACATTTTCTTTTTTAAAGTGTCTCATTGTTTTATTTTGGCTTGTTTGATGTGCTTGGACAAGCAAACAACAATTTTTTATCAAAATTGCAGTGAATTAGATTTTTTTTAAATGTATTCCCTTAAACAAAAGTGGGTTTGAATTCTAAGTTTGAGATATCGCAGGTACAGCGCAAAGATAAAAAATGATAATTACTAGTCGCATTTTTTTAAATAATAGAGTAGCAATTCCCGACTGAAATCACTTCGTTCTACATATGCTCACAGACATTCTGTATATATGACGTAAAAAATAAAATACAAACATGTTATGGTAAATACTAGTTCGTTTACAGCAATATAAAATACTTTGACGATAACCGATATTGTTTGTTGATAATTCTAATCAGTTGCGGTAATAAAAGAAATATGTTGCGGCAAAGGATTTTTTCTATTCCCGCAAATATTTTACTCTATACTGTATTTGTCTGGATAATATTGCTCTACAGCTTCTCCGTTTTGTGGCTAGTACCGAACATATATAACAGGTTTTTCAATAAGAGCGCTACAAAAGTTTTTTTTTAAATAAAACAAAACCGGTTTTAGATACCAATGAAATTCTTTCTTCCTGTGAAAGTATGTTCGATGCCATTATGTATGGAACTCGATTTCTTTTGCATGGCCACCACGGGCACGCTTGCAGAAGTCCAGACGCTGAACCCAATTTTCGACGGTTTTCAAGCATAAATCGGCCGATACTGCCGCAATTTCACGTTCGATATTCATACGAAGTTCATTAATCGTCGCTGGCTTGTTGGCATAACACGAGAATGACACGATTGGCATAATGAGATAACACGATCACCAAACTTGGTTTCCAATAAATTGATTGTGGCATTCGCCGTGTGGCTTGTGGCGCCGTCCTGTTGGAACCACATGTCCTCCAAGTCCATATTATCCAATTGGGGCCAAAAATATTCGGTTATCATTGAACGGTAGCGATTCGCATTCACAGTAATGTGTCGGTCTTGATCATCACGGAAGAAGTACTGCCAAATGACGCCGCCGGCCCATAAACCGCACCAAACCGTAATTTTTTCGGGATGCAATGATGACTCATGGATTACGTGTGGATTGCTGTCTGACCAATAACGCATATTTTGCTTATTGACGAAGCCATTCAGCCAGAAATGAGCCTCATCGCTGAAGATGATGAAATTGGACGTAGCGCTCTTAAAGTTGAGGCCACTGACTCCAAATTTCGGTAGTAAATTTTAATAATTTCGCCTCGTTGTTGGCTCGTATATCTTTCCATAATCAAATGGCAAACCTTACTGAAGAGAAATGTCAAAAGAGCGGGTAAAAAATATGGCGTCGTTTGCTGTCCCTATCGATTTACTTTTGTAGCGTCTCTGTTGAAAAACCCTTTACTTTACATACACATGCCTTTTAACAAAAGTCCAGAGAATGACAATGGTGTGTCTCTCGGGTGCCCTTCGCCCAGCCCATACTGACGGATTGGGTGTAATTCTTTGAACACTAGATTTAGCAAAGTCAACAAACCGGCCCAGAAATTCTACACTGATTGCTCCAAATTAGATAACTTGGAGTCTATTCGAACGAGTTGGGTCTGGATATTCGACAATGGCTACCACAGTATTTTAGTGTCTTTCCAACCGATATCATAGCAATCAGAGAAGCTGTCCTTTTTCTGGGGCTATAAGTCATCACTCTCTGGGGTTCAACATCTACTCCGACACTCTGATTGTCTTCAATTTTCAATTTATAAATTCATCTTTATTAACATTTGTATTTTAACATAATAATATAGTTTTATATTTTGTCTTAGATATTTCTACGAATAGGTTTTTTTGTTTTTATGTTATTTAATTTACGTAGAGTTCATTTATCTGTGACTTGTTTCAGATTGCTTTAAAATCTCTGCAATGTGTACTTCTAGCTTCTAGAACTGCCGAAAATTTTCACGCATCTTTAACTGAGATGGCCCACCAGTTCGCTATGCACGTTATATGGGTGCCGGGGAACAGGAATATGCCAGTGAACCACTGAGCGGATTAGCTGGCGATATTAGGGAATACCTTACTTGTTCAACTTGTATATGAATGATAGATGGTCTAGAGGCATAAAATGCAAGATCGCCATTTGAGTGTGGTCGAGTTATGACCTGAATCGTACGCTAAACTTGATACTCAGTTCAAATCCTAGTCCTAGTTACCGAAAACTATTCAATAGCCAGACACGCGTTTAGACTAGGAACCTCAGGTCATTATTATTGCGGAAGCTGTGAGGATGAAGGTAAGGACGAGAGCGTCGGAAATCCCATATGTTACTGCCCGGGCTTTTGTATTAGTAGGAGACAAAATCTAGGATATTCCTTCATGTTGAATCTCACAGACATTGTGAAAGTTAAGGACTTTTCTGCAAAGAACTAATGGTTCGCCGAGGATTTATGTATGTTTCTTCTTCTGCCACATCCTGGAGTGTCGAGTTCAGATATCATATGGGTCGAAGGCCCTTAAACCATCAATGTTCATTTACAGGTTTATCGATGTTTATATTAGTTAGTTAGTATAGATAAGGCAGAAATCGAAACTGAGCATCAAAATTTATTCAACGAACCAACTTGTACCTGTCACTTGCAGTAAGGCCAAAATCTCAAATGTTTTTTTTTGCAGAGTTGGCTTCAGCCTTGCTTCGTCCATATTTTACCTTTTTGTTATATTCATTTCATTTCATTTATTAGTCAATGGAAATACAAATGCCTTACAGACTACGATTTAGTAACAAATTGTACAATAAAGTATTTTATGTAAAATTAAAACCAATAATGTCAATATCGATGTATATACTTATACAATGGTATTGTTATAAAAATTCAATCTAAAATTTGAAGCAAACGTTTTTTGAAACAATATTTGGATATGCAAAACTCTATTTGTGGGTTTGATGTCTTCTGTTGATTAACATTAATAGCATTAAGATAGATTAAAGCTCTTGCCAATGTAGTATTAAGCCCATAATTAGAATGGTGACAAGGCACATTAAAAATGTCACTATATATCTAAGACTTCTAGGAGGAACATTAAATGGAATTAAAGAAACCAGATCTGGGCAGTTAATACCGCCATTAATAATATCAAAACCAAGCATAACAGATTGGAATTTCCTCCGAAATTCTAAAGAAGCCAACCCCAACCATGAGCATTTTATTTCATAAGTATGTAATGGATTTACCATCCGTACTAAAGAAACAACAAACTTCATAACATTTTTCAGAACATTTTCCACACGAGCAACATGAATGTCACTATGTGGACACCAAATAACAGAAGCATATTCTAACTTCGATCTGACAAATGAGGCATAAATCAATTGGAGTGTGTTAGGATCGGAAAATTCAGAACGATTTCTTCTGATGAATCCAAGCACTCTATATACTTTAGGAATAATATAATCTATATGCTGAATGAAAGATAACGATGACTCAAAAACAACACCAATATCAAGGGTAGATTTTACAGATTTCAAGATATATATTCAAAATTCATTCAGATATATAATCAAGATGTTATATTCAAAATTATTGCTTCATTCTCTTACGTGTGAAGACATAAACTTTTATATACACCAACAAATAATATTAATACTCGTATTATCTTAATCAATTTTTGATTTATTGACACTCAAATTATTTTCTTAACCCTTCAGGTATTATTTCTTGTATCATACATGAGTTATACAGAGAAGTAGATTATACCAGCTAAACTTTAACTTTTTGCGTCAAAGTTAGTCCATTATCAAATTCTCTCTTTTTATTCAAAAGAAAAATCGTTTTTAATATATTCTTTTTTGTTTCCTTCATTGAAATTCACACGCCTAATGTCACCTTTGACATTGCGAGGTGTAAAGTATATTGGATATCCTTTTTCTGTCATTTGTGTCGATAAGGGTTGGATATTAAAAGTTGTTTCGTATATTTAAATCTTTGAATTTCTTTAATACTTGTTTGCCAGCAATTAAGTTCAATAAAAGAGCAGCACCGTAAAAGCTGAGGAAAACAAAATTGGACATAAGACAAGGGAATATATTCGATTAATTGTCAATAATAGTATCTCTTATTGAACCATATATAAGTCGTATTTCAACAACGTTTTCGAGAAATAATACTCAAATTTGGCAGAAAATTATATTTATTGCTTCTGATTGTACTGACTTTTGATCTACACTCATAGAAAAATGTTGTTGTTCAGAAGTTGTCATAATCAAACTAGAGGTCATCAAAGCCGAATCAAAGGTTGTCTCAGAAAACTTAGAGGTTATCACAGCCGAGTGAGAGGTTGTTGCAGATGAATTAGAAATTGTTACAACCAAATTAGTGGTTACCACAGCCGAATTAGATGCTGCCAAAGCCGTATTAGACGTTGTCTTAACCGCCCTGCAAAAAATGGTGCATGCCAAAAGGCAGTATTGGAAGCCTTAATCTCTTCGCTTATAGAAACGCATTTTTTTTTTCGAACAAAAAATTCCCACTTAGAAGGAGTCAATAGTGCCAACTAAACGCAATATATTCATTGCTTTCATGAAGCTCTTTACAGATTGCAGAATAAAAGATGTTGAATCATGTGCATACTTTCTAGTCTAAAAGAAATTTTTTAATTTTGTTAACTCTCTTGCTCTCAACAGCGTTTTGATCGTGTTTCATATTTATTTCGTTTGAACTGTCTTGGCACATTTTTAATTATTTTGATGATACTTTTTCTCTAATTCTTAGAAGCGCTTCAGAGCATCATTCTTATTATACGTATATTCTGCCTAACTTTATTGTTTACGTATAAGAAGCAAGAAGCAGTGTAGAGTTTGTAGGTCTCAAACGATTCTATAAAAATACGATAGCAAAACATCTGCAAATGACCGACCTGGAAAAACTGAACTGCTGATATCTGATTTTACTGCACGCTGATAAATGTGGGCATTTTCCGCAAAACTTGACATTTTAATGCAGAAATAACAATTACAATGTTTTTAATTACCTTTCCAAATAATCACAAATTCTTGAGATCACCTCAACTGCAACAACTGTGAATTATTTATAGCTTGTTTAATATTTCTAGAGTTCTAGAATTTTAATCGTCAAGTTTGAAATAAATAAAATTTTGTTGTGGTAACTTAATTGAAAATTAATTCATGTTTCCAAAGAGAATTCATGAGAAATTCGGGTAAGCAATGGTATTGAAGCCAAATTCGGTCGTTGCAACCGACTTAAAGTCAAATTCGTTTATTGCGACTGAATTGAATTTGACACCAATTCGGTTGCTGCTCCTGAAGTCATACCACATTCGTTGTATCCGAATCAGTTACAAATTCAGTTTTTGCAACCGAAATTATAGAAGATTTAGCTGACATAATGAATATAATTGAAGACTCAGTTGCCACAACCGAATCAGTTATGAAACGAGGTTGCTTCAACCGAATTTCGGTTGTGGGGACTAAGTTCAGTCGTGAAATCCTCAATTCGGTTGTGGCAACCGTAATTCGGTGTCAACAGTCGAGTTTACTCTTGCGACAACCTCGTTTCAAACAATTAGTTCTTAGAACCGGTGTCAATCATTCCCATATTTTCAACCCTTCGGCAGAGGTTGTCGATAAAATATTCAGCTCATAGAGTATATTGTTAACCTTTCGTATAACCTGAACTGAGATATATTTGCTTATTGTATAGAGTAAAATAATGGTGATTAAATTTTTATCATAAATAAATTTCCATTCACGGGAATCTATGGTATCTCAAATTTGCATACGTAGTAATTTTTGAAATGTCGCCGAACAGTTTGTTGTGTATATTCCAGCGTAGTTGTCCAACAGTTTGAATCCGAATGTTAAATATGCCTAAAAATAGGCAGTCGCTTCTCCATACCAATGAATGATTGATGTTATCGCCACAAACTCTCTGGAATAATTGAAAATAAATCTCACTATCAATGATTAAGTCACTGTCGAATTGTGTGTACAATCAAGAACAAATGGCGTTAGTACCAAGAGGTTCCGGAAACTGGTGGCGGGAACCTAAGACTGATATGAATAACCCATTGGAACGAATCTTAAGTAAGTCAGATTTCGGACTCGTAAAAGTATACACATTCGAAAAATAGTGATACTGAGTTAACAATTAATTGCAAATGTTAAATTTGCTATAAATTAAAATAACTGTTGGATTAATATAACAGAACCTTGATTTATTTGCGGAAAATAAAACATCGCTAAAATTACTGGTCATTATTTGAGAACTAATGCAAAGTATTTTAACGATTCATTTATGGTACAAATTTAAAGAAAACTTTTTAACAATTTTGAAACCGGAAATAAATTTGGAAAATTTTTAAAAATTAATTTGCATGTTATAAGTGTCCATTTCTTCTTTACTAAAAGCTATTAGTCAATTCCATAGTCCCTGCTATTTTTTAGCTTGTAGGTGTAAAATATATGTATATTATTTTTGCAACTTGGCGTAAAATTATCTCTTTTTTTTTTCTTGCTGTTTTAGGTGAAATATTGTACAAACAATCACTCATGCATACGTAGACAGGGTAACATTTCTTGGCAATTCAAGTTTCAGCATTAAAGAAATTTTTGTCAAAGAGTTTGCGTGGATTTTTGGCTTCAGGACTATTGGCATTTTATTACAAATGTAATACTACAACACCTTTAGAATCTCTAGGCTTCTCATCCTTTTTACGATTGGAGTGCTCTTCGTTTATACGTAATATATGAGTCCTTTAAATGGTATTCTTTGTCCTCGGTATTACCTTTCAGGATTGCTGTTGTTGTTAGATGTTTATATCTTGGCTGGTATCGCTTATTTTCGCAATGGCAATGATAGCAACAAATTAATCAAAATTCAAACAATTTGAACACCATTCATCACCTGTAGGGTTATATATCAACTGTGCTGTTTAGCTTATACTTGAACAGTTTTTTCTGCCTACTCCTCGGTACTCTGCTTGGGTTGCGTAATTTTTAAAGGCCACTGTGCATACTAGAGGAAAAACTATTTGTGATTATTTGAGTTTTGTACTCAGAAATATCAAAATTCTTTGCTGATTTTTTTTCAATTTTTAATAAATTTTTCGTAGAAGCAAAAAACTGGGATGGTTATGTTAAGAAATGTATGGGAATTTTCCATAATAGACATATCCATACGAATTTTTTTTGACGAAAGAAAAGAAAACACGACGACAGGTTTTTACAGCGAATAGAAAGGCTTCTTGGGTGTTGTTTTTAAAGAACACCTTAAAGTCTCGCAGTTAGGGGGCACTATGTCTCTCTTTACTCTTAAATCGTTAACATTAATTCATATTTAATCAAAGTTCACAAAAAAATTTAATTCAAGTGAAAATATTTTTTGAATACAACGTCGAATCGATACTGGATTTAATACCGTGCGATTTGTTTCATTATTTTCAAAGTTGAAATAAATTGTAAAACACACTGTTATTAAAACAAAACTAAGCTTAATTCCAAATAGAATAAAACTAAGGTAAATAACTACAGGTTTCCTCTTATAAACGAAGATTTGATTTCTAAAGTGACTCTTGAAAATAAGTCAAGCATTTCCTCACATCTAGTCATTTCTTTCTTAAATTAAGTACGAATGGTATTAAATTGAGGACACTCTTCTTTGACCAGAACACGGATTCCTTTAAAACTTGACAAATTTTTACATGTAGTAGGTACAAATGTCTTTTACTGTAGAAATACTTTATTACAGAAGAGAAAACAATCGATTTCAATAAAATATAAGTATATACTGTCCTGAAGTTGCGTTAGTTACTTCCTTTAATTTAGAAATAACCAACTTAAAACAAGGAAATACTTCATTAAATAAAACATTAATATCCTAGAAAATATATAACCTATCCTCATAA
Source organism: Phaonia tiefii (assembly GCA_963931995.1). Classification (NCBI taxonomy): domain Eukaryota; kingdom Metazoa; phylum Arthropoda; class Insecta; order Diptera; family Muscidae; genus Phaonia; species Phaonia tiefii. Next base: position 126,673,289 of record OZ008370.1, on the reverse strand, counting down.
GGACTACTAAGATTGAGTAATAACCCTAGTTTGACAGGGTGTGTCCGACAACTATAAACATTCGAATACATACTTGTACAATAGCCACCATGAACTAGGTGAGAATTGGGAAAGAATATAAAAAATGGTCAACACAAAATATCAACATTTCCTGTGTGTTGTCCTCCAGTTAAATGAAGTTCCTAAATCAAGTTAATTATTTCAAACCTCACCATTCAACTGAAAACTATTCTATATTTATATATAAAGGGTTTTTCAATAAGAGCGCTACAAATAAAACAAACCCGGTTTTAGATACCAATGAAATTCTTTATTCCTGTGAAAGTACGTTCGATGCCATTATTTATGGAACTCGATATCTTTTGTATGGCCACCACGGGCACGCTTGCAGAAAACCAGACGCTGACCCCAATTTCTCCAGCGTATTCCTTGGCTCATTTCATGAAGAAAAGTCCACTAGGACCATGTCCGAAAATGCAAGGGTGCGAAATGACAGCGGGTTTAACATTCAGATTGCCGGTCGGAGGGTAGTATGGTAAAGTTGCTAACTTCTGAGCCAGTGGTCGGATTGGGCTTGTTGGAAAGGTCATTAAGAGGCCTTTCAGAATCAATAAAATAAAAAAAAAGTATAAAAAAGTCAAATCGCCGAGATACAGAGCTTTCGGGAAAAAACGAAAAAAAAATTGTTCAGCCAGATGGCAGGTAACTTATGAACTTATGTTTTTCTGTTGAAAGATACCCATACCTCTTACCTTTCCACAATGACCTAAACGAATCCCAGAGGTCTTACCGTTCCAAAGTTTCTGAAAATTTCAATAAATTAAAATCTTAAACGTGTTAATTTACAAAAACAAATAAATGTGTGCTGTTATTACGCTTCCAAAAACAAAAACAAACATTTTTGCATTTCAGTAAAATGGTCATAACTTAAATCCGACCACTGGCTCAGAAGTTAGCAACTTTACCCTATTACCATCCGACCACCAATCCGAAAATGTTGATCCCGCTGCCGTTTCGTACCCCTGCATTTTCGGACATGGTCCTAGTGGACTTTTCTTCATGAAATGAGCTAATACGCTGGAGAAATTTGTCCGAAACTTCCTGAATCACCCTGTACATGTACGTAAGTTAATATTTTTTTTCTTTGCTGCGTGATTGATATCGAATAATTATGGTTTCACAGCTGAGAATGTCAAGCTGTGTCGAAATTTCTGTTTAGTAGGGTTTGCCAAGTAATCTAAATTGTGGAAATATACTTTGAAAAATATAAATCTGTTCGCTAAGTTTAGCGGTCAACATAATCTGTAATTCGTGCAGATTTGATCGTTTGGAGCAAGGACAATCCTCAAGCCGTTAACGAATCACTATTACATCCATTAAAATTAAGTTTTTGGTGGGGTTTATATGCTGGCGGCATCATCGGTCCGTAATTCTTTCGAAATGAGCAAGGAGCTGCCGCTACGGTGAATGGCGAGCTCTATCGAGCCATCCTGACTGCATGTTCACTACCAAAAATTAACCAGCTAAATGTCAACGACATTCGGTTCCAACAAGACGACACAACTTGCTGTACAGCGCTCTTAACAATCGATTTATTACAAAATCAATTTGGTGACAACTTTATTTCCAGAAGTGGTCCTGTTCATAGTTCGTGCGTCTTGACGCCTCTTGATTACTTTTTATGGGGCTATGTTAAGGCATTGGTTTATCCCGACAAATCTGCCACTCCTGAAGCATTGGAAGCCAATATTCAAGCCACCATTGATACCATACAGACACAATTATTGCAAAAAAGTAGTCAAAAATTGGACTGATCGAATGGAACATATAACTCGTAGCCGCGGCGGACATATGCCATCATATTTGAAAAATAAATGTCATGAAATTATGTACCAGATTATAATAAAAATAATTTCATTCCAACAATATTTCTGTCTTGTATTATCATTTTATGTTCTCATGCAGCTAAAAAAAAACACCCTTTACAACTAAATATGAACTCAACATCAATATTCGGATAATTTTTAGTCTTCTACGAACTTCAATACAACAATTTTTCCGGGCCTCTGCTTGAATAAAGTATGAGTTTCCTATAATTCAGTACAATAATATACACGAGGAGGAATTTACCCACTAAAATTGAAAAAATTTGCTATTTTATTTTGAGGTTATACTCATTGTAATTAAGAAAAATTTCCTCAAACTTAGTTTAGTTACCCAATTCTAGGTTTAAATTGATTACATTCATATACCCTTACCCATACGGATGAGCATATATATCATTCAGTCCGGGGGAAAAAAAGGTAAGACGACCGAGCCATGCCCGTCTCCCTGTCAGGCTGGTTAGCTGGTTCACACCATAACTGCCGTAAATCTTTAGCGATCACAATGAAATTTTGTCAGTGAAAATTATTTGCCCAAACTTAGTTTGGGATTGAAAAAATGCATTGTAACCCCGCCCCTTCTGGTACCACCCATTGAAATCAACACATTTAGCCCAAAATAATGGTTCTCTTAAAAATTGTGTATTTTATTATCTTCAACTCAGATACCGGGTAATAATCTGAACAATTTTTTTTTACTGGAGAAAATCGGCGAGGTTGCCATGCCCATTCTGGTACCTCCCATACACAAGCTTTGGGCCGTCCAGATGAAATTTATTATTCAATTTTAATTTACCAAAGTTCTGTCTACTACTAAAACATTGGTGATTTTATCATACCCATTTTGGTACCTAAACAAAACTTATGTCGACAAGATCACTCCCTTAACCAGCTTTTCTAAAATTTGATTTTAAACAATATTTTGTCAAACGTCGCTCTGCTGAGGGAACATTGGTGATTTTGGTATCTGGTATCTAAAATAAATAAATACATCGTTTCCCATTATATTCCATAAAGGGACAGGGGAGAGCTTCTCACAATAACTGAGCTGTGCGCCTTCCACTTTTCACTCACTGACTGATTCGGACCTACAGTTTTACACCGATTCCGAACGGTATTTTGAGCTGCTTTTTCATGGGTATATATTCAATAGTGTCGGTCGCCGACACTATGCAATGTGACCGCCGCCGAAACAAATTTTAAGGTGGTCAGAGCAAGGTTCGAACGCAGGATCTCATGTACAAGAGGCACGCACACTCACCATTGCACTACCGATGGTACCTCCCATACATAAATTTTCGGAAGTCCTATTGAAAGATGTGTTATCACCAGTAAACTACAACCGATGTTAACGAAATTTTATTCAGGATAATGTTTTGTCAAAAGCCACCTTGTGACTAAAAAGTGATTGCATGATAAATCGCCCCCCCCCCCCTTTAAAGCGCAACCGCTCTGAATAAAATTTAGTACTGGGCTGTGTTTTGTCCCTTGTTATAATTTAAAATTTACAACTTTGTCACTCTCATTTTTGTATTTCCCATACAAAAAATGGGCGACTGTCCGGATGATTTATGCAAAACCTCCCATAAATCATAACCGAACTTTTCGATCTTTAAGTTGTTATATTCTTTAATAACTTTCCGGATCAAGATCAATTTCTATGAAAAAGTACTTCATGTCAAAAAGTAAATTTTCATAGAACATTCGCAGCTCCAAATTTTAAGATTTCCATTATTTGCTAAAGAACAATAGCCAAGGACCACTTATATCACCTGTAAAAATCTGCCGCCAATTTCGTCAAAAAAATTTTGACTTTTCGAACTTCCCTCGTAGTTGTATGAAATGCCATACTGCTCCCATCAAGTATCACCTGTTTGTAGACTACTGTCAAATTTTGAGCAACTTCCGTCATTTAGATTGCGTTTAACAGCTGTTTAAAACACACAACCTTGTGCATTTTTTAAAAATGGAAAAAGTGAATTTCGAGTGCTCATTAAACATTATTTTTTGCGAAAAAAACCGTCAATCAAACCAAGGAAAATCTTGCTAAATACTATGGGGACTCTGCACCATCGATTTCAATGGTAAAAAAGCGGTTTACTGACTTTCGTTGTGGTCGCACAAGTACAAATGATGCTGAACGTTCTGGACGGCCAATTGATGTCGAAAAATGTCGAAAAATCCACGATATGATCTCGAAGAGCAAAAGTGCGTGAGATTGTCGATGCCATAGGCATTTCATATGGCAGTGTGGTTTCGATTTTAAACGATCAGTTGGGTTTAAGAAAGCTGCCTGCAAGTTGGGTGGCGCGTTTGCTCTCAATTGACCTTAATTCATGGGTGCACACTAGGGCTACAACCAAATTTTTGGCATAGCACCACGTGATGCGCAATTTTGTTTTATTAATGAAAATGGTTATCTCCGGCCAATTGATAAAAAAAACGATACGCAACAAATGAAATTTCTAAAACCCTCCAGGATTTTTTTTTATTAAATTTTTTTTTATATACATTTTTATATACCTTTCTAATAATAAACAAGGTAGTTATAATTATAAAAACAATTTATATATTATTTAACGAGATAAACTTTAGATTTAAAGTTCTTACAGATTTGCATAAAGGATAAATATCCTGAACTACCGTAATATCACGTTCTGGACAAATATTACTTCTTTGCTGGTTTAATATAGATGAAGGTTCTTTTTTCCAATGTCGTATTAAGCATTTTTGAGCTTTTTTGAATCTACATACTGATTCGTTCAGAGATTCGAAATCGGTGATCTGAGAACCAAATATCGAACCATTTTCCGCAAATGAACTCACATATTAGATACAAATCTGATTGATATTTTGGTATAAGTATAAATGCCAAAAGGGCAAGAATGGCTCTTGAATTCCAACGTGCGTTGCTTATCGGCGGAATTGCTTTGAAATTTATGAAAGGAAACTTTTTGTTCTTCTGAAAGTATCTAAAAGCATTTCCAAGTTCAAACAAATATTGCATGTCATCACGCCAGTGTATTCGATTTACTTATATTTTTTCAGTATTTTGTATGTAGGTTTGTCATAGATGATTGTAATTATTAATCAATTCTGCAACAAAATTATATGATATATCGGGAGAGGTCGTTTTTTCTTCAAGTATCTCATCCATAATGTTTCTTAATGTTAGATCCAAAATATGATGTTGCCAGCCAATATATTGGGGCGCAGGAAGAGTAATTAATTTAAAGTAGTTTTGTAATTGGGTTACCACTCCATTGTGGTTGCCAGTATTAAGTGCTGTTGTATCACTTATTATCATTTTAATGGATTCCCATAGATCGAATTTATTCAAAGTTTCTTTAATTACGTTATATATTGTTACGGCTTTGCCATCATCTAAAACAAGCGCTGCTAAATAGATTTCCCTACATTCATTTTTTAGAACTACCGCCTGTATTTCCTTACGAGCAATTTTTTTTCCGTCGAAATGAAGACACCAGTTTTTTTTAACATTTTTGTCATTCCCTCTTCTTTTTGCCCGGCGAATTTTATTACTGCTTTGTATATGGCTTGTTTTGAAGGTGTGGAAATTCTAACTCCAGATTCTGCTAATTGCTTGCAAATTTTTGCTGCTTTTCGTGTATTGACATTGGCATTTGTTACTAGTGTAGCCGCTGCACTAACAGATGAATGCGTTTCTTTTATTTGTCGAGGGTTTATAATCGTCGGATTCTTCGGATGAGTATTGATCATCAAGCGCAATACTTGATACGGAATCTGTATCAGATATCATTTCATCCAAACTACTGGATTCTAATTTAGTATCACTTTTTTTAATGGTTATACTAAAAATGTTTTTAAAGTCTGTACCATAACTTGATTTTTTTAAATATTTTTTATAAACTTCAATTAAGTTTTTTACTTTTCGCTCCACTGATCTTATAGAAAGTTTCGGTGTGCCCATTTTATTCCACAAAGTATGTAATTCACTTGAGATAATTTTAATTCTCTGATTTGCAGATCTTTTTGATTCTGCGAGATCATAATATCTTCCAATAATTATCTTTTGAGTTGGCATTTTTTTCAATTGCTGTAATTGACACTCTATAGTTGGAATGCTTCGTGGAATTATTAGACTTTTGTGGAATGTGGTCGAATGTTTTTTCCAAATTTTAGAATTTTTTACAATTGATAATTGACTTTTCTTAAGACATTATTTGTAATTATACACAACAATGAACACAGTGAGAAGATTAAAAAATAATATAAGCAAAATGTCAGTTAAAATGAAATGAATTCCAAATATTACTAATTTTAATAAAATAATAAAAAAATAGAAAAGTTTAAATTTACCTACATTTTACGATAATTTTTGTTATTATTTTTTAATTTTAAATTTTGGCGACATCCCCCCCCCCCTGCATTTCTGCTTTTTGATCTGCATTGAGAATAACTAAAATTTTGACCCCTTTTGTACAAAAAAATACATTGTAAATGTTTCTAAATGCGAAAATAGTAACATTTTATTATATTTTTTTTTTAATTTTAAAAGTTTGAACTGGAAACTTGATCGGGGTTGGTGCGTATCCTTTTTTGACATTTGCAAAAATGCAATATCATTTTTCTTCATATTTTTCCAAGGCCTATCTAACTATAGTATGCCATTTTTGATATTTGCAAAAAAATTATAGCCCTAGTGCAAAATTGTGTGTAGTCTCATTGGCAAAGTTCCATAAATTGGGCCACGAATTGCTACCTCATCCGCCATATTCTCCGGATTTAGCCCCCAGTGACTATTTCCTATTTCCAAACCTAGAGAAATGGCTCGGAAGAAAGAGATTTAGCTCCAATGATGAAATTATTGATCAAACAAATGCCTATTTTATGGACCTCGAAAAACTCTATTTTTGGTAGGGATAAAAAAATTGAAGAAACATTGGACCAAGTGTATTGAGCTACAAGGAGATTAGGTTGAAAAATATTTTTTTTCTTTTTTGCAAAAAAAAAAACTGTGATTCATTCAAAGAGTCATGGACTTATAGATCCGCCTCGTATCTATTATTGAGAATTTTCATACATTTGTTAACGCCGCAAACCCAGCTTTTTGCCTCTACTGAAAATTTGTACATTTGACCTTATGACTGTTTGGTAGGTAGTAAGGGTGCGATATTATTAAAAAAAATTATGTCAAATTGCTTATTATCGTGGATGGTTGGGAATATAGCTATTTCAATGCCAATCAAGGGATATCATCAGCTCCCTTTAAGTATTTATTAAGGTATATCATCATACATTATAGGTAAAAAATTGATTGATAAAAATAATAAATTAATTATCAACTTATATTAAAAAAAAAATTATTCAACACACTGTTGTTATTTAATTTTCATAAATAAATTAATATACATTATTTTTCATTGAATGTTGGTAGTTTATAAAAATGTTGTACATTAGCTAACCACGAATAATTCTGGTCACAAAAATGTGTTAACGGTTTTTCACATGGTCCACGTTCCAAACGAATTATTATGCCACATAAAATTTACCAGTATATTACCACTTATTTTTCCATTTTCTCTATTGTCATTTACACCTTCAAAAATAGTCAACAAATGCTGTTTAAATACAATTCTGTTTTATTAGATTTCGGTTCTTTTTAAAACCGAAAAAGCAATGCTATTCATATTACAACAAAATTTATATAAATAAAAATAGTCATAAAATATGGGTTGCATGTAATTATTGTGTGATTTTCTGCGGAACCTTATACCAAATCTAATTATGTATTTATACTAAAGGGTTTTTCAACAGAGACGCTACAAAAGTAAATCGATAGGGACAGCAAACGACGCTATATTTTTTCCCGCTCTTTTGACATTTCTCTTCAGTAAGGTTTGCCATTTCATCATGAAAAGATATACGAGCCAACAACGAGTCGAAATTATTAAAATTTACTACCGAAATATGGAGTCAGTGGCCTCAACTTTAAGAGCGCTACGATTCGGATTTTCATCGGAAAATCATCTTCAGCGATGAAGCCCATTTCTGGCTGAATGGCTTCGTCAATAAGCAAAATATGCGTTATTGGTCAGACAGCCATCCACACGTAATCCATGAATCATCATTGCATCCCGAAAAAAATTACGGTTTGGTGCGGTTTATGGGCCGGCGGCGTCATTGGGCCGTACTTCTTCGGTGATGACCAAGACCGGCACATTACTGTAAATGCGTATCGCTACCGTTCAATGATAACCGAATATTTCTGGCCCCAATAGGATAATATGGACTTGGAGGACATGTGGTTCCAACAGGACGGCGCCACAAGCCACACAGCGAATGCCACAATCAATTTATTGGAAACCAAGTTTGGTGAACGTATTATCTCACGAAATGGCCCAGTCGATTGGCCGCCTCGGTCGTGCGATTTGACGCCGTTAGATTATTTCCTGTGGAGCTACGTCAAGTCTATGGTCTATGCCAATAAGCCAGAGACGATTGATGAACTTCGTACGAATATCGAACGTGAAACTGCAGCAGTATCGGCCGATTTATGCTTGAAAACCGTCGAGAATGGGGTTCAGCGTCTGGACTTCTGCAAGCGTGCCCGTGGTGACCATGCAAAAGAAATCGAGTTACATACATAATGGCATCGAACGTACTTTCACAGGAATAAAGAATTTCATTGGTATCTAAAACCGGTTTTGTTTTATTTAAAAAAAACTTTTGTTGCGCTCTTATTGAAAAACCCGTTAGATTGTGGTTTTAAGTACACCATAAAACTGCGGCCACTTGTATCGTTATTTATTTTGTTGCTAGAGTATTTTAAGTGAAATATATAAATGTGGAGGATTGTCAAATGTTGTATTTACTTTTGATATTTCAGAGAAATTTTAAACATTTATTTTTAAATAATTTAATTTCACTGTGATAGTCGAAAAACTGAACTTCGATGAATCCTTTTCGAACTATTAGGGGGGAGTCCCCTGAGTGCGAAAGTACATTTGGAAGTGTCAGATTGGCTCCAGTTTTTGAGAAATCGGTATATATGGATATAGCTAAGTCTGCGCTATTTAAACAAATTTTACCGGCCATAGGCCAATTTGTTTTTTGGCCTAAAAGGGCTTAAAAAGCTTATTAAAATAGAAAAAACAAATGTTTGCGCTCGGTCCAACTTCTTGAGATATGGGCCTTTAAAGCTTGAGCATATAATTGGCCATATCTCTCATATTTAAGGTCCGATCTAGTTCTGGTGAATATCATTACAAAGACCATTAAAGACTCTTTTAATCTGCATATAAATATATTACATTTTATTAACCCATTGGGCACAAATTTAAAAAATATTATTTTTAACCTTACTTTTTTTGCTAAAAATCTGATTTTCTCAAAAAACAGCCCTAGTAAACCTATTTTCTACCTAGACTCAGGTTGTAGGCAACACTTCATGCTTTGTTGTAAGGTACAATACTTCGCATTAACCCTTCTAAGACCGGAGATATTTATGTTCAAAGTTTGAAATACAAGAAAAAATTAAAGTTTTTTTACTTTTTTCCAAAATTTTATTTATTTTCCTAGCATAGGCCTCAAGTTAAGCTTCAAAATCAAAATATTGGACTTTTATATATTTTTTCGTTTTTTTTTAACTTTAATTTTTTCTTGTATTTCAAACTTTGAACATAAATATCTCCGGTCTTAGAAGGGTTAATGCGAAGTATTATACCCTACAACAAAGCCCTAATTGAACAGATGCGGGACTTCAAATGACATGAATATGGAATCAGATTGCACTCAGCATCTTATCTAATTGTAGCAGATTTATATAAATTTGGTATAATAGAGGTCAAACTTATGTCTATGTACATTCTAACAAATAAAATGTTTATAATAATAACAAAAAACTTGTCAAAGTTATGTCTTATGTTAGCTTCTAAATAAGCAACTACTTTTTTGAATCATTTGCATAAGGAATTTTTACATCTACATCAAGTAGGCCATGATTTCAATTTGTATTGTGTAAACATTTTGTTAAACAAGATAAATTAATAATTCTGTTAAAAATTTTTAACAACATGGGTCTCAGAAAAGCTCTACACTTAGTTAAGAAATTTTGCTCAAATTTCTGTGGTCTTTCCTTAAGGTTTCCTTAAGTAGAAAATTTTTTTACGTTTGTAAAAATAAATTGAAATTCAAAAATATGTACATTTATAACAAATTTCTAATGGTAAAAACAAACAAGAACTAGACACAGATTTTTAAGTTTCCAGAGCGAGATTTTGGGATTTAAAGCGAAAACCTTGAAAGCACCGCCTTTTGTATTCGAACATCATGCGATATAATGGGAAACTATTTTTGTTTCTTTTTGATGTGTTAACATCTATAAGCACGGGTAGGGACTAAACTAACAAAGTGAACACATCCAAACACAGTTTGTCCGACAGCAATCACAGATTGTTTGGCGTTAAACTCTTCCGAAACGGCTGGAGCGATTTGTATCAAATTTTGTGTACATGTCGGGTAGGTCTCAGAATCGGCCAACATATATTTTGTATACCTCTAAACAATAAGGGTGGCCCACCCCTATATAGAACACAGACTTGTCCGAAACACAGATTTTCAGACTGATGTAGCGGCAGCGAATAGTTGTCTTGTGTGGTTGACTTGTGACCTTATCAGTGTGGTTTCAGACCAGGCAAGTCCACGACTGACCAAATATTCACAAATCCACTGACCAAATATTCCAAATCGTGGAAAACTGACCAAAACTGACCAAATATTCCAAATCGTGGAAAAGACCCACGAAAAGCAAATCGATACATACCATTTTTTTTCGATTACAAAGCTGCTTTCGATAGCCCCATACGGGGAAAATTGTGCGAAGCTATGTCTGAACTTGGGATTCCGGCAAAACTGATCCACTGCTGATTGACGCTGACCAAAACTAAAACAGCGGCGAAAGTGGGGAAAGACCTCACTGAACCATTCTGTACCAAGCGAGGATTGAGACAAGGTGACACACTTTCGTGCAATCTCTTCAACATCTTAATGGAGATACTAATGACAAAAGCTGCAGCACATACGAACAAGACCATTAACACGAAAAGCCATATGTTGCTGGCGTATGCTGACGACATAGACATCATTGAGCGAAATTTGCGAGAGGGTACTGCAGTATATTCAAGAATCGAAAAAGAATCAGCGAAGGTGGGTCTTGCTGTTAATGAGGACATGACAAAATTGATGATGTCAACGACTATGTAAACCTCTCGACTTGGTCCGCACTAGAACACTGATAACTGATTTAATTTTGAAGTGGTAGATGAATTTATCTATCTTGGATTCGCCGTGAACAAGGACAACAACATCAGCCTCGAGATAAATAGGAAAATTGTGCGAGCAAGTTTATGCTATTTTGGGCTCAGCAACCAGTTTAAAAACAAAGTCCTCTCTCGACGTACAAGTCTGCAGCTATGCCAGACTCTCATATTATTTGTCCTGGCATATGTCACCAAAACTTGGGCCATATCGCAATTAGATGGAAAACACCTGCGAGTATTCGAGAGAGAATTTCTCCGTAACATATATGGTCCTTTTAAAGGAAACGGCGAGTACCGACGTTGTTGGTACCAAGAGCTATATCACTAGTATTCTAACGTGGACATAGCTAGGTGTATCAAATCAGGTCAATTGCGTTGGCCGCTAGGTCATGTTATGAGAATGGACGAATATGAGCCAGCTTTCGATAACGTACCGGACGGAAGCAGGAAAAGAGGACGACCAAGATCCCGATGTAAAGGCCAGGCCGAATAATCCCTCAGTATCCTTTGTGTTACCAACTAGCGTGAAGAGGCGAATGATAGAACCAGTTGGAGAAATATGTTAAAATAATAAAAAATAAATTTGTTTATTTGTTTGTTTGCGTAAGTCATCTGACCTCATAAGGTTGTATAATAGTCAATAAAAGTAAAGTAAACAGGCCTTAAGGGATGCTATAAAGAAATCGTCGAATTTGATGTCCTTAAGTTACAGTGTGATAGTTTTTGGCAAACATTATCCAAGACTAGGCCGGAGGGAACGGTTTTACCTTAATTCGGGCACGAGGAATCGAACAGATTTAATTTTTAATATTTTGACTATTAGAGCTGATTTTTTGTTTTCATATTTCAAAAAAGAAAGTGCGGGTTGGATTATCCCGAATAAGTTTAGTCTATGAAATCTGCAGGAGTCTTAGATTCAAATACAAAAGAAACACAATATTGCACGTACATATATATATATGCTTTTATAAAGTAAACAGTATGTACTCAAAATAGTCTGTAATAATAATCACGATATGTCTACAGCCTAGAGGCTCAAGTCTGGACGCTGTCTTTTCTAAGGTTCACTCTCATCACTGTGATTATTTCATGATACGAAGCACCTCTCGTGTACATCACCTACAGTACCGATCCCCTAGACGCAATATCAACAAGCTCTAGAAGTTCGGTATATCTCCTCCTTCCGCACTGTGGGCACCAATAGCCTTTCAATTGTTGTCATATTCCCGCGTCTCAAATCAAATTTGTATTCTAATAATCACGTTCTTAGTTTACCGTCTGACTCTTATCCATGTGCAGTTTTCCCATTTCGAGACAATTTAACCTCGGTATTAATATTGAACTTCGTCACTTTGCCAACCTCACCACATGTATTTCGAAATAACAGTTCTAATACAATAGAAAACCTTGGGCTTATTCCATATTCCTCTGGAGGCGCATATTCCAGATTATCTCAGTCTCTTTGAAATACTCGGTATATATGTCATGTTCCCGTTTATCCAACCTGGATAACTGTTTGTTACGAAACAGCTGAACGCAATGGGTTAACAAGTGGATTTTTTTTAGTTTTGAATAATAAATGAAATAAAACTACATGTTAAAATGAGACTAAATATATAAAATTTAATGCTCTAGTTTATAGATAATCATTTTGTTATAATAAATTCAATCCAGGATGAGCAACGAAAATGCAGTACAATCCCACAAAAAGCGGGTTAATTCTGGCAAAAAGGGGGATACTTGGTCAAGTTACGTATACCATACGTGTAGTTCGACTAGCCCGGTCTTTTTGGTCTTATCTTCGTGTAAAACACATTATTCGGAAATGAGTTTCTCCTAAAAATATTTATAATCTTAACAGTATTTTTCCTATGGAATTGCCCGTCGTTGATGTCCAACACAGGGAGTACCACCTTATTATGCGCCATTTTAAATAGTATACTCCTGGGACGACATGAATAAAAAATGATTTCGTATTAAATCCCATGAAGAGACTGGGGAGAGCTTTTCATAATCAGTGAACTGTGCACTGTATAGTTTTACAGTCGCTGATTGGAAGCTAGAGTTTTAATCCAAGCCGAGTTTTCATGTCGTGTAGGACTTTACTCCAATAAATTTTCCATCATTGTATCAGCTATAATGGTGGAAATGGTGATCCCATCGGAAGTCCCCCACATTGTACACTTATGTGATTATCATATTCCAAATACGTGTGGACCCCAATAAAGATTTTCAGTAGTTTCATGGAAGTCATAGAGGTGACTTTATACTGCATTTATGGAGCTCATCGAGTAGTTTTCCGTTTATGCCTTGAAGTGATGATTTAGGGTCTTCATTCAATATTATGTTCATTTGTGCTAAACCGTTGCATGGCCACCACGGGCACGCTTGCAGAAGTCCAGACGCTGAACCCAAATTTCGACGGTTTTCAAGCAGAAATCGGCCGATACTGCTGCAATTCACGTTCGATATTCGTACGCAGTTCATCAATCGTCGCTGGCTTATTGGCATAGCCCCACAGGATATAATCTAACGGCGTCAAATCGCACGACCGAGGCGGCCAATCGACTGGGCCATTTCGTGAGATAAGACGTTCACTAAACTTGGTTTCCAATAAATTGATTGTGGCACTCGCTGTGTGGCTTGTGGCGCCGTCCTGTTGGAACCACATGTCCTCCAAGTCCATATTATCCAATTGGGGCCAAAAATATTCGGTTATCATTGAACGGTAGCGATTCGCATTCACAGCAATGTGCCGGTCTTGATCATCACGGAAGAAGTACGGCCCAATGACGCCGCCGGCCCATAAACCGCACCAAACCGTAATTTTTTCGGGATGCAATGATGACTCATGGATTACGTGTGGATTGCTGTCTGACCAGTAATGCATATTTTGCTTATTGACGAAGCAATTCAGCCAGAAATAAGCCTCATCGCTGAAGATGATTTTCCGATGAAAATCCGAATCATTTTCAAGTTGTTGCTCAGCCCAATTCACGAACATACGACGCTTATGGTGGTCAAGCGGCTTCAGTTCTTGCGTCAATTTGATCTTGTAAGGATGTAGGCCAAGATGTATTCGCAAACTTCGCCACAACGACGTCACAGAGATGCCTAACGCTTGAGAACGACGTGTGAGAGACACATTTGGGCTTTCTTGAACTGAAGCCTCAGCGGTAGCAATATTCTCGACACTACGGGTACTTCTTTGTATCACTGGCACGGGAACATTTTGTACTGTGCCGGTGGATTCAAATTTTTCCACTAGACGCTCAATTGTTGATCTGGTAGGACGATTATGACGACCATAAATTGGACGTAGCGCTCTTAAAGTTGAGGCCACTGACTCCAAATTTCGGTAGTAAATTTTAATAATTTCGAATCGTTGTTGGCTCGAATATCTTTCCATGATGAAATGGCAAACCTTACTGAAGAGAAATGTCAAAAGAGCAGGGAAAAATATGGCGTCGTCTGCTGTCCCTATCGATGTACTTTTGAAGCGTCTCTGTTGAAAAACCCTTTATCTATAATACATTCTTCAAAGTTAAAATTCTCAACATTTAATTTAAACTGTGTAATATGTTTTCGTTGAAAATTTCATATTCTTTCTACCATTTCGCCCAAAAAATACTTTGTTAGTAATTGCTATGCAAAATATTAAAACAGTTTTGACAACAAGTTGGACCTTTTGCAAGAAAAGTAGCAATAACAATTATACATTCACACTTTTCCAGTGAATGAAAATGCAAATGAAAACAATGTCAAAACAACTTCCATTTCCGTTTACTCTAATTGAAAATAAACAGGAAAAATTTCCATTTTGAAGCTTGGTTGAGTTTGGTAACATGATTCACAGAAAATTCACCTAAATAGAGTAAACAAAAAAGAGAATTGGAAAGAAAGCAGCGTTTCATCTAGGACTCAGCCATGTCATCCCTTTATTGAACTGAGTTTGTTTTCCTTCATTTGGACAATCAATAACAAATTAATTCAAAAATTGTTCACATTCTTTGAATAGTAGACAAATATGAAAATATTTTGTAAGAAACAATATTTAATAAATTCCCTGAAATATCATGTTGCTTTATGCGAGGACATCAACGCTATCCAAGTACAGACTGGGGGATTTAAACTAAACTTCAGAGTTATCGTTGTATTGATGCGCAATGTGAGGTTTACATTTACATCGTACCTTTTTGCTAGAATTGTTCTCAACAGAAAAACTCTAGAATGAAACAATGTGCAATAACACAATAAAAACAGGTAATGGTATTAGCAGCCGAGAAACGCGAAAAATAAGTCGACTGGAAAAATCATATGTCTTTGTTTTTGATTATGTTGTGTAAGACTCATTAACACTAATGGCTGCTATTTGACTTAATGAATTCTTTGGCCTTAGTAATCAACAACTTCACCTTCCACGCTATCGGCATCGCCGTTGAAGCCGTCGAATCATCTACTCTACGCTATAACTATTACTATCGGTGCCATCATTTCATCGAGACAGTCATGAATGTAATAATGGCAACTGAGAACATGAGAACAATAAAGTGGAAAAGTGTAGCAAATTCACAACTAGCAATAACTGGGAGGAGTAAACCAACACCACCAGGCACAACAGTAAAAAGAATCTACAGAGAGTGGATATCAACGTGTTTTTTCTGCTTCCCCTTTGATTTGTAGACATTTTCCTATGTATTTTTTGAGGCGCTTCTTTGAAAAGTTCTGCAAAATATGCTCGATATCCTTGTGAAGGGTGGAGCATAAATAACCTTATGATTTAATTAATAAATAAATTTTTTTGTTTACGAATTTTTTTCTTTGTTTCAGAATTGACTTTGAATTTCTTGGGAAATTGATTGATGGAATTGAGCACAGATTAAAGCACCAAAGTTGTTCAATTTTATTTTGAAAGTCAGCATTCGATTATTGAGACAAAAATATTATATCGAAATTACTTTCATGTTCCTAATGCATTTATTATTATTAAGCGTTAGCATAAAGTCGTTGTCTGTGATCTTCCGAGTACTGGAAGATCTCGTACAGTTCGAAATTATATGAATATTACTCGGGTGTAAGCACCTGACGATGTTCTCAGCAGTAGGTGATGTCAAGGCGGTCTTTGCAAAGAATTTTAAATAAGTTAGAATTGATTGAATTGAATTGATAGTGGCCGTCGGTGGTGCAATGGTTAGTGTGCGCGGCTCTTGTACATGAGATCCTGGGTTCGAACCCTGCTCTGAGCACATTCAAAAAAAAAAAAATTTCTTTCGGCGGCGGTCACCTCGCATAGTGACGGCGACACTATCGAGTATATAGCCAAGAAAAAGCTTCTCAAAATACCGTTCGGAATCGGTGTAAAACTGTAGGTCCCAATCAGTGAGTGAAAACTGGAAAGCGCACAGCTCAGTGATTGTGAGAAGTTCTCCCCGGTCCCTTCATGGGATGTAATGGGAAACCATTTATTTATTTATTTAGAATTGATTTACGAGTTAAAACCAAATGATGCTCAAGTACGCATTCAATAAAGCCACCGTTTTCAAGAATTGTGCCTAGAAAACAACGAGATTATTCACAAACTCATGATGAGCAATGAGGGCCATTTTCACCTTTCTGGCCACCTGAATATACAAAATTTGTATTTTATTTTTATGCGTGATTTCGTTAGTTTTCAGTTAATTGTATCAGAAATTTATACTACAAGCTTACAAGGTCAGGAATATTTTTGTAATTGAAAAATAGTTGGGTTTTGTTGGAATAATAGACAATTCAGTTAATCACACTCACTGGCATGACTAGTTTCGGACACCGTGACAAGTTCATCATCAGACGCGTAACTACTGTGCCTGAATTGACACCATCGGTTGATCTTCAATCGTATATATACAAACTGAATTATGCAATTTACATATGTGAATCAGTATCGAACGAAGATAGCTAAGTATAAACACGCACTAAAAGGTCCATAATTCCAAGTCATGCCAGTGAGTATGCTTAACTGAGTTGCCTATTATTCCAACGAACTCCAATCTGTTTTTTTTTCTGACCTTGTTGGCCAGTAGTATGAATTGCTCATACATTAACTAAGAAGAATAATTGTTGACCATGAAATGCACCCAATGAGGTGCACAGTATGGTGTGGAGTAACTTCAGAAAGGATCATTGGATCATATGTTTTCGAAAACGAGGAACTAGTTGCGATTATTGTGAATGGCATTCAATACCAGACAATGATTAAACATTTTTTAAGGCCAGAGGTAGAGAACTATACAGAATTGTGATTCCAAGAAGATAGAGCCACAGCTCACACAGATTGTCCAACTGTGACTCTCCTGCTCGGAGAGCCAACTGTGGCTCTCCATACTTCTTCCAATTGCAATAAATTAGTTTCGGAAGTTTATTATTAAGTTAGCTAATTATTTGGAAATTTAGTTAAATCATTCTGGGTAAAAAATACGGAAAGGAGATGATTTAATATGTATTCACTACCCACAACTCATGCAGGATGTTTTCCCTTACTGAGTTAAGTTTTGCGTTCGCCCAATTTCTCTCTTTTCTCGATTTCTCTCTCGTTCTTCATAAAAAATAGTTTCATTACATTAACAACTCATTCGGTGCAGCAACGAATAAGCTTCGTCAACCGTAAATGTGTGCATTCAGCCAAAATAAATAATAATAATAAGCTATGGAAGAAGTAAGATATAGCCCCAATAACAATTGTCTAAATCTCATACAGATACTTTTATTTAAATTTGTAGCCCGTAAAATACAGTTTAAATAAAATTGTTACAGGAACGAAAAAGTAATTATTGCCGTAACGAAACGATAAATTGTCAAAGAAATCATGTACGAAATTTTCCGATGCAGCAACAACTACATTGTCGGATTTACGAAATTTGTCATTACAGATACGTAGAATATTAGCGAATATGTCTCGTCCATGTGACGAAGTGTTTTTCTTTCAGTGTATGGACTACCTTATGTGTTCCCTAGGAACTCGAAGGTGTTGCGATCGCATTAACGGCGTATAGGAATTTCTTGAATGTACCTCTCTACATGTTAATGTAGAAAATGTGGGCAAGAAGCACAAATTATGCACCAAATAATTTAAAATTTAGCCTATATTGTAAAAGCTTTTAACCTACAGTCTTTGGCTAGGCCGAAGATCGCAATGTTTGTGCCCATTATTGCTAAGTCGGAATCTAGGATACTGGCCTGGACTCGGAGTCTCAGCCGTTAACAATTTTGGCCAATACTACTTCAATTCCAGGATTTGCTTTGAAGCCTAAAGATTTTATACAAAAATTATTTGGCTAATTTTGTTGTATGACCAATAGGGTGCACTGAAAACTTTTTTTGAGGGAGGGGGTCTCAAAAGACGCGTAATGAAGAGGTGATTACGGAAACGTCAAACTTTTTTTTATACAAGGGTATTTTTAGTCCCCTACCGGCCGTTGCAGTTTCGATTCTTAGTACATTTTGGAAAAAAAAAATATTTATTTTTTTTTGACAATATGGGGCTCAAGAGACGTGTCATGATAAACATATATAGAAAAAAATATTTCCAAAATTTTGACAGCATTTTTTTCACGACGTCATTTTGAATCTTTATCATGCATATTTTGTCTTCACCAAGTTGCTGTATTTTTCATAAATATTCCATCAAATAGTTAATTTTTCAAAAATTTTCATGGCTGCATTTTTCTTTGGAAGATATAAACGGCCAGCATAGTAGACATAACATCAACTCTATCGTCATCTCGGGCAAAATCCGCAATTTTTGGACAACAAGTTATAAAACATACGCCTTTCACATGTACACAACACGACTGTTTACGAAACTCTGTTCAAAGAGCGTAAAAACTATAATTTTCATTCAGTTGTATGATAGCTTTCAATAAAGACGGTCGGTGTCGCAATGTGTTTGTAAAAACAAAAACAAGACAGATTAATTTTGTATGCCAGCTCTCTAGCTTTAATGAGAAAGCAAAATATTTTCAGTACACTTGGAATATTTTTGGCTTATTGTGGAAAGTAGATTGGGACAAAATTTTTTTTTTGTAATTTTTATATTTTAAATATGTAATTTAAATATTGTAAATAATATTGTATTGTAATTTAAATATGTATATTCGAAAAATGTTTGAAGAAAATAATTATTTGTGAAGATAATTTAATTATTTTCTTCAACTGATTTAACTTAAACTGCAATATTCATAAATTCACATATTCAAACATACACGCATTCATATTTTCATACAATCAAAAATTTACTCATACTTGAGTTAAATTTTTATGTTTAGGAACTCATTTGTGTTTATATAAAAATATTACACATATGTAGCACGAAATTTCTCCCAGTGCACTTAAAATGCACTCACCACTACACACACATTTTTAAGCTGGCTCTCTTTATGATGGACCCTGCTCTAGATGGATATAGCAGAAAGAACATACAGTCCACTGCCATACAATTGGAAGTCCAATCGTTATAGCGTCGATTTATTGCCCGCCTTCGTACTCTACGGTTTCAGATTTCAAAACATGGGGTACAACATATTTGGTGTGAGATGATGCAAATGCAAAGCACCAAGTCTGGGGCTCCAGATTAAGTAATACAAGAGGAAGGAATCTTCCATGAAAGCTGAACGTGCTTGTCACTTGTCGACTGGAGAGTCAACATATTGACCTTCTGATCTCGCAAATATCCCTGACATCATCGATTCTTCATTCTAAAAAATATTGACAGACAAAAATGCGAAATATACTCATGTCTGCATCTATATTCTGCCAACTCTCCAATTATAGCCGTTCTGAAATCGTATGTGAAACAAGTCGAAGTACCACTTAAACTTCACACTGAGATGACTGATTGGGGTTACTTTCAGGAAATCTGCAGCAGACTCATTAATTTAAAAACTTCTCTGAAACATAGAGATGAATGAGAAGAGGCAATACATTTGTTCATTTCACACATACAATAAGCAGCTGCTTGGGAATCAACACCAGAGGGAAGTTTACAATTCAACACTGAACGCACCAGTCGAAATATTCAAATTATCCACCACAAAAAGCGAAACTTGAAAAGAATTTGACAAATAACTAGATTTTCGGCTGGCAAAACTCCCCTTAACAGAGCTAGAAAAAAAATACAAAAAGCCTTGGCAGAAGAAAACAATTTAGAGTTTGACTTCCTTGCTTCCAATCTTTCATCAATGGAAAATTCAGCTTCATTCAGCTGGAAATCCAGCACAAAATTTAGTACATCCACTGAGAGAATACCCCCAATTATATCGCCTAAAGGAACATGGTCAAGAACGGATAAAGATAAATGTGACATCTATGGTGAGCACTTATCTAATGTATTTCAAATGACCTAAAAAGTGAAAGTTGGATAGGTTGAAACACATTCCTGACCTTACCAGCCCAAATGGACCTGCCATTCAGTAAAACAGTCCGTTGTGAAATAAAAAAGTTAATAAAAAATCTTCCAAATAGGAAAAAGGCACAAGGCTTTGATCTGATCACGTCGAAAATTCTTAAGAAACCCCCAAATAAAGCAATTACTCATTTCAGGAATATTATAAACTCAATCTTCAGAGTCAGATACTTTCCGGTGTAGCTCAAACTGGTGGAAGATGTTAAATCCTACAGACTAGTAAGTCCTCTAGCTGTGATGGGTAAAATACTTGAGCAAATTTTACCTCTTCGACTAAAACCAATACTGTAAACACATCATCTTATTCCTGACCATCAATTTGGCTTCAGAGACGGCCAGGCAACTGAAAAACAGGTGAACAGGACGGTCATGACAGTAAGAACTGCCTTTGAAAAAAAAATATTGTTCAGCGTTATTCTTGGATTTTAGCTAAGCTATCGACAAGGTATGGCATACTGTTTTACTCAACAAGATTAAAAAGAACTTTCCCCATCCATTCTTCGAAATAATTAAATCCTACTTAGAATGTAGATACTCCTTTGTTAAAGTTAATGGAACCTAAACGAACCTACATGAAAAAAAATCTAGCATACCACAAGGTAGTGTTCTCGAGCCATTGTTGTACACTCAGTTTACTGCAGACCTTCCAACATGCGAAAATACTGTAACAGCTACATTCGCTGATGACACATCACTGTTATCATTGCATCAGGACCCAATAATAGCATCCGGAAATCTGCTAAGTCACGTAAACAAAATCCAGGATTGTTGCCAGTGATGGAGACTCAATGCTAATGCCGATAAGTCAGCGCATGTAACTTTTACGTTGAGATCCGGAACATGCCCACGTGTAAAAATCAATAAGTTCCAATCTAAATGTCTACGACTAATCTCAGATGCACCCAACTACGTAAGAAACGAACTCCTTCATAGGGACTTCCGAATAAATACAGTTCAACAGGTGATCACACAATCAACGAACGTTATGCTTTAAGACTATATTCACATACTAACATCTTGGCACTTAGACTTCTAGAAGTAACTATGCATGAGAGAAGATTAAGAAGATTCCAACTTACGCATCTAGTAAGCACTCGATGATATGCACAATACTCACTATGAGGACCAGCACTGGTTGTTTCTCTTCATGTTAAGACTGAGATGAATTTGAGTTCTGCTTTAAATTTGGTTGAATATTTTATTCTAGTTGCCTATTGACAAATATTTGATAGATTGCAATAAAAAAGGAGCTAAACAAAAATTAAATGCGGTGTCAAGGGACACCCGGCTGGAACGAAGTTCCTTTCGCTATATATTATATACTAGTTAGAACCAACACGCCACAGGCGCCCGCTGAAAAATACGATAATGTAAATGGAACTTTAAGAAAAGACACTTTTTGTAAAATGAAAAACTTTTTTAAGGACATTTTTTTTTTGATATTTTTTTAACAGTTTATTTGTAGGTAATTTTTGTAACAATATGTATTACATTTTCCCAAAAAAGTCTTTTTTCAAGAGATATACTTCTTTTATTAAAAGCTAATGTTATTTGCTACTATTTTTAAGATGAAGCACTTTCTATAAAAAAAAGCCATAAGAGTATAAATTTTTTTTACAAAGAAGTAAATTTTTTAAAAAAAGTACTTTTTATAGAAGTGGTACACTTTTTATGAAAAGGTTATCTTTTTGAGAAAATTTACTTATTTTCAGAAAGGCTACTTATGTCAAGAAAAGATATTATATTATTTTTAAGCAACTGTACTTTAAGAAAAGGATTTTTGTAAGAAAGGGTTTTTTTTTGACAGAGAAGGTATTTTTTGAAGTCAAATTTTTGTAAGAAATGGGGATTTTTTTAGAAATGGTACTGACCACCTCCAAAAAAAATTTCTTTCGGCGGCGGTCACCTCGCATGGTGACGGCGACACTATCGAGTATATAGCCATGAAAAAGCTTCTCAAAATACCGTTCGGAATCGGTGTAAAACTGTAGGTCCCAATCAGTGAGTGAAAACTGGAAAGCGCACAGCTCAGTGATTGTGAGAAGTTCTCCCCGGTCCCTTCATGGGATGTAATGGGAAACCATTTATTTATATTTTTACTTTGTTTAGGAATATGACGTTATTTTTTTTTGAGAAAATGTACTTGTTTTTTAAGAAAAGGCACTTCTTTAAAAAGTTGTCTATTTTTAAACTTCTTTCCCTTTGACTTTTATTGGGTTCAAACCTGCAATATATAAGTATACTAATATTGGTTACAGGCTCCACCTGTAAAACTTCCTATTAAACAAGAAATTTGCTAACATATATTAGTCTAGACACAAACCAAAGCAGAAGTACCCAATATACATAATTGATAATACAGGGGTGTACCATAATAGTGTTAAAAAAAAGTTGTTGAATTTTTTCCCGCAAAGTGCAATAAGGACCTTCGTTCCAAAAATTGAGCTGCACTTATCGGCCACAACTCCCAAATATGCTCTCTAAATCCTTCAGTATCAATTTTAAAATATTTTTTGATTTCTCGTACACTTTTAGTTTGAAATATATAAGTAAACATACCTCCACATGTTCCAGAATTGAGTCTTACCTAAAAAGAAAAACAAGACAAAAATAAGTCTATTAATTATTGAAATTTCAGTAAATGGATTCGTCGTCAATTTGGTTGAGGAGTAAAAGAAAAAAACGGTGTGATTATCCCCTTAATTTTATGAATATTAACCTTTGTTGATAATCTTAAAGAAAATAAGTAAAACAGTGCAAACACAAAATGACGAACATCTAAATATTATATTCTTGGAAAAAATTTAAAAAAAAAATTATCAACACTTTTCTGAAAGCGAATATCAACTGATTTCAATTTTCAATTAGAGTATAAAATTGTGCACATTGATTTGTTTCTTGGTGGAAGTCTAGTCTTTTCTACGTGTGAACTTCAACTGTTCATATATTTGACGTTATTTGTAGATCATGGCTTTTCAGGTCCGAAAACACAAATAGCACAAGATGCGAATTTTGCCACTAAAATACAACGTAGTATTGAATTCGGGTACAGTCTCTATAATGTCAACGATATCGATCAAATGCAATGAATAGTTATGTCTTTACTATTAATTTAAAACATTGACAGAGAGCCAACTGCTGCATTAACTTTGTGCTAATATATTCGTAAAATTGTTAGCTGCCCCTATACATTGTTGTGTCCTGAGCCACAAAATAAACGTGCAACTTGTGATATTTATTTTCTTGTCACAAATTATAAAAAGTTCGAAAATATTATTCTCAAGTCAAGAAGTAACAAAAGAAACAAAACAATAATGCACAAAAATATTATTATAAACTTTTACGTTCTAAACAATATGTTGCCGTGCCATTACAACAATGAACATTCAAAGATATTGTCTGTTGCTGTTGCACAAACATTTTGTGGTATTACTTTCCCAAGTCATAAGACAAAAATATCATAACTTTACGTTGAAAAACTTTTAGGAATTCTTAAACAAAATACAGCTTACAAAATATGCAGTTGTCCCAAGTATATCGTATGTCAAAAATTGTGTATTTATTTCTACAAAATGTTCTAAACAATTTAAATGCTAAGTAAGAACCACAAAATATTGTAGACGCTAGTCAAAATTCGACAGTAAACGACGGAAATATTACGTCTTTTAAGTCTCCGTGAAAACCCACTTTCTTCTCTGCAATGGAGAAACAAATTAAAAATACTTATAAGTTATCAACAGTTTAAAGACACAGTCATTCGCGTATTAGGGCATCTTAGGATTTTTTAATGTTTACATGTTTTTTTAAAAACGACTTCGATTGCCGATTTTGAAGACCTCTCACTATAATTTAGGTTAGGAAGAATGGCTGTTATTATCGACACACTTAGTACAATTAGGACCTTTGTGATCCAACGGCACGGTATATGCAGCTCCCGCCATTGAGCCTGTAAATTGACCTGGCATGGTTTGGAGTGTGGAAGCTATATAAAAACTCTTCCCTATATTCCAGGATGTGGTTTAAGACAGAACGTACATTAGTCCCTGGCGAACAACTTAGTACTCTACATAAAGGTCTTCATGTAATTCAGCTTAACGAGCGTCTGTTAGTTAAAAAATAAAGTAAGATCGTAGATATTATCACTTACTTACAAACACGTCCGGGCAGAAGCATATGAGATTATCTACACTCTCATCCTCCTCTTAAGCCTCAACCGCTTCTGCAGTAATCATGAAAGGAAAGTTCAAAAGTTTCTAAGGGAACATTCAAAGACATTTCCACTATAAATTACATTATAATATCATATATCATTTAACAAACATGCACATTTACAAACATTCATATGTATGTACGTGTGAAATAGGGCTGTTCGTATTTTAGTAACATGTTTTTTTTTGGCATTCACCTATATAAAGTCTGCGGCTAATGTGATAATGATAAGTGCTCCCCAAAGTTGACCATGTTTTCGGAATTAGTTTGACTATTTTGGAAGTATCAAAAAAATATTTTATTAAGATTTCCCAAAAATTTGTAGAAAAAATTAAACCAAACGTAAAATAATATGCAAACCGGACACAATTTCGGTTTACCTAAGGCTTTTACCCATCCAAGAAGGTTTAAGGTACCAACAATTTCATGGTATGGTGGTGTGGCAAACCTGGCTCCCCCAAGAAAATTCACTAATATAATGAAAAATATGCCAAATCGTATATGACCATCACGATAGTCGAATATAGAAGCCGGCTCAGAGGCCAGGACATATAAGCCAGCGCGGATAAACAGGTTTGAATCCGAAAAGAGACATTGACCCAAAATTGACGTACGCTTGAATGCAACTGAATAGTTTCTAGGGATTTACAATATGTAGCACCTTCCTGATGAAACCGACGACTCCTACAGATGTTGCATCCGCTTGTGATAAGACCCAGGATTCTGCGCCATAAAGCAAGACAGGTTGTATGAGAGTCTGTTATAGTTGGACTATTTTTACTCGAGAGAGGGCTCTATCTCTAAAGTGCTTGCTTAGCCCAAAATAACGTTTATTCGTAAGCACAATTCTCCACTTGATCTCAAGCCTGACGTTGTTGTTTTTGTTTACGGCAGGTCCGAGGTATATAAATTCGTCCACCACCTCGAAATTATAACGCTTATCAACGTTCACGCTTTGGTTTAATCGCGTGGAGGCCCTCCTCGTTGAAACCATTAATTTTCTCTTGTCCTCATTTACCGTCAGACCCACTTTTCTGACTCGTTCTCAATTCTCGAAAACACCGCAGTAACTTTTCTAATTGTGCCCCCAATGATATCGATATCATTATCATACGCGAGAGCGTGTGACTTTTGCTGCTGATGGTTTTACTCATGTTGACTTCAGTTTTTCTCATAATGATCTCCATTAG
The DNA here is from genome assembly GCA_963931995.1 of Phaonia tiefii. Classification (NCBI taxonomy): domain Eukaryota; kingdom Metazoa; phylum Arthropoda; class Insecta; order Diptera; family Muscidae; genus Phaonia; species Phaonia tiefii. Next base: position 126,647,266 of record OZ008370.1, on the reverse strand, counting down.
GATGTTAAAGAGATCGCAAGATAGTGTTGCCTTGTCCGAGGTCTCTCTTAGTTTCGAAAGGTTCGGTAAGATCCTTACCAACTTTCACTGCGGATTTGGTGTTCGTCAAGGTCATCCTGCAAAAGTGTACAAGTTTTGCAGGAATTCCAAGCTCAGACATTGCTTCGTAGAGTTTCTCCCGTATCGGGCTATCGAAGGCCGCCTTATAATCGACAAATAGATTATAGGTGTCGATTTGTTTTTCGTGGGTATTCTCCAGGATTTGGCGTAACAATCACTGGTGGATTTTCTGAATCCCAAATATGAATATATTGACGATTAAGCAATCCATCATCGAGAGAATGAGCCTCATCATATTTTTAAAACAATTGTCTACAGTCAAAATGTGTCCTCCGCTAAATTGGGCTTCCGTTTTTAATAACCCTGAACTGTCAGTATTAGACACAATATTGATGCATTTATTGCTCAACAATCATCCATTATTGAATCCCAAATGCCAGATTATCCAATCCATCAAGGAGAGACTGAGCCTCATCGGTGAAGACGATTTTGATCGTAACCCCTTCAATATTTTTAAAATATTTGTCTACAGTCGAAATGTGCTTCCATTTTTAATAATCCTGAACTGTCGGTATTAGACACATTATTGATGCGTTTGTTTCTCAACAATCATTCGTAGATTTATTGAATCCCAAATGCGAGAAATTTGACGATTAACCAAGCTATCAAGAGGGGACTAAATCTAATCGCTGAAAATGATTTCAAAAACCCTTCAATATTTTTAAAATATTTGTCTACAATAAAAACGTGCTGTTCAATAATTTCGACTTCCATTTTTAATAATCCAGAACTGTTAGCTGTCACACAGTTTTTATTTCTGAAACAACAAACCGCTTCTTAATTTCAATATATTTTACATACAACAGATTCAGACGTAATGACGTAGGTGCCGGGCAAAAGATAAGTTTTCCAAAAATAAAGGCAGCCCTACTATAATTATACAGTAAAACCTTGCCTAACAATATAATCATGATAATTTCTAGCTTGTCCTGAGGCAATATGCTAAGAAAATTCAAGAAGACAGAAATAAAATGGGCTCAGCTTGTTTCTGGCGAACTCAAGAGGTTTCACTGTGTATACTTATCTTGAATCCAAAGACTATGCTTTTGTAAAGTAATATTATTGTAAATTCAAGAGCTGCATAAACATTTCTGCATAGATCCTTAAACACACATTTATTGTATGTTTGTGTTGGATATTAAGAAAACATTCAAAATATCTTCTCCATAACATCTTCGTTTCCAAACCTTCCTCGTACTCTTCGAAATATTTTCCAGTTTGTTTAGCTTTGGACTCAGGGTTGGCTCTTTTGTTTACAATGGATTTTATTTGATATGGACCTAAACTTAAGCATTCACATTCAATAGTATCGTACTTGAATTTTTATTTCACTCAATGTGTATTTAAGTCTCTGTGTTTTTAAATGTTACAAATGCCAAACAGCAACGCCTGCACACCAGCACCACCCGGCGTTTGTGCAAAAATATTTTATTAAATTTGTATACAACTTTACACATTTCAATTTCTTGTATGAAAGAGTTGAACTAAGAATTGCAGTGTTTACGGGGAGTTTCTTAGACAAAGGGCGTAAGGAGAGCTTACAACTGAAAACTTTTGTTGAATTTCCAGTTGAGATTTGATCAGAGAACTTACACTTGTTATGATATTTACATTTTTTGACATTTCCTGTGAATAGAAGACATAATAGCACCAATCTAAATGTGCTTTTGTCTTGATTTGATAGTCTAAATTGAAAGTGTTTAAGAAAAAACAATTTCAGATGAAATTACAGAAAAGTATTTTAATCTTTGCGTAGATAGGAAAAAAACAAAGATAATCTAAGGAAAACAATAAGATTCTAAAACAAGTAAAACGAGTATGGAAGGAAGCAATATATCACAAGAGTCAAAAAGCTGCATACTATTAGAGAGAAACAATTTCTAGTTCGAATATTTAGTTTTAGAAAGCAGGGAAATTTGTAAGACGTCATCATCGCTACTTTCTATGACTCTCAAGGACCTCGCTAAAGGTGCAGAGGTTTAAAGTTTTTAAAAAAATTCAAAAAGAGCGACTCAATTTTACAAAATAATCAAAAATATGCATAGAAATTACATATGTTTTAATTGTTGTCACATCTGTTACGCCTACACATCTGTTACGGTACACTGAAAGAATTATTTTTAAATATATACAAAAACTATTCACATGATGCCTGCAGGAATTGTCAATGTAATGTAGAATAACTTAAACAAATATGATTTAAACAGAGTTAATATTTTACTATTTTCCCAATAACTTCCTAGAAGTGGCCGGACAAATTTTCTCACAATCAGTTAGCAGTGAGCTTATCAGGTTTGCACTCACTAATTGATACCTAGAGTTCTGTTTTTTGAGTGTTTTTTGGCTAATTACTCGATAGTGCCACCATCACTTAGCGAGGTACCCATCGCAAAAAATGCAAGCTGTTCTGAGGAGGGTCGACTCCACATTTTCATGTACAAGAGTTGCATACAAAAGCCATTGCACCACATACATGCGACATTTGAGTGAGAATTTGTTAATATTAACAATATAAGGAAAATATATGTTTGATCGCTCTCAACAATCTCTCACAAACGAAGGCTTTTGACGCCTGTTAAAGTTTAGAGTTGCAAGCCCGGAAACGTTAAACATCACAAAAGGGGTATAATTTCCACATTGAAAAACATTTTGCATTTGAACCGGGTTCATCTAAATGCTACGTTCTGAAAGCCTAGTGTATTCAAAAAATCGCATTTTTTAAAATGTCGGTGTTCTGTTTCTTCGAATATTCCAATTTTGATTAAACCGGTTTTCGGTTAAACAGAGGGGTAGTAACCGGTTTCCGGGTTTTTGACGACAAGGGAGACTATAAGTTTTATAAAAATCGTGAATTTTGAATTCAGACTTATAGAATTTTGAGATCGACGTTATTATAAAAATATTATAATCAACTATAAAAAATATATTTCATTGGTAAAGTCTGCACTCAAAATATTCTCTTTTAAAATCATATTTCAAGTATAAAACACTATTTAGGTGCTTTGCTTTTGAACGATTTGTGTTTTTTTAGCGCAATATGCACCGGAATTCTACAACTTTTTAACGATAAAAATAGTCAAAATTTATAAATTTACAAAATTTCCGAATTTTGGTTATTTTACTACCGATTTTTATCGTTAAATAGATACAGAACCGTCGGTGGTGCAATGGTTAGTGTGCGCGGCTCTTGTACATGAGATCCTGGGTTCGAACCCTGCTCTGACCACCTACAAATTTTCTTTCGGCGGCGGCCACCTCGCATAGTGACGGCGACACTATCGAGTACCTAGCCATGAATAAGCTTCTCAAATTACCGTTCGGAATCGGTGTAAAACTGTAGGTCCCAATCAGAGAGTGAAAACTGGAAAGCGCACAGCTCAGTGATTGTGAGAAGTTCTCCCCAGTCCCTTCATGGGATGTAATGGGAAACCATTTATTTTTTTTTTTTTATAGATACAGAACTCCAGTACTGAAAACAAAAATAACTCTCGCTGAAAGTAGATGTAGGACCAATTGTACGGATGGCATAATACAGTTTATTCAGTTCTCTTATTTGGCTTATCCAAATAGACAGTCATCCATCGTTGAGTTAATTTTTTGTACTCCATTTTGGATTGTGCATGCTGTTCATTGTTTTATGCATTTCTGCTAACATGCTACAACGCCAATTGAGAGCTCCATAACTTTTTGAACTTCCCTCTTAATAGACTACTCTACAATTGTAAGCAAGTTGCGTCGTTTAGATTATGTTTAACAGCCATAAGAAGCAGGCAAATTTCGTGTGCTCACACATTAGATTTTGCTTAAAAAATGCCATAATAGGTTATGGGATGCATCCTAAATTTGAATGTTTTAACAGTGGTTTACTGAACTCAGTTGTGGCCGTACCAGCGCAAGTGACCCCAAACGTTCAGGTCGCTCAAAAGAGGTCGTCATCCAAGAAATCATCAATAAAATTCATGGAATGATATTGGATGGTCAAAGATTGAAATTGTGCGACGTGGCTGAGGCTGTGTCATATCAATTGACGGGTACATCACATTTTACATCAATATTTGGACATGATTACATGACCATAAGCGCAACCATTTCAAGACAGTGTTTCGAAAAATGATCCCGAATATTATTGTCAGCTGATGGGCAAATTCGAACGCCGGCATTTGGCGATGGAAATAGTGATCTTCCACCATGACAAGGTACAGGTATATAATCGTTATGGCAAAAATCTATAAATTGGGCTAAGAATTGGTACCTCATCAGCCATATTCTCCGGATTTAGTCCCCATTGACTAATTTATATTTTCAAACCGGAAGAAAAATATTTGGGCGGTAAGATATTTGGGTCGAATGAAGATGTCGTCACTAAAACAAACGCACATTTGAAGTCCTGAAAAACCCTATTATTTGAATGAAGAATAAAATTTTAAAAACGATGGTTTGGTATCGAGCTTAAAGGAGACTATGTTAAGGAGACTATGTATTCAAAAAGTCTGGGAGTTGTCAATCTACATTGTAATTGTGATGTCATTATTTCTGGAACTTACATCTAAATCGGAGTTGGCAGATATGTCTTATACATCAGTTGTACAACTTATATTGGGAGACGCGCGGTGAAATAATTCGTAGGCATAGTCTTTGGTGCCTGTCTGATGGGTTCAGTAACCTTAGTGAGCAATTAAAAAACTGTAGGTTTCTAATTCTGTGTTGTAATTTCAGTTGGGTAAAAGTTCTTTCAAATCCGGTTACTCGGCTTGAAATAAACGGTGAAACCGGTTCGTCGATAGTGGCAATTCTTATAAAACCGACATACGGTTAACCGTCCAAAATTCGGTTAAAAGTTTTCGGTTTTGTATACATTAATTACACTAGGTCACAAATAACAAAATTTTCTCTGTGATTTGTTTCTAGCATACTTTTTCTCATTGATTTTGACCTACTAAACACGAAAATGAGTTTAAAAAATTTTTCTGTAGATTGGTTTTCGAGATACAAATTTTTGAACTTTTTTTTTTAAATTTTTGGAGGTACACTTACAATTTTGAGCATATCTTTCGTCTTCTTTGACATATTTGATCCTACTACTACTCAAATTAAAGCAAATTGAGCTGTCTACAACTCATTCTCAGAAAATTTTCAAATCGGGTGAGTAGTTTTGATGTTGGTGGCTTAAAAAGGTTAAAAAACTGCGTTTTTTTAGTAAAAATGTGGCAGAAAAATTCATATAAAAATTCATATAAAATATAAAACGCGGTGCTAACAGCGATTTTGGTTTTTTTACGTATAGCTGGCATTTTTCCAAAGAAAATAAGCACTTACTTAACAAAATCTGACAACAAATGGCGGACTTATAATTTTTTTGGTAAAAGACCGAAATTCCGCTATTTCACGATATTTTGATTTTCATTATTTGCACAGCTAACCTACTAGGAGGGATCGAAAATCCTTTTGGAATAGAACGGAACAGTTGCTCTTATACATAAGTTACTTTTGTTCAAGATTTCACCACCCTGGGTTAATGTCTTCTGTTCTGGCAAGGGACGTGAAAATTCAAAAATTTAGTGAAATCAGCAATTTTTTTTTTTGGAAATTTTTTTCAAATGTCACAGCACTTAGCAGTTTTGATAAAATTTTTAAATTAATATTAATAACACAAATATTTCATAATTGTAAAAAACCTATTTACAAGGGACGTTTCGTCGATGTTTTTAAGAAAATGGTATAATGAAAATGCAGAACATAGAAACACAGGTGCATTTTACGATACGAATTTTGGCAAACCCACTTTACATGTACAAAATTGTTTGGAAAAAACGTTTACGTAATTTTTATGATTCTCAGAATTAAAAAAAATAAGTAATACACAAATAGTTATTTAATTTTTCTGATTGTGGTTGCAGAGTAATATACGCTTCTGAATGTGCGTGGACGCTCTTCGTGTTCCTTTATGACTGCTACTCCGTTCACAGTCAATTAAAGGGAATTACACTTTTTTATTGATGTGTGTTTTCCCGATGGCTACCTGTATCGGATTTTTTTACAGAAATTCCCCCCACATTTGTGAGTGGTCATTATTTGGAAACTTTTCCACAATTTGAAACGCACACTTGCTGAATCAGGTATATAGCCAGGTATAGTATTTATAGGTGTTCATTTATCATTTTTTGTCATTCAACAAGTGTCTACGAACGCGAGTAGTACGAGTAAAAAGTGAAACAAATTGAATTTAAGTGCATATAATACCTACCCAACAAGTAAGACAATGAGTAAAAGACTACGTGTGTTCGAGTGTTTGACCAATCCAGACAATTTCTGCAATGTTTGTGGCGAGTTTATAAAGAATAATCACGCACACACGTTTACTCCAGCAGTGCAATTGCACTATTTGAATTATTTTGGTATTTCACCAAATATCACAGAATCATGGACACCTAAGTCGCTATGTGATCTTTGCTATATAATCCTAACCAACTGGGTAGCTGGCGGAAGGTAAGAATTTTTATTTAAACACATTAAGCAAAGCAAATATAGTAATTTATTTTAATTTTAGGCGCCATATGAAATTCGATACACCAATGATGTGGAAAAAGCCGCTATGCCATTCCACAGACTGTTATTTTTGCCTCACCACAAACAGTGGGGTAGGGAGATTTTTAAAATGGAACTACGCTCAAGTGGGATCGTTTGCACTTCCAGTACCACATTCGAATGATGTACCATATCCAGTGTGCCCTGGTGCATCTCTTCAAAAAGCAGAATCGTCAGATCAAGAGTCCGAGTCAACTGCAAGCGAATTTGGGGCGTGCAGAAAGCGAAAATTACTGTCACAGGCCGAACTAAACGATTGGGTGCGCGATTTTGGTCTCACTAAGGAGAAATCCGAACTTTTTGCGTCTCGGATGGTACAGTGTGGATTTGCGGATTCAGAAGTGAAAGTAACAGCGTACAGGAAGCGTCACCAGCAGTATGCAAAATTTTATACAAAGAAAGACCAAATATGTTTTTGCAGCGACATTTCCGGCTTGTTCCAAGAGCTTCACCAAATTCACAACCCCAATGAATGGAGGTTGTTTATTGACAGCAACAAAGAGAGCTTGAAGGCAGTTCTCTTACATAATGGGAATGAAAAGCCATCTCTTCCTATTGCTCATGCGGTTCATTCAAAGGAGAACTATGAAACTATGAACATTTTGCTGAAATGCATAGAGTATAGGAAATATAATGGGAAAATATGCGCCGACCTCAAAGTTGTGGCCATTCTGTGTGGACTCCAAGGAGACTATACGCGACATTGCTGTTTTCTGTGCCTTTGGAATAGCCGCGCTGATGATCAGCATTATATTCAAAAAAAAATGGCCGGAACGAACGAAACCTGTAGTTGGAGAAGCGAATGTTCAGCGCAAACCACTAATAGAGAACCGTGAAAATATAATACTTCCGCCGCTGCACATAAAATTGGGTTTGATAAAAAATTTTGCCAAAAAATTGGACAAAGAAGGTGAAGCTTTACGGTCAATTTTCCCTTACCTTTCGCTGGCAAAAATTAAAGAAGGAGTCTTCGCAGGACCCGATATAAAAAAAATGTTGAAAGATGAAACATTCCCGAAGCTGTTATCACCCATCGAAGCCGCAGCATGGAATTCCTTCAGGCTTGTTGTGGAAAACTTTTTAGGAAACAACAAAAGCCATAATTATAAGGACATAGTTGAGGATCTGGTAAAGAACTATGAAGCAATGGGTAGGTTTTTTTTGAAACAAATGTTAATTTAAATAGCGTTTTAATTCTCGTTTTTTTTCATTTTTGGGTAGGAGTGCACATGTCACTTAAAATACACTTTCTGCATTCTCATTTGGATTTTTTCCCTGAGAATTTAGGAGACGTGAGCGACGAACACGGCGAGCGCTTTCATCAGGAATTGAAGGCTATGGAACGACGCTATCAGGGCATCTATGACACGGCTATGATGGGTGACTACATTTGGACCCTAATACGTGAGACCAATTGCAGCGAATACAAAAAACAAAGAAGAAGTCAGCTGTTTTTCCACATGGCATAAAATGTACAGTTATATCTTTGTTTCTACTCATTTTTTATGGGCGTTGATTTGGTTAATTTCGTTAGTTTAGCTAACCTGGTACATCCATTTCTAATTGTGCCATACATTGAGTATGTAGTGCTCTAAATAAATTAAAAAATAATATACTAAGACTAATTTGTTTATTTTAAATTAAGTTCAAATGTATTTATTCGTTTGCGTTGGGTAGGTAAGCTGTGCAAATAATGAAAATCAAAATATCGTGAAATAGCGGAATTTCGGTGTTTTACCAAAAAAATTATAAGTCCGCCATTTGTTGTCACATTTTGTTAAGTAAGTGCTTATTTTCTTTGGAAAAATGCCAGCTATACGTAAAAAAACCAAAATCGCTGTTAGCATCGCGTTTTATATTTTATATGAATTTTTATATGAATTTTTCTGCCACATTTTTACTAAAAAAACGCAGTTTTTTAACCTTTTTAAGCCACCAACATCAAAACTACTCACCCGATTTGAAAATTTTCTGAGAATGAGTTGTAGACGGCTCAATTTTCTTTAATTTGAGTAGTAGTAGGATCAAATACGTCAAAGAAGACGAAAGATATGCTCAAAATTGTAAGTGTACCTCCAAAAATTTAAAAAAAAAAGTTCAAAAATTTGTATCTCGAAAACCAATCAACAGAAAAATTTTTAAAACTCATTTTCGTGTTTAGTAGGTCAAAATCAATGAGAAAAAGTATGCTAGAAACAAATCACAAAACGACTGTTGGCTAGTGTTATAAACCGATCCCACCACTTTTCGCAATCGGGCCCACTGTGTGTCGTCATCGGAGATGACTGCGGTTCACGTGGTCACCGTTAGTGGTGGTGATTCACCCTTGAATATGAGTAGAGAAAAATTTGCTCACATGAGCGTACGTGAATACGAATGGCGAAAAAACCTTCGTGTGTGAGTGAGTATGCCTTAATAATACTTTCGCGTCAGTCTCACATATTTCTCAGTGTTTGAATTCATTTAATTTCGATTTTCATACTACTAAGGATTTCTATTCTAAACTATCCTAAAAACAATCAATCCAATTTTGAAGGTCACGACAATCGAATTTTGAAGGTCATGACGAAAATGAAGATGAATTTGTCTGACGAACAGATTCTAGAATCCAACTGCGAAGATATAGGGGAAGACTTATTTCCATAGTTGAACGAAAATAGCGACTCTAACGACGATGATCAAAGCGATAATGCAGACAATGAAGTTCCAGCCGGCCATTGAATAGCGCATTATTTACGTGTGTAGATGGTACCAAATGGTACAAGAATCCTCCATCAGTTCATCGTCGTACAGCTCTCAATATCATTCGCAAGTCATCTTCGATGGTCCCTCTTCCAATAACCAGAACTTTATCTAAATTCTACACATTCAAATGTATCATGAGTCCCGCCATTATATGTAGACATTCCAAAAGTAAAGCAGAAGCTGTGTGTTCTCAATGGAACTCAGAACATCCAACAAAAACTCGTGTATGGAAAACAATTACCGATGAAGAACGGTCGACATGAACACGGTTCACCCAGTGCATGCCGTCAACACTTACTAACTACGGAATTAAGATCTGTTGGGACTGCGACTCGTCAAAATTTTATCCACTGAATAGCCAAATGTATACAGGTAAGTCTGGCAATGGAAGGGATGTTAATCAAGGGGAGCGCGTTGTCAAAGACTTGGTGGCTCCTTATAAGGGCCCTGGCAGAAATGTGCACAACTTTCTTAAGACTATGTCGTTGAAAATTGAAAAGAGTAGGCACTTTAAAAAAACTAAAAGGAATTTAAGTCCTCGAAAACCCGAGATGTTGTCTCTTTGGGTTTGGTCAAAATGTGACCATATTATTTTTAAACTTACATTACAATCAGCAGAAAACCTAGAGGCTTCACGGCGTTTGATTTCTTAAAATTTGAAAAGGCTATATTTACATCCCATTATGGGTTTGGGGAGAGCTTTTCAGCAAGCGATATTTTAGCAATACCGACCAATGTATTATGCTACACATATTATAAATATAATAAATATGTATATAAATTTGGAAAGGGTGACCCGAGTATCTGCGTCAACTACCGTGGAATAAGGCTTTTATCCATGGCATATAAGGTTCTATCGAGTATAATGTGCGAAAGACTAAAACCAATTATCGCTGACCTGATTGGACCACATCTGTGCGGCTTTAGGCCTGGAAAGTTGACAACTGACCAGATTTTCACGCTACGCCAAATCCTGGAGAAGACCCACGAAAAACAAATCGACACCTATCATCTATTTGTCGATTATAAGGCGGCCTTCTATAGTCCGGTACGGGGGAAACTCTGTGAGGCAATGTCAGAGCTTGGTATTCCTGCAAAACTCATACGCCTTTCCAGGACGACCTTGACGGACACCAAATCCGCAGTGAAAGTTGGTAAGGATCTTACCGAACCTTTCTAAACTAAGTGAGGCCTCAGGCAAGGCGACACGCTATCGTGCGATCTCTTTAACATCTTAATGGAGATCATTATGAGACAAGTCGCAGTCAACATGAATAAACCATCAGCAACAAAAGTCACATGCTGCTCGGGTATGCTGATGATATAGATATCCTTGGGTGCACAATTAGAGCAGTTACTGCGGTCTTTTAGAGAATTGAAAAAGTGGAAAAGTAGGTCTGACGGTAAATGAGGACAAGGCAAAATTAATGGTTTCAACGAGCAGGGTTTCCACGCGATTACACCAAAGCGTGAACGTTGAAAACCGTTATAATTTCGAGGTGGTGGACGAATTTATATTAACGTCGGCCTTGTAATCAAGCGGAGAATTGTGCTTGCGAATAGATGATATTTTGGGCTAACCAAGAACTTTAGACATAAAGCCGTCTGTCGAGTGACAAGAGTCCAGCTCTAACTTGTCAACCTGTCTTGTTTTATGGCGCAGAACCCTGGGTCCTATCGCAAGCAGACGAAACATCTGTAGGAGTCTTCGAGAGAAAAACACTCCGAAAAATGTATGGCCCTATGGTGCACAACGGCGGGTATCGGCGACGCATGGACGATGAGCTGTATGAGCTTTATCCTGACATTGACATAGTTAAGCGAATCAGGATAACGCGATTGCGCTGGCTAGGCCATGTCAGTAGAATGGATGAAGATGAACCAGCACGAAGGGTTTTCGGAACCGAACTCGAGGGAAGACGGAAACTGGGAAGACCAAGACTCCACTGGAGGGATCAAGTTGACGAAGAAATAAGGTAGAAGATCGAACTGGTTGGGGAAATATGTTATCTTCGTTTTCTAAGGTCCCTGACCCCCGGGGTTGTCCGAGACCGGATAAGTATGTAAGTATATAAATATGTCATAATATTTTTCATCGTTTTAGTTGGATGTAATGGCCGTCGGTGGTGCAATGGTTAGTGTGCGCGATCTTGTACATGTGAACGTGGGTTCGATCTCTGCTCTCACCACCTTATATTTCTTTCCACGCTTAGTTACGGCCACACTGTCGAGTACTTAGCAATGAAAAATATTCTCAAAGTACCGTGCGGAACCGATGTAAAACTCAAGCTCCCAATCAGTGAGTGGTAAGCAGAAATCAGAAATCGCACAGCTCACTGATTGCGAGAAGCTCTCCCCTATTACCAATACTTGATGTGATGGGGAAACTTTTGTCTGTTTGTTTTCTTCCTAATGGGTTCATCTTATTTTAAAAAAATATGAGTAATGCTTTAGTATGATACTGTAATTAAGATTCCTATTCTACCAGATATTTCAAAAAGATTTTTTTGCAGAGAAACTAATACTAATTGTGCAGTTTGTATGTCATATATTGTTAATTGTCTGTAATAGTAAGATTTATATTTTTAAAGCACAGACCTTAATTTGTATACTTCTTGAAATTTTGTTATATATAAGTACATGGAATTATATTATATATTATATATGTAAGTACAATGAATCCTTTTATGCACATTTTCTCTATTTCTGCCTCTTAAAACAAAATTTTTCAATTTATTACTCAACTTCTTTATCAGCTTAATAGTTAATTTCATGGTCTTCCGACAAACTCAATAATTAACCCAATTCTTTGGAATTTTTTTATAGTATAAAAATCGTCCTCAATTTTATTGTCATTAAAATGTTATAATCTGTCAAAGTAGAATGAATACAACAACATCAGCTCCAATTACAAAAAACAAAAGAAAATTATATAATCAAAAATTGGTTGCCATGTTGGGTACCAACAATGATTGAATAGACCAATGGTTTATTTTTTTATGGTTTTTAACAGACTTCAACGAAAAAACATTAATTAACTAAAACAAGTTTTGGCAGCTAACTAAATGGTATTTTGTAGCGAAAAGAAAACAAACAGAGGATAATTTACCAAAGAACCATTGAAGATGGTATTGATGCATGGGGCATAAGAAATGAAGTAGAAAACCTGCACAATACGACCTACATCTAATCATTTCTCTTTCCATTTACTCACTTGGTTGGTATTCCCGAAAGCCCAAAAACGAAAAATTCCAAACAGGAAAAACAGTTTGCACCACTCAAAGAGGCAGCATAACCGAGCAGCAATGGTCTTTAAGACCAACAACTGTGAGACCAGCCATATTTTAAAGTCCCACTCAGATGAGAATTCTGATGGTTATGTAGGGGAAAGAAAGAACTCTCTAAATACATTTGGCATTAGAATTTGCCTTCTTTCAATGCGAAAGCACGATGGATCCTTTTGGATATAAACCTAAACTACAAGATGATACATACACACATTGTGCAAGAAAGGCATAGAACTATAGAAGTAGAAGGTATATAATCCTCTCAAAAGGTTCCTAAGATGCAAACCATATCGACCAACATACATATAGAGAATCTGTTGGGAACCATAAAAATTTAAGCATAAATCCCAGCCAGCAATGTAGAAACAAATCCCCTTATGTGGCTGTATAATGGCTATTGTTCGTCAGTGTGAATTCCTCTAAATTCTTGTTTGTGTACTTTTGTAATATGTTTCCTTTGCTTTTACAGCCCACACCACATCGTATTAAACTTAAGTACAATAGGCTGATGTTGCTGATATTGATAAAAATCAACATCATATAATGATTGTAATGGAAGTTTGGGATGGACCAACTGTGATATAAATTGTCATAGCAATATTAATGAACAACAGTAGACATCGGTATTAGAATTACACTCAATCACTGTGGCAACTGAAAATTTTGCCAATTGTTATAAGAAAATCCTTTGATAATTTTGCTGCTTTTTGTAAACAGCCACACGAATAGGTTGTCGTTGAAATGCAACTACAGTGGCTGCATTATTGCAACAACAAAAGTATAAAGGTTACAATACAATTTCGCATCAACAAAGGAGATATACTTTCTTATGACTATGGGCAGTTCAATATCCTTATATGGGCATTTCCACAGAAAGTGTCAACCTATGTCACGTCACATCTCATAAATTGTTTTCGAGTGTTTTCTGTTCGAGATAGTATATAAGTATCTCTATGTTTTGTAAAATCAATCAAACTAACTGGTCCCAAAATATTTGCAATTAAGGGGGGTGACTTGATCTGACAAAAGGTGGATTTTTTCGAAAATTACCATATCCCTTTAGCTGTAAGACCCGTTCGTCACAAAGAATCTTTGACAAAACCCACTAAAATGGATTTGACTTTGAGGCACAGCCTGGACTATGAAATGTTATGTTCTCCGATGAAGATGTGTATTCAGTTGATTTAGCCCATAGACCACCCCACTAAGATGGAATTGTCCATGACTTGGAGTCACCTAAGAGTAACTATCAAATTATTTGATAACGAATACAGCAGTAGAGTGTCTTTGACAAATCCACCAACATCGGTTAGTACTGGATTAGACAGTCCACCCAGATATTACATTTTCAAAAGTAGAAAGTTTAGTGTTCTGCCTTTGCAAACATTTATTTGTGCAGGAAATGTGTCAAATTTTTAAAAAAATATTTTTCTAATTTTCTAAATGTTGCTGGTGTTGATCTCTTGCGTAAACTGTCTCATGACTGCACTTAACGTGTCACGTTCCACCGAGGTTATGATGGATATGGTCAAAATTCTTTCGAAACAAAGAAATGGTCTAAATGTATGTCACATAAATGCACAAAGTTTAAAAAACAAAATTGATGAGCTTAGATTAACCTTTGAAAATTCTTTGGTTGACGTTATTTGCATTTCTGAATCCTGGTTCGACGATGCTATTCCTGACAGTCTGGTATCGCTGAATGAATATAAACTATTTAGAGCTGATCGGAAAAAACGCGGTGGAGGGGTAGCAATTTATGTAAAAATGAATATCAATTGTAAGCTTGTAGCTAGAAATGAAGAGAGCAAAAATATTGAATTCTTGTTCATCGAGATATCTGCAAAGGATCGCAAACTGCTACTTGGAAGTGTTTATAGACCTCATCGTTCTATACCCTTCGACAAGTTTATAAGGCAAATTGAAGTTATGACTGCAACTTATGGTGATGTCCTAATTGCAGGTGATTTCAATTCAAATGTGCTAGTAGACCAATGCTTGTCGTCAACAACGTGTTACCCACACATTTCACAACTTCATGTAATACATTATTAGATCTATTTATTGTTAACGATACCTCCAAAATATTACTTTACGACCAAATTTCGCACCATGTTTTTCTAAGCATGACTTAATATTTTTGTCATACAACTTTAAGCCAAATATTGAAACACAGACCTTAATGTACCGCGACTATAAAAATTTAGACTACGAAGCTTTACGGGAAAATATTAACTATATTGATTGGTGCAGGGTGTACAATATGGTATCAGTCGGCGAAAAAGTAGATTTTGTGGAAGGGAACATAATTAAACTTTATGACATTGCTGTACCTTTAAAGACAAGGATACTTAACCCGCAGTCTAGACCGTGGTTTAATTCAAATATAAAAGCCCTAATTAGGAAAAGAGATTTTGCTCACGGTCGCTGGAAGCGTTTTAAGTCAACGGATTTACAGCAAGAGTTTAAAACTGCAAGAAGGGAGGTTAATTGTGCAATTAGAAGGGCTAAATTTGAATATTATGCTAAGTGTTTCAGTAAATCAATTGGTTCTAGGGCAACGTGGAACAATATAAAGAAGATTGGAGTCTGTTGTAAAGAAATGTCTGATGTATCTGTAGACGTTAATGAACTGAATAGATCATTTGTTAACGCACCTATCGTTTCTGCCAACACAGATTTTTATGAACTCTCAGACACGGAAGATAGCCGTGACGCTTTTGAATTCTCGTGCGTAAGTCAAAATGATGTCCTTCTAAGTTTTTCAGCAGTAAGGTCGAATGCTACAGGTTGTGATGATATAAATCCAAAGTTTGTAAGGTTAATTCTCCCACAGATCATTTCGATTATTACACATCTCTTCAATTTTATTATAATGTGAAGCAATTTTCCTGAAAGATGGAGACATTCGAAAATAGTCCCTATTCCTAAATCCAAGACGGAATATAGACTTATTGCAATACTTCCGTACTTATCCAAAGTCTTTGAAAAGGTGTTACACTACCAGATGTGTTCATATATTGAATCATCAGCATTGCTCGTGGAAAACCAGTCTGGCTTCAGGGCAAAACATAGTTGCGTTACCACATTAACGGATGTTGTGGAAGACTTACGACTTAGTATTGAAGAGACCGTTTTTTTTCAGCGTGTGGATAAAGCCAAAATTTCCTTAAACATACAGCAACTTTTACATCCAGTTGATATTTCTGTCAAGGAAAGGATTTCTTTAAATCAAGTGCGAGTTGAATTTAGGAAATACTATCTTAATATTAGGAAATACTTCATTGCATAATGTATTCACTTTCTTGAAAATATATAACCTAGTTTCGGAAGATCTGACCTAAACCAAGAATACTGAGTCGATAGCCGCTATGATCTATGCGAGAATTGGGAAAGTAATAACCGCATCCAAATTTGTAAACACTGAATATCAAAATTTCCTGAACACTAGAACTCCGGCTAAGTAAAAAAGAAGTTAAATTTTGTACGCAGTTTTCAATGCCCAACATTCCTAATATTAAGGTCTGTTTAACTTAAAAGTATTGCAACTGTACTAAAATCGATTCTATATATGTGTGTCCAGAAAGTCAAAGTGACTTGAGAGCTCATAGGACTTAATTGAATCAACGACTCCAAGATTATCTTCGTGATCGGAGGAACACTTGCCAAGTTTTTGGATTAAATCTGCCTACATTACTGGAAGTCTGTTGACTATCTCATTTATAGTTGCAACTTAAAACGGACTAACTCAACGTAAGTTTAAATATTAGAGGGTGGACCATTTAAACCCTCGTAATTCTTTTCTGTAATACTAATAAAATAAACATAAATTAGTCGCTATAAAATGATGTTTCGTTTATTTTCAACCGTTCAAATTTGCTGTAATCACTTGTGGAATATGATATCGCGAAATGGGAACGGGGTGGAAGATAGTTGATTTCCCGAATTTTCCATAACTTTTCGTAGTATTTCGCGTTGAATAGTCATAATTACCAAATTAGGCGATAGAGGAACAAAGAACGGAATAGGCCGATCGTGTTGGAATGAAAAGTCTGACCATACATTTGGCAGTCAGAATTGGCATAACAAAATCTGTTATTATAGCCCTATAACCCTCTCCATTGATAGTTGCGGCTGCTCCAGCATCGTCTTCGAAGAGGAACGGTCACAGTCATGCTTTGGTCGTAGAGAGCTTTCTCGTGAATAAATTGCGTCATCGCTCATTATAATCAACTTGCAGAGACGGCAAACATATAAAGCATTCAAGGCAAGTAAACGTAAAAGGGGCGTTTTAACTATATTAATTTTTTTAAATTATTTATAACTGTGGATTTATATGGACAAAATTAATTACAATATATACATATTACACATATATTGAAATTAAAGAATAATTCATTTCTAAATATTATTATGTTTGGGAGGTAATACGCATATGTTTCCACGTAAGTATATGTAGGTTTGGGGGAAACAGGCGAATTCCTCCACGTAAGTATAGCGATATTTGGGATGAAGAACGCATATGTTTCCACGTAAAATCATGCATGTTTGCCAGTAAACATGCTACTGTTTGCGTTTAAATACAAGTGAGTTTGGGACTTGCAAACATATGAATGTTTGAAGTGTGTTCCAAACATGTACATGGTTCCTGCAGAATATGTTTGGGAGAATATGTTACAGATGCCGTTTTTTTTCAGCGTGTAGTTGAGACAACCCCAAAATTCGGTTACAACTTATTCGGATATTTATTCTGCTGATGCATAGAGCTCTAATTTGTTGCACTAAAGCACTACCTATCTAAAGCTTAAAAACAGAACCATAAAAGGTATGGCAAGGAAAGTATGTCCGTCTGTGATTAAAACATTTCAACGCAAAACCTCGTCACTTGTATGTACAAATTCTCAAAAAGGGATACATTGCATTTGAGATTCTAAAATATAAAGTACATGCTAAAAACAGTAATCTAATTTTAAAATCATCATTTTGTAAAAATGCCAAATCAGGTTTAAAGCGACACCTATTAAAATCTTAATACTTAATTAATCAATATTTCTATCACACATTTGCAAAGAATGTCAAAAAATTAATTTAAATTTGTTAAAGTATTTTCATAAAATATGATTTTTTAAAGTTTTGTATATTTCCTGCTATCAACCAAAAATATATTCCCACTCTGCTATCCGTTTAAGATATTTTGAGCTGAACAGTCTTAATCAAGAAATTTATTTTCACACGATCTTGATAATATTTAGCACTGTTTTCTGTCTGTTGTGGGTCCTGTTTGTTTGGAAAACATACAGCTTCTCACTGATTACCAGAATCTGATAATGATAAAAATGTATACTGATAATGATGTACTGATAACAACTTCTGCTTCCACCCCCTCATATTATGCAAACAATACAAATTCTCATTTTCTACCAGCGGGAATTTTTTTTTTGTTTTGTTTAAGCAGTTTGTCAAAAAATTCTTAATAAACTGATAATTCAAATTTAGTTTTCACACAAGTAAACATTATTAGTATTTTAGGTCGAAACTCCCCACGGATCTGCAGCATTTTTGTGAGGAGATACCTGTATTAATGTTAGAATAAATTTTGAATACGATATCAGATCTGTCATTTGTATGTTTCATTCATAAAGTGAAGGTTAAACCCTATCAGGCGATACCTTGATCTTTACAATCTGATATCGAATTCAATAGTTATTCTAACATTAATACAGGTATCTCTTCACAAAAATGCTGCGCATCCGTGGGAAGATTCGACCTAAACTACTTCATCGAAATCGAGGAGTATCACGTTTCAAAAGTATGGCTTTTGGATCGATTTTTTACGCTAATATACATATTTTCAAGTGGTAAATCACGGGCTTGATTATGGTTTCTTGGGAATATTTTCTTAGCATTTGCGTAGATTACGTTTCTGCCATACTCTTTGTCGGCAAAAACAAAAGTGACCCACCCTAACAGATATATTAGTTGGTTGCAATGGGTAGTGAGCGCCTCTTGTACATGAGAACCTGGCTTCGATCCCTGCTCTGACCACCTTAAAAATTTCTTTCGGCGGCGGCCACCTCGCATAGTGACGGCGACACTATCGAGTATTTAGCCATGAAAAAGCTTCTCAAAATACCGTTCGGAATCGGTGTAAAAACTGTACGTCCCAATCAGTGATTGAAAAATTAGAAAGCGCAAAGCTCACTGGTTGTAAGAAGCTCTCCCCAATCGCATCATGGGATGTAATGGGAAAGGATTTTTTTTATGTCGTGAAAAGTAGAACATTTTCGTATAGGTTTTTATTACAGAATAGCAATAGTAAGCAACACGATTCAAAATAACCACTAACCATGAACTGTCTTCTAATACAGAAAAGTGACATACAAGATTTTTAAATAATAGGGTTTTTAAAATATGTTATTTTACGTTTTTCCAATTTTTCAAACTTGAATTCACTATTTTGGCATGTGATTTGGCTTGTCACAACATACTCTCAAATTGAAGTCTTTTATAAAAATAAACCGAATTGATGTACTTTTAATCTCAACAACTGACTTTATGGGAACAAACTATTTCAATATCCCTCTACCAGGTCAATGCACCAATTCTACAAGGTCATGATCCCGATGGCACAGCACATGGCGGGTCCGCTATTCTTATTAAAAATAACATCAAAATAAAAATACCATCAGATTCAATCAACAAACCTAATTATTGAAGATTGTAATTGTAAGATTGTAAATCCTTATCCTCTATCTATAGTCCTCCAAGACACACAATTAAAATATTTATCGGCTCTTGGAAACAAGTTCTTAGCATGAAGAGGCTATAATGCTTAGGACACTTATTCAGGGTCTAAACTAATCAGTACTAAGGGATTTACTCTCTGCAATAAACAGTCTCCATTAAAATATTATTCGTCCAATCTCACCCACGTCGGATCTTATTAAATTTTTCGATATGATGATTTCTGTGTCTCAAAAAGTATGCATACGAAATCTGCTCCATGTTTTACCCTCCCGGACTTGTCATCCGACATTTTTTCAGTACTATTCCAGCAAATGCAGGTTGGATATTAACACTGTACATTAGACGACTGTCCGGAGTGATGTGGTATGCAAAACGGTGTCCCAAGACACTAATTGATGCTAAACAGTATCTATAGCAACCACGTGAACCAACAGTCAAATGCATAGTGTTCACTACTACAGCCTCCATGTAGACTAAATATCACGTATACTAACTGAAAATTCTTTCAACGTCTTGTAAAAATTATTTACTTAGGCGACCTCAAACAATACAGACGTGGCAAGGGCCACCCGGCTCGATATTCAGCTTCTCTTTGCCAGTTGGTAACACCAAGCTCTCGTAGGCACAATTCACCTGGTTGTTTCCAGCGAAGTCTTGTTTGCCCTAGTTTTAGATGTTGTTCGAGTACGTTTTCGAATACCTTTTGCACTGGTTCATTCTGATCCATTCTACTGACATGGCCCAGACAGTGTAAACGCGCTATTTTGATACGCATAACTACGTCGATGTCGGGATATAGATTACACAACTCATGGTTCATCCGTCTTCTACGCTCGCCGTTCTCTATTATAGGAGCATATATTTTGGGAGCATTATTCTCTCAAAGTCACCCAGATATGTGTTATTAACATGCGATATGACCCAGGATTCTGTGCCATAAATAAAGACAGGATTCTGACATAGTTGGATCTTCATTACTAGTGAGAGGGTTTTATTTTTGAAGTGCTGGCTTAGCCAGAAATAACACCTGTTTGCAAGCACAATTCTCCGTCTGATTTCCGAGCTGGAATTTTTGCTTCTGTTCATGTCAGATCCGAAGTAAATAAATTCGTCCACTACCTCGAAATTATAACGGTTACCAACGTTCACCCTTTCATACAATCGCGTGTATGTTCTATTGGTCGAAACCATTAACCATTTAAATACTGCAGTAACTTCTCCGGGATTTCGGTCAAAGATTTCTAAGTCTTCAGCATGTAAGTTTTGCTGCTGATAGCTTTATTCGTGTTGACTGCAGCTTTTCTCACTATGATCTCAATTATTATATTGAAGAGATAGCATGATAGGGTGTCACCCTGTCTGAGACCTCTCACCGTAGAGAGAAGTGGTTCGGAAAGATCTTTATTACACTTTTCTAAGGACCTCGTGGCGGTCAGTGTCATTCTACAAAGACATGTCATCTTAGCAGGAATACTAAGCTCAAGCATAGCTTGGAACAGTTTTCCCCATATCAAGTTATTGAAGGCAGCCTTATAATCAATAAAGAGTTGGTTGGAACCAATTTGTTTTTCGTGGGGTTTCTCCAGTATTTGTCGCAATGTGAATATCTGGTCGGCAGTTTACTTTCCAGGCCTAAGGCCAGTACGGTGAGGTCTACAACACACGCCTTTGGTCTTTCACACATTACGCTCGGGGGGACCTTGTATGATTTGGATAAAAGGCTTGTTTGAACGATAGTTTGAATATATTCTGTGGTCGCCTTCTTTGAAAACAGGACACAGTATGCTAGGACTCCAATCATCCGGCATACATTTTGCATGTTAGCAGAAGCATGCACCTTTTCAACTCATAGCTGACAGTCTTAAACTGTTCTGACAATAGCTAATCAGAAGCAGTGGCTTTGTTGTTCTTAAGCCGTGAAATTGGTGTTCTAACTGAGCTTTGCAGTCAGCGCCATCGTCCAGTGTTTGCTCAACAACCTAATCAATATTGAAGTCTCCCGGGGCAAATAAATCAGAGGAGTGATATATCTCTCCATATTCCCAACACACTTTGAACATCTGTGACAATACTCCTGTCGTTATCTCTACAAATGGGGGCTCTGAACCATTTCGGTTGGTGTGGCTTTGTACGTTTCGGTAGAATTTGCGGACATCACACTTCCTTGCGTAAGATTACATTTTCTCACTCCCGCGCTTTCCTCTCAACCATTTCTTTTCTTCCTAAACAAACGGGTTCCCTCTCTTTTCTTTAAGCCGCTCAATCGCGGCTCGCATTGCAGCTGACTGAAGCACTGCCATACGTGCAGCGTATACCATGGTTGGGTCTTCAAACGGTTTTCCACAACCAAGTATGGTCTCTGCAGCAGTTTTCATAGAGTGGAAAATGTATTCAATACTTGCTTGGCTCACTGTTTTATTTTTTCTCGATAGAAAGTAGTCCGGATATTGACGATTCAAAAACATCACAAACCCGCAGACAAACTTACATCATATCGCCCGACTAGCCTGCCGCCTGTCCCATAGAAACTTCTAGAATCCCTATTCATCAAAAGATTTACGTCGATAATTGAATAATAGTTCATTACCACAAGCCACCAGTTTGGTGTCCGAAAACAACATGGAGCTATTGAGCAAGTCCACCGACAAATGGAAACTATCCATAATACTTTTGAACAAAAACAGTTCTGCCCAGATGTATTTCTAGATATTGCCCAATCATTTGATAAGGTTTGGTGCGATGGCCTACTTTACAAATACAAAAAGCAGCTGCCCATAAATTTATGTTTATCTTTACAGTCCTCCATTCATGATGAATAGTCTTACGTCAATCAAAAAGGAGAGATCAACCCACTTTTTAAAATAAATCCCGGTGTACCATAGGGTAGGGTTTCGGGTCCGACACTTTCTTAGCTGTATACCTCTAATGGTAGTTGTATACCTCGGAATTACGGGGGCATTTGCAGATAATACAGCTGCACTAGCTATTAATGAAAATTGCACAAAAAGCTAGTAAGATTGTTCAAAATTACATAGATAATGAAGAATAATGGAATCTAAACCTGTCCGTGTCACCTTTTCTCTTAAACAGAAGATGAGCCCTCCGATATTACTAAACGAAACACAAATGCCTCAAAGGGAAGAATAAACGATTTACTGATAAAACCCATATCAATAAATATGTAAATCATTAGACATATAAATAGCTAAGTATAGCTTCCTTGTTAATCCCAGATCTCCTGTTAAATGTATTCTCAGGCCTGTTCCGACAGGCATTCACCTATAGGGAACAGCATAAAATTCCACTATCGAAATTCTGCATCACTACAACCGAATCAATTATGCAACGACTTTGTTTCACGAAAATTTCAGTTGCGGTGATAAAATTTCATCCAGACGACCTCATTTCAATTTGCGATAACCGCAAATCGGGGCAATAGCCGAATTTACGGTTGCTACAACCTCTTTTCCCAATAATTAGTTATGTGAGTTTATATGTCGTATGTTGGTTTTAATTTATCATGTTGTTTATGGTTTTCCCTTATCACTTGTCACATGCAGAAAACGAAGTTCACTCTCCTTTCCGTTCTATTTTCGTGTGTACAAGTCTGCATTATTCATGAGTTTCAATTTCAACCACTTGCAACTATAAAATCTCAATTAGGAACACTTAGATGTCTACGTAGGATGAAACTCATGTTCAAATTTTAACAACCGCGATTCTATACATATGTAAAGATCAAAGTGAATGTGTGGTCAAAAATTTATAATTCAATCTGTTTCATGGAAGTTGACAAAGCATCGTATGCGGCAACATTGTTGCAAGTTATAATTTTCTTTCTACTTTGATGTTAAACTATAATCTGTATACGGAAGATATACATTTAAACCAGTTACAGTTGATTAACCATGTGCATTTAGCAACAACATAAATACAATGTACACTGTCCGCACTTGGACGTCGATAACCGATTTAAAATTGAAGTCGTTGACGAATTTATCTACTTTGGATCCGCCGTGAACAAGGCCAACAACGTCACCCTGGAGATAAATAGGAGAATTGTGCTTGCAAATAGATGCTATTTTGTGCTCAGCAAGCAGTTTAAGAACAAAACCCTCTCTCGACCGAAAAACGTGCAACTGTCCAGACTCTCATTTTACCTGTGTTGACATATGGCTCCGAAACTTGGGTCATATCGCAATAGGATGAAAACACATTGGAGTATTCGAGAGAAAAATTCTCCATAAAATGTATGGTCCTGTTAAATAACTCGCTATATAATAAAATTAGTCCAATTGCGTTGACTAGGCCGTGTTATCAGAATGGATGAAGATGACCCAGCACGAAATGTTTTCGATAACGTACTCGATGCAAGCAGGAAACACGGACGGCCAAGACTCCGCTGAAAAGACCAAGCCGAATAATCACTCCGTAACCTTGGTGTTACCAACTGGCGAGGAAAGGCGAAGAATGGAACCAGTTAGAGAAATATGTTAAAATTTGTTTAATTAGTTGTAAAATAGTAAATAAAACTAGGTACAATGTGTACATTAGGGTGGCAATGAAATGTATGGAGGAAAATATATTTTCGAATTTTAATATACCCCAGGCGGATTTTTGTTCTTTATGGTCTAAAACTGACTTGGTGAAAATTTAAGCCGAATCGGACAACTCTAAGCTGTGCCGCATTTTAGTCAAAGTTTTCGGACAATGGTTTAGTTTTACCTGAATATAAACTGGATAAAGTTTGAGTAAAATCCGACCACTCTAAGGGTTCCAATTTTTAATTTGAACATATTTGCAATTTATAACAAAAATTAAAATTCGGGTTTTTTTCCAAAAATTGTATCTAAATGAAACTTTAACTTGGATTCCAATAACTTCTAGCAGAAGTCCATACGCTTCCAATAAGCTATAACACGATATATTCATGCCACGTTTTAATGGTGTTATCGTGATACCCTTATAAGGCGATTTTTCCTCGAGATAGCCTTCTTTGCCGCACGATAACACCAAGCAACCGTTGCATGAATATATCGTGTGACGACATTATCAATTGTTCTTTTTTTCAAATTTTTGGCATAAACGAACTTAATATTCACAATTATTTGTGCTCAATACCAAAGAATAACAGTCACAAGAATTTGATTACACCCGAAGGTGTATACTTTTACGCGTTTGAAATCAAACTATCTCAATGGCGCCCAAGTGGACTATTTATATTTACTCCAAGCATCTCGAACCATATCAAAAATATCGCCATCCATTTTCTCGATTCTTCTAGAATGTTCTTAGTGAAGTAACCGTCGGTGGTGAGATCGCATCATTTCGCGATTGTTCTAGAGTTTTTAGCGAATTTATCAACCATTCGTGGTGAGATCGAATATGATAGCTTTTGACTTAAATTGACCACTTACTATTTATCGGCATTAAAGTTAACTAATCAGTCAAGTTGTTAGAACAATAGCATCACAAACTCTTCCTTGACATTATTGTGATACTTTAACATATCATGGATTTAAATATTTAAAACAGTTTTCGTAACACTTTGTACTATAATTTGTGGGCTGGGTTTGCCTCCCGCCACCGTTATATAGGCAATGAAAATACACAACAATTACAATAAACAAAGAAAGCCACTAACTGTTGACGACCCTCGCAGAAGTTATAAGGACCGCGATTTAAGGATATGTACCTGGAGCGTCAGAACACTATACAGGACGGGTGTCAATATCCAAATGACGGATGTCCTCGAAAAATATAAATCTGACATCACAGATATTCATGAAATGCGATGGTCAGGATATAGTTGCACCAGAAAGAAGTACTGTGATATGATTTATAGTAGATTTTTTATAGTAGATGCGGGTTTATAGTTGACAAGAGACTGCGACACCTAATTTCAAGGTTCAAGGTTTCAAGGTGGAGGAAGTATACGAACACTGCCCTGACCACATTAAGATTATTCTAGGCGATTTAAATGCCAAGTTGGGACAGGAAAGTGTTAACCAACCATCGTTAAACACAGTCTGCATGGTACCACTTCCGATAATGGAATAAATCTGATAGACTTCGCGACTGCAAAGAACGTGGTAGATGGTAGCACACGATTCCCACATAAGGATATACATAAGGCGACTTGGAGAATGAAGAACCAGATTGATCACTGGGTAATAGATGGCAGGCACTCTTCTAGTGTAATGGATGTACGTGTGATTTGAGGTGCCAATATCGACTCGGATTATTACCTGGAGGCTGCGAATGTTCGTACAAGACTGAGCAGGGCGAAAAACGTACGAAGCCGAACATGAGAAAAGCTAGATACCGACAAGCTGCAAATACCGGAAATATCAAGGGCCTACCAACAAAAGCTCACTCTTCTGCTAGAGCAGAGTACTCGCCCTCCCGAGGAACCAGAAGCGCAGTGTAAGCACATCTCCCAGTCTCTTAATTTTTATTGAACTTCTGAACAACCTTTTAGTCTTCAAAATGTGCAACAGCGAGATGAAGTGCAAAATATTTTCTTGAAACCTAAGCCCATTTTTCGTAGACCAGGTTACAACATGTGTCTCATGGCACACAAATTCGATTACATCAAGGCTAAGTCAAACTGACGCTCCTAACTACGAAGACTGTTGGATTGACATAAATAAATAAATATTAAGAAGGCAAAGCTAATGCGTGTTTGCACAGAACGAAACTCTCCACCATCAGTAGATGGGTTATTACTGAAGGCGTAGAATCAATCAACTCTTTGGGATGTAAGATTGTCAAGTATGGTAAACTCGACTATCATGGAATCAACTTAAATCACTTGCAGTAGAGATAAGTCGATGGAGAAAAGTCGATGACGCTATATATAATTTGTATTGCAGTGTTGCTATATTTTGTATAAATACATAAAATAAATGTAATGTACTTGAAATGGAAAAATACTTAAAATACAATTATTTCGATAACACAGTCTTAATCTGTTGATTCTTAATTTGATATTTATACCATATTCCATTAAGTGTGCGGTCCATTCTGCGGTCAGAAATAATTGTTTCTTAAGTTTTGCAATTAGTATTCAAATTGCTAAGCAATTGGATTTCGCCTTCATCCTCCAGTGTCAGATATCTTACAAATGTTAGAATTTATGAGAATTTGATGACAATGGTTTTTTTTTTTGCTACTCATGTCAAGTGGTGCATTGTAAAGAGGGATCTCTAAGATCTCTGACATAAGCCAACACCAGATAAATAACTACTGAATATGTTGAAATATTCAGTTCTACAAAATTTGAGACAGTCAGATAGTCACATGCCAAACTGGACAGGAAGCTTTAATTTTCTGCAAACTATACCTACAAGATTTGTTGTAAACCTATTTTATACCAGTGTTAGAAATTTAGCCGCCAAACTTTGTTTAAAGACACATTGCATTTGAAATTTTAAAAATCTTAAAAACATGTTAATAATAAAAATCTTTAGGTTAGGTTAGGTCATATTCCGTAAACATCATTGAACCTATAAAATGGTCCGGTGTGGTTAAGGAATGTTCAAGCCATATGATCCCCTATCCCGATATTCAAGGATGTGGCGGAAGCAAAGACATAAAGACGATAACACAGTGTTAATCTGTTGAACCTTAATTTAATATCTATATATCAGGTTCCATGAATTAGTAGTCTGCGTTCAGAAATAAATAGTTTCTTAAGGTTTGCAATTAATACGTGAGTTCCAAGGAAATTGAATTTCGACTGCATCGTCCAGTGTCAGATATCTTACAAATGTTAGAATATATTCGAATTTGGTGGCAATTTTTTTGCTACTCATGTCAAGTGGTGCACTGTATAGATAGAATAGTGGAGAAGAAGTCTGTAGAAAGATCATAAGATCATTCAGCTTAGATCCAACAGGAATCAAAATCCTAGATATTTTCTCCTACTCATACGAAGGTCTGTGTGTCTGTATATTAAACATTTTCTAGTGATCACACCTAGTAACATAGAGATATCTTGGTTAGGAATGGATATATGGGTTAGCGTAAGATTTAGGTCAAAACCTAGTCATACCTGCCCGACGGTTATGCAATTTAAGCCACGACACCATGTATCATTCGAATGTCTAAGAGCTTCGGCTTTACGTAAAAAAGGCCTAGCTACATGCTACATATTTAGTCCAACAGGTAAGGTAGTTTTCATCTTGCCATATCATATTGTCTACGGTTACCTGGTACGTGCGTGTGCCCCAGCACCCATATAAGTTGAATATCAAACTGATTGACCAACTGTCAATGACCATATCATTTAGAGATGACCAGCAGTTTTGAGCAGTTCTTGAATACAGGAATACGATTGCAGGGATTTAATAGCAGCCTGACTGTCGCAGTAGATGTTGATGCCTCAGGCGGGGATGACGCTTCGACCCAGACATTACACTACAATGGTCTGATAGCCTTTGTGCAAAGTCTAGACCCAGCACTTGTCATTTAGTTTAGTTTAGTTTAGAGCTGTTAATGTAGAAGCCTGCATTCCTTCTATAACGTGGTATACGTCATTTCCAGTCCTGTCTGTCCGGATATGTATGGAAAAGTTTCTCATGTAGTTGACTTTTACTGTGGATGGCACATGACCATATGGCTGGTGATCCATTACGAAGAATATACTAGGGGGATTGCCGACTTTGCAGCCATATTCCTCTCGAGCAAATCTAGGAGTAACAGTTGTAAAATAACCCCTAAACGCTCGGTACGGGTAATGCGAGGGCACACATGGTACACATCATTGCCATTCTCTGGCCTTTGGTAAAACTAGTTTCAAAATTGTGTTTTACCTTCTCTGTAAAACGAATTCCTAATATCGTATGTGTTCTCTAAAACGGTTAACAAATCTTAAAGTTTTGAATTATTAATCCGATTTTTCGGAGCAAGTACAACATATACGTTTGCTTCACCCTGTTTTAAGACAGGATTAGTCCCAGAGCATCAGATTTAATCAACTCGAATCTCAACTGATCGACTCCATTATATTTTGCATGAATATTTGGGCATAAAAAAGCAGTCAGTGCGATTGGTGCTGCGATTACGTAGACTCGACCACAACCGCAACCGTGTTGTGACCACTTCAAATGAGTCTTTGGCAATATTCAACCGCACTTCGAAGGAGGTTTTGCGTCGTGAACAAAATATGTATCGATCACAAGACGCCAGAGACCCAGAAATAGTCAACACAGTGGACTTCTCCGAGTGGACGTGTACCAAGATCATGGTTACAGCTTTTTTGAGATGCACACGGTGTTATTCACCTCGATTACCCTGCAAAGGGTTAAAATATTAGCCGCGAATATTACTCACAACCTTCCGGCAGATTCAATATCGATTCGAAATAAAAAGCGACACCAGTGCACAAGTGTGCAGACAGCATGCCAAACTATAAATTGGGTTACGAATTGCTACCGCATCCGCATATACTACAGATTTGGCAACAAGAGAGTACTTTTCGTTTCCAAACTTGAAGAAATGAATTTGCTGTAATAGATTTGGGTCGAATCCAGAGGCGATGCCGGAAACAAACGGCTATTTTGAAGACGTTGAGCATACCTAATATTCGGAAGAAATAAAAAAAATGCCAAATCGATGGATCGACCTGAAAGGAGATTATATTGGGAAGAACAAAATTTTTCCGCAAAAATATGTTTATTTTGTTCTTAAATAACACTTTGTGTAATTTTTTAAGTCATGGAAATATAACCATATACGGCGTGATAAAAGACCAAAAAAAAAAAACCCGTGTCTCCCAGTTTTGCCCAAAGTCATGCACTTTTTCTATGGGCCCCCAACGATTTGGGGCCTCGGTGTCATTTTTGCAAAAAAGTGATAATTTTGTCAGGCTTATATCTTGCAAACCGTTCGGAAGTTTGATTTACTCTCTGAGGGAAAGTTGTAGATCTTGTCATAAATTTTGAACATATAGAATCAAAAAACTTCATCTTCAAGGTCAAAATCGCAAAAAAAAGAAAAACTTTAAAAAATTCGATTTTTTTACCTTTTTCCCCCTGTTCAGGTCCATAGGTAGCAAACCGTTCAAAATTCAAGGAAACAGTCCGAACGGTTCGCACGATATGAGCAAAAATTTTTTGCAAAAAAAAGTGGATGACTTTAGGCAAAACTGGGAGACATGGGTCTCATTTTTTTTTGGTATTTTATTACGTAGTGGTGTCCGTATATGGTTACACTTTTTCGTGTTGCACTGTGTAATTTTCCGCTTCAAGATCAATTTCTATGAAAAAGTACTTTTATATCAAAAAGTAAATTTTCATATAATATATTATTATATATATATATTCGCCTCTGGAGCAACAATTTGTACCCAGCCAAGTAGATAACCATTATCAACTGTGACCCTGCAATTACGAATTTTGATTTCATGTAATGACTGATTCATTTAGAGGTTCTTCTACCATTATAGATTTTATGCCAGATCGAATTACCAAACAGTCATGGGTTGTTTGTTCAGTAGTGTTTGACATGTCATCACGTCATCGTTTCAGTCTTTGGGTTTTTCGACCAAACTTTTCATCAGATATGAAGCCGATGTTTTCCTAATGGCTACTTCAGTAAGCAATATTCCAATATATGA
This sequence comes from Phaonia tiefii, assembly GCA_963931995.1. Classification (NCBI taxonomy): domain Eukaryota; kingdom Metazoa; phylum Arthropoda; class Insecta; order Diptera; family Muscidae; genus Phaonia; species Phaonia tiefii. Next base: position 126,617,161 of record OZ008370.1, on the reverse strand, counting down.
ACAACGAAGCAAATTCGTTGTAGCAACGACTCAAATTCATAGCAGCAATGCAACAAGTTCAGTGTAGCAATGAAACAAATTTATTGCAGCAACGAATCAAATTCATTGCAGAAACGAAATAAATTCATTTCCACAACAACCACAGCTTTCATCACGAAGACGAAACATTGTTGATGAACACATTTTCGTAACGGGAATGAAACTGTAACTTAGCTCACTTTCGCTGAGAAAAGTTGTTGGTGCGACGAAAATGGTATTTACTGTGTCGAAGCTTTCCGTTCAGTGCACGGTAGCAGCATTGGTTTGGGGTGTGTTTTACATGACATTTTTGAATTTTACAAGTGTCAGAATACTGCAATATGACGGGTTTGCAATCGGGATTTTAATGAGGAAGGCTAATACACATTAATAAAATATTAAAAGTTAATAAAATTTTGAAATGGAAAACAAGGGGTATTTTGGTTAAACATTTAACACCATTATATTACAAGACACTAGCCAAGTGAGGCAGCTTATACAACTTAAGGTGCAGCAACGGAATAGTGGTACAGACGTTTAGATCAACCGATTGTTTTTTTTTAATGAAACCAACACTCAGGGGATGCCCCCTATAAATGCTGTTCATTGTGTTGGTGAATGAAAATTGTGGTAGTGGAGGGTGGAAAGGGGGAGTAGTGTAAGTTGGCATTTGCGTTGAATCTTTGTATGTCACAATTGGTTGGAAATACACTAGCCGGAAGTTTATTCCACATACGGACTGTATGGCTGAATTTTCTCTAGAGTGTGTAGTGCGGTGATCCGTTCCAGGAAAGCCGCGTACTTCGGCTAAATATCCTCACGTCTGGCATAAGTTGACGGTTGCCTGAGGAACACTTACCGTGGAAGTATCGATAGAACAGCGACACGCAACCCACATTTCGACGATGTTCAACGGAGGCAATAGGGTCTGGACATGGTGGTGAAGCTCTAAAATGGCCTACGACCACTTGACCATATGTGGGAGCTATATATTCCATTTTTGGCAACTGAACTGCACTGTGTGAAGAAATGAAAAACATACACAGAGGTAATTGTCAGCCAGAACCGATTTCGTTTCTAAAATTCTAAAATTCAATCGTTTCTAAAATTCTCATTTAACAAAAAAATTACGCAAAATTTCACGGAATTCCAATTTTATTTGGAATGCCAACGCGCACCACACGATATGGGCGAGTACCGGTACCAATGATCGAGGTGAGTCACTTTTTAATTTCATTATAAGCGAAACCTTGACTATGTGTAATAGAGGCGAGGAACCGACCTTCATAACTTGGGTTAGGAGAGAAGTACTAGACGTAACTTTACTACTTGGCTACGACAATGTAACTGTATCCGATTGGAGCGAACTTTATGATCACTCATTTCCTGATCATAGATATCTACAGTTCCACATAAATATCGAACCTCTGCAAAAATAAGTTTTTAAAGATTATAGGAAAACGGACTGGAACGCATATCGTGGATGCCTAAGGACACTCTTAGGTAACTATCCGAATATTCCGACTAATGTGCCAAAGCTGGAAGAACTAGTTGGTAAGACCAGTGGTTATAGTGCTGCCAAGGGTAACAAAAAACCTCATTGGTGCAACGCTGAGCTTCAGGATCTAAGATCGTCCATTAGGCGGCTTTTCAACAAGGCCAAAAAGAGCGGCTACCAAAGCGATTGAGACGTTTACAAGATTAGTCTTAATCTATATAAAGGTGAAATCAAGAAGGCCAAACGGAAATCGTGCGAAACTTCTGTAATCCATTGAGGGAACCAACCAGACTGTACGCTTAAGATGCGTGCTTGCTAAAAGTCCAACGTGTGCGGGGTTCTTAATGAAAGACGATGGGATACCCACTTTCCCAACGATGACAGGAGTGTTGGTCATCAGCCAGAAGAGTTAGGCGGAAACTCACCTAACATAGAAAAAGTTCGCTCAATAGTGAGCAGAAAGAATCTGATATGGGCCATTAGATGCTTTAAGCCCTATAAATCAGCCGGACCTGACGTTATAATTCCTGCGCAACTACAGGAGGCACTATAGCTATCTTGTAGTTGGTTGGAGCCAATCTTCAACGACTGCCTTATGCTGGGAGTCATTAGTAGCATTTGGTAGCAAACCAAAGTGGTTTTCGTCCCGAAAGCGGGAAAATGCTCTCATGTCAAACCAAAGAACTTTAGACCAATCCTTTGTTCTTAAGACATTTGAAAGGTTACTGGACATTCGTGTTCGGAGTTTATATCAAGGGCAGGTCAACTGAGACGGCTCTCCACTCTATTATCAGCATAATAGAAAACTCTCTTGATAATAAGGTCTTCGATCTGGGGACCTTCCTGGACATCGAGGGAGCCTTCAATAACATTCAATATTCGGCGATTATCAGGTCGTTACAGAATCTAGGAGTCGACAGCTTAGTGACACACCTAATTGGGAAGCTTCTGGTGGATATATCCGTCAAAGCTGAATGGGGTGGTGTTACAATTGCTAGGAACGTTAACAGAGGGACACCGCATGGGGCAGTTCTGTCTCCACTATTATGGTTAACTTCTGTCAATGAACTGCTTCTTGAATTGGACAGGACCGAAAGCCAGGTCTTTGCCTATTCCGATGATATTGCTATCATAAGTAGGGGTAGAAACCTAAATTTACTTAGCATTCGTACAACCAGCCTACTTAGTCTGATTTCGAACTGGGCCGCTAACAACGGACTATCACTTAACCCACTTAAAACCGAGCTCATCTTGATCTCTCGGAAATATAAAATACCCGCATTTGAACTGCCGTCAGTTAATGGGGTGCAATTATAGTTGACGGAAAAGTCAAGTATCTGAGAATAATTCTCGACAGAAAACTGTCTTGGAAACCGAATGTGGAGGAGAGAGTGAAAAAGGCGTCTGTTGCTCGTTACTACTATGTGAATTTATACGTCAACAGTCAGACCAATACTTCTCTATGGCACCGTAGTTTGGTGGAGGTCCCTCCAAAAGAAATATATTCTGAATTCCTTGATGAAAATTCAAAGATCGGCACTGATTAGCGTTAGTGGGGCAATGGGCACGACGTCAGGCACTGCACTTAGTGCTATCCTGAACATCTGTACTCCTGATATCATGGCCGAATTGGTAGCCGCTACATCCCTGGTGAGAATCAGAGATTGTGGCGTTTTGATATCGGGGCATTCCGGACACGTTGAATCACTACACCGGATCAACTCTATTCCCGTAAAAACGGACTACTGTATCTCCTACCTTCTACCAGCGACAAATCTAAGGACTTCCTTTCCGAACAGGAATACCTGGGAAAAGTCACTGGAAGGGGACACCAGTAGTATCAGCTTTTCACGGATGGATCAAAGTTGGACGAGCAAGTAGGCTATGGGGTCCATTCACCGGACCTAAATGTAAATATCTCCTTCAAGCTGTCTGATCACTGTAGTGTATTTCAGGCGGAAATTACCGCCATACTGGAGGTTGCTGAACTACTGAAAAGTAGTGTCACAACCCTCCGGAGAATATGTATCTACACAGACAGCCAGGCTGCCATAAAATCCCTGGAAGCCATGTTTGCTACGTCCCTTACGGTGAAAGAATGTCACTCATCACTTAGGATGATGGCAGAGTATTTTGACATCAGGCTAATCTGGGTACCGGGACACAGCGACATTCCAGGCAATTACGTAGCGGATGCGTTAGCTAGACAGGGTATTACGGCACAGGTTCTTCCGGCAAAAGAAGGTGTTAGTATGCCAATCTCTACCTGCCGTTTGCAGATCAGGCAGTGGGCCGATAATATGTTCAAGGACAAATGGATAGTTACTTCAACTTGCAAACAAGCCAGGGTCCTCTGGCCACAGGTGGACAGGAAGAGGACTCGGCAACTACTTAACTTGCCGAGAGGCAGGTTATCCACAATGATAGGAACACTTACGGGACATTGTCTTGTAGGAAAACACGCCCTAAGATTGGGACATAGAAACTCCACTCTCTGTAGACGGTGCATGGAAGAGGACGAGGAAACGACGAAACACCTTCCTTGGATTGCCCTACTCTGGCAGGACTGAGAAGTAGGATATTCGGAACACATTTAGTTAGCACCGTAGCCCTACAGGATATTTCTGTAGGTCTTATAGACAAATTCATTGAAAGGGCAAATTGGCTAGACGACTAGTCAATAGTTGCTATAGAGGAAACTGCAGGTATCACAATGGGCTTCTTTAGCCTAAGTGTGCTATGTCCGTCAACTACATATGTGCGGCTAAGCCGATCATTGTTCAAAGAATTTTAAAGTTTTGTTGTTTATTTTGTAGAATTCTTTATGTTGTTTGCGTTAACATCTTTCTTTGATTATAAAATTCTTCATATTTTATAGCGTAACTATCGAAAGGGATATTCATCAATCACGGAGACAATAAATACCAAGGGACGACATTGAAACGCTGTTTACAAATCATGTCCTTTCCTGGACCCGGTTACTTTATGTTTGACGGTGGATGGTTGGATTCTTGGTTGCTTGATGTATGTAGGTTTTATTGTTTTTTATTTGTAATAGAGTAATAAGAAATTGGTTGATTATTATTTTAAAATAATCCTTAGAACACAATACTGTAATTCGTATACACTTACTTATGCCCAGATCCAGGTTCAATTTCATCACACTCACACACTTGTTGGATTCGCATTCCGAGTTCAATTAACATTCTGGATAAATTTGTTCAGTGTCGACAAGACAAAAGGACATTGTCTTGCTTTAGCAACTGTATTCTCATATTGTTTACTCTTTTCTTCCGTCCGTACCTTTTTTCCACCGTGAAAAGTCACACGTGATTATTTTTCCATGATTTTTTTTACTACTTTTCAATATTTTCACTCATTCATCTCCCTTACATTGCTTGATTTTTCCTTGGAGGAAGAAACACCAGATACAAGTGGAATCGACGAAATTAAACACATCCATCTGCAAAGGCTGCACTACAAAACGTTTTCTTTTTGTAATTATTTTTGCGACAATTTTCATTCAAATGAAAAATGTCGGAGCCTGGTGAGTTCCAAACGCTGTCAGCCAGATTAATCGTCACAATTACATTGAAAAGCACTCGCCAGATGTACTCTTACAAGGGTGACTTTAGGGAGTTTAGATTTTCCTTGAAGGCCGTTTAAGTTTAATCGATTTCGATAGAGGTTTTTCCGAGTGATTATTTTACTTTTGTGATAATTTTCTACAAAATGTTCATTTTAAATGTCTCACTTTTCGCTTTTTTTTTTATTTTGGGGGCTAAAAATTGTCTTAAAAATTTTTCAAAAATTCGCGAGTTTCTAACAAAATATCCGCTCACTCGCTTTGGCAAAACCGTTGGCATTCACGCTCGGAGAGCGACTAAAGTTGCAGTTGCCATTGAGGTTATGAGAATTATCCCCCAAACTATGTTGGCGCTGCCGCTGCACCATTCTTACCAACATATTCTTTCGCATCACACACATGATGGAGTTGCTTCATGTTGCTTTTATATATTCCCCAATTTCCTGTTGTCGTTCACAATGCACTATTGTTGAATGGTGTTGGCTTTTTTATTTGCGTTATACTCTCATCATGTTTGATGTTGAGTGTATTTTCGCTTTTGCAAACTAGTTGCATTATTTTGTTCGGGCAGTGGGAGGTATTGGGCAACAGCAACTTGTTGATGGTGGTGGATTTTCGAGAGTGACTTTGTTTCAAAAGCCACCACCACCTGATTTGCTAATGTTACCAAATGTTATGAAATAAATGTTTAGGGCAAATGTTGATAAAGAAACAGTGGCAATGGAAACAAAGTTGACAACGTCCAATGTTGCTTACGGCGCAATGTTTCTAGAAGACGCCCAGTAGTGCTAAAATAAAAATAATGCAAATTTCAAAAATGCTTAACCTGCGAATATATGTGAACAATTTTTGTTGGGACTTTTTGCGTATGAAGCAAAAACAAGTAAAATTTTTCGTTTAAAGTGACAACAAACAATTGCAGTTGTTGCAGTTGTGAAAGAAATTAATACAAAATTCGTTTCTACGTTGATAATTGCACACTCTGCGGTTTTCTATACAATTACAGTTGCGATCAAAATCATAGCACTAACTACTGCCAGAAACGATTTTTATTATATTTTATTGTGTGATAATCTTTTTATTGCTGGGGGACTGGTTTAAGAGCTGTGTTATATGAGTACAATCCAAAAATAGCTGTTTAGTTGGCGATTCTGCCGTCATTACACTTTTCGGATTAGTCTAAATTTTGGGATGTAAAATAATAACAGTTTCCAAAAAAAATTCTGGAAAAAGTGATTTTATCTTTGAAGGTTTTATTAAATGTACATTGTACACAATGTACAAATGTACATCAAATGTGCCCCTATCCCTTCAAGGGATGTAATGGGAAAATATTTCTTTATTTTTTACATTGCTTATGAAACAATTTTGAGTCATTGTTTTTATTAATTAAGAAAAACGGGTTCTTTTAAAAATGTTGATATCTGAAGGAAAATTATATAGGGAAGGTCAAAATATATTTCAGTTTTCCGTGAAAATGAATAGAAATGTCATAATATGTAAGTAACCAGCTGAATCAAGTGGCAGAATACCGTTGGTATCACCTTCAATATTGAATAACAGCACCAAAGCAGAATACAGAAATTAAATACAATGATTGTCCATCATCTCTAAGTGTTGAAGCCGACCGCAACACATTACGTGAATATAATCTGTACGCCATAAGTTCAAGAAAATTCCCACTTTGTATAAAATACATATGTTACCAATAGACTGCAATATACAAACCAAACTGACTAGTGAAGGAACAGTTTGTGGTCAGATGATCCAAAAATTTGTTTGTACCGATGCAGAGTCTCGAAGACGTCCTCCGAATACGTCCCCCGGCGTACAACCAAAACTATCAAACATGTCGGATCATATTATGGAGCTGGACTAAATCATTAGCTAACAACTACCTGGACGCTGGACAGTTTGCCGTCAAAGGATCTCAATCTAAGCTAAAAATTAGTGTGATGTTAAAGAGCAGGCCTAGGATCTAAAATGTTCTTACGGTCACCAGCCCAACTATGAGGGCAATATTCCATCTTATATACAATATTACAGAATCTCAATATTTTTGAAACGGCTTTTATTTGAAACGCATCTTTCGACGTAATTTTTCCAGCGGATTTAGTGCTGTATTTTCATGCCCAGAACATCAAAAGCTTCCGATTGTTCAATATCTATAAACTGATTGTCATATTGTACGAAAGTATGCCCACTTGCATTAAACTCGACTCGATTCGCTTAACCCCAAGCAGTAACCAAATGCTTATTCTTCATCACTAGTCTCTCTCCTTGTATCTCGGAAAGACTAGGCCGACGAACACACTAATATGGATCACATATATTCCTTTGACTTAATTTAAAACAGAGAAGGAGAACGGAAAGAGCTTTGTGATTTTCTCGTATTAATTGTATACTCTTCGGATGTGATTCTATGTAGAACAACATACAGGGCGATTCAGGAAGTTAATGACAAATTTCTCCAGCGTATTCCTTGGCTCATTTCATGAAGAAATTCCACTAAGACCATGTCCGAAAATGAAAGGGTGCGAAATGGCAGCGGCAGTTTTTTTGGGCTTGTTGGAAAGGTCTTTAAGAGGCCTTTCAGAATCGATAAAAACAAGTAGAAAAAAGGTCAAATCGCCGAGATACAGAGCAGAAAATGGAAAAAAATTCACATAACCTCAATTTGCTCAGCCAGATGGCAGGTAACTTATGGTTTTTTCTGTTGAAAGATAGCCACACCTCTTACCTTTCCAAAATGACCTAAACGAAGCCCAGAGGTCTTACCGTTCCAAAGTTATGACCATTTTACTGAAATGCAAAAATGTTTGTTTTTGTTTTTGGAAGCGAAATAACAGCACACATTTATTTGTTTTTGTAAATTAACACGTTTAAGATTTTATTTTATTGAAATTTTTGACTGAAGAATCAAACACATAAGGAAAAAAAACATTTGATGTTATAGGAGGTTTTCAATGTGGTTCCCATTTTCTACTAAACACAATTGCAGCTTTGCGAACCACATCCGCCACGTTTAGTTCACTCATCTTTTCACGAACTTTCACCGCAGCTTCCTCAATGCGTGCAAGTAACTGCTCACGATTGCGGATCTGCACAGAATACACACAGTGTTTCATGTAGCCCCACAAAAAGAAATCAAGTGGTGTGAGATCTGGAAATCGTGGCGGCCAGGCGATTGGTCCAGCTCGTCCAATCCAACGTCGAGGGAAATTGGTGTTAAGCCAATCCCGCACAATAAGCCCGTAATGCGCTGGAGCACCATCTTGTTGGTAGAAAACATGATTTCGTACCGCAAGAGGTACTTCCTCTATGATTTCTGGCATGACTTCTTGCAAAAAAACTAAATAATTTTGTGAATTTAACCTGGGCGGAAGTACTTTTGGCCCATTGAAAGTGTTGTCGATGATGCCAGACCAAACGTTGACGGCAAATCGGTGTTGAAATGCTGTTTCTTTCTTGTTGTGGGGATTGTCATGGGCCCATTCGTGTAAATTATGGAAACTAGTTATGCCGTCTCTCGTGAATTGCGCTTCGTCGGTCCACACAATCGAACGTAAAAACATAAATGCGTGTACATCACGTTGCAACATCTCACGGCAAAAGTTGACGCGTAGTGGCAAATCGGCCGCCAAGAGTTCTTGAACTGGTGTGAAATGGAATGGATGTTTTTTTTTCTTTGTGAAGGACGCGCCATACTTTTGATTGTGCCACACCAACTTGGACCGCGATTCGTCTTGTGCTTGTCGTTGGGTTCTCGTCTATCGCATCCAAAACTAACTCTTCAACTGCAACGTCGTGTTGTTCATTTCCGGGACGCTCCATTTGTGTAAACAACGTACCTTCACGAAATCGGCGGTGCGTCTCACTGACAGCCAAAGTCACGATGTCGAACGTTATCGTTCGCTTTCTTTCTATGCGACAAAGAGCTGATTTGGGAGTCACTAACACCACTTACACTCTCTCCTACAAAATCCAAGCGAACGAAGTCCGGCACTCACTTTCGTTTCAAAAAGCGAGTCAGTATCTTTCGACTTGTCGGTCGCATGGTTTTACATGTGTTTGTGTGGTTGTTGTTCAAAGCAATAACATAAACTTGACGTTCGCCATTTAATTTCGGAGCGAGAGAGAAGAGTGCAAAGAACCAGTATCTGTAGGTGCCGCAAAGTTGGCTTTTTTGCGCTGAACTTGAAATATATTTTAATAACAAATTTATTATAATAACATTTTTTTCTGTCCATTGTGTTTCTTCCACTGAATTCTATATAATTTTTTTTTTGTTTCACGCTTTTAGTTGATTTCCAGCTACGCGACAACCAAAAGACAAGTGACTGGTTTTGACATTTTCGTTTGCATAGATGACAGCGAAAATAGTTAGTGGCTTCCGATTTTGTAAACACACAATCACACAATAACATTTAAAGCCTGGGATAGAACGAAAATGAGTGACTGGCTTTCGTTCGCTTAGGGTTTCTTTCGAGATCGTGACTTTGGCTGTGAATGTTGTTCGGTTTGGTGGTCGTCGATTAGGAAAACGTAATGCATATTCACCCACAGCCGCTCTTGCATTACCATCCCAGAATCCATACATGTAATGAATGTCTGCAAATTCTTCGTTTGAATTAGTTGCCATTTTTACTAATTCAAAACACAACGTACTCGAAACTGTTGCTGCAGCAGAGATTAGTGTAAACTTTTACTTTTTATCGTTATTCACTTTTAAAAAACCGGGCAAAAATGAACGGATTAGGTATCATACATTTTTTTTAAATCTGAGAACCATAGAAAACTCATCATGTGTGTGTGGGTGGTTATTTAGAAATTGCCCTAAAAGAAGCCCAGAGATTTTTTTTTTGGTTCTTCAGCCAAAAATTTCAATAAAATAAAATCTTAAACGTGTTATTTTACAAAACCAAATAAATGTGTGCTGTTATTCCACTTCCAAAAACAAAAAGAAACATTTTTGCATTTCAGTAAAATGGTCATAACTTTGGAACGGTAAGACCTCTGGGTTTCGTTTAGGTCATTCTGGAAAGTTAAGAGGCATGGCCATATTTCATAAACATAAGTTACCTGCCATCTGGCTGAGCAAATTGAGGCTATGTGATTTTTTTCCATTTTTTTCCGAAAGCTCTGTATCTCGGCGATTTGACTTTTTTCTATTTTTTTTATTGATTCGGAAAGGCCTCTTAAAGACCTTTCCAACAAGTCCAAAAACAAACGACCACTGGTTCAGAAGTTAGCAACTTTACCCTACTACCCTCCGACCGTCAATCCGAAAATTTTGAACCCGCTGCCATTTCGCACCCTTGTATTTTCGGACATGGTCCTAGTGGACTTTTCTTCATGAAATGAGCCAAGGAATACGCTGGAGAAATTTGTCCGGAACTTCCTGAATCACTCTGTATATAGAGCCATTCCTAAGAAAGCTCACAATAAAGACCTTCGAAACATCTACTTACTTTTACTGACTATATTACAACCTCATGAGGTCAGACGTCTTACACATATTAATTAAACAAAGAAATTAAACAAATTTCAACATATTCTTCCAACTGGCTCTATCCTTCGCCTTTTCTCGCCAGTTGGTAACACCAAGGATACGGAGGGATTCTTCTGCCTGGTCTTTCCAGCGGAGTCTTGGTCGTCCTCTTTTCCTGCTTCCATCGGGTACGTTATCAAAAATCTTTCGCGCTGGCTCATCTTCATCCATTCTGATAACATGGCCTAGCCAACGCAATTGGCACACTTTGATTCGTCTAGCTATGTCCATGTCAGAATAGAGGCTATATAGCTCTGCGTTCCAGCGACGTCGGTACTCGCTGTTTTCCCTAACAGGCCCATATATTTTACGGATAATTTTTCTCTCGAAAACTCCCAGGTGTCGTTCATCCGCTTGCGATATGACCCAAGTGTCGGAGCCATATGTCAAGACAGGTAAAATGAGAGTCTGATATAGCTGGACTTTTGTCCGTCGAGAGAGGGCTTTGTTCCTAAACTGCTTGCTGAGCCCAAAATAACATCTATTTGCAAGCACAATTCTCCTATCTATCTCCAGGCTGACGTTGTTGTCCTTGTTCACGGCGGATCCAAGGTAGACAAATTCATCTACCACTTCAAAATTAAATCGGTTGTCAACGTTCAAGTGCGGACCAAGTCGAGAGGTTTCTCTAGTCGTTGACACCATCAATTTTGTCTTGCCCTCATTAACAGCAAGACCCACCTTTGCTGATTCCTTTTCGATTCTAGAAAATACTGCAGTAACCTCTCGCAAATTTCGCCCAATGATGTCTATATCGTCATCATACGCCAGCAACATATGGCTTTTCGTGTTAATGATCTTGTCCGTATTTACTGCAGCCTTTCTCATTATTATCTCCATTAAGATGTTGAAGAGATTGCACGAAAGTGTGTCGCCTTGTCTAAGTCCTCGCTTGGTACAGAATGGTTCAGTGAGGTCTTTCCCCACTTTCACTGCTGATTTGGTGTTGGTCAGCGTCATTCTACAGAGGCGGATCAGTTTTGCCGGAATACCAAGTTCTGACATAGCATCGTACAGTTTTCCCCGTATGGGGCTATCGAAAGCAGCTTTGTAATCGAAACATCTAGATCCACTCAAATTTTCTCCTTAGTTCCAACACAAAGGGATTCAGATCACCTGTATAACGGTTTCTGTGAAAGCTATACTGTCGATCACGAAGTAGACCGTTGAATTTGAAATCATTCAGCAGATGGTAATTAATGATGTCCTCCATCGCCTTCGAGAATGAGCATCATATTGCTATTTTTCATTAATTTTAGGGGTTATAAGCTTCTACTTTTTTAGGGTTCGCCTTCTACCGCGAAGGAAAGATAGCTGAACAGTACTAGAGGCTAACAAATTTGAGCGATGGAAAGGCATGCATCAAATAGCACTTCTTCTAAACAAGTGCTGGAACTCCATCCGTTTCCCCGGATTTATATACGTCCAGCTCCGTAAGGACCACTTTACCTTTAGAAATATTTGAGCCATTAATCTCGATACTTTCCATCACGAGATGTGGTTGACTGCTTTCAAGCAACGAAGGCTTGCTGCAAAATTTTTTTCAAACACATATATTTCATTAAGCGTATCAATAAGTATATGGGCATTTCCACAGAAAGGTTCACCCTTACCGAAAAATTAAAAGTTATCCACCAGTTTTTTTACATGTATTATTGAAGAGAAGTATTCAAAATGAATTAAATAGAAGAGTTCCTAGGTTTCCTTAGTTGCGATGGTGTGTTATCGGGCTACAAAATACAGGTTCATGTTTTACAATTTACATTTCTAAGAGTAATTATGCAATTCGAACCTTCGAAAGTGGGAGACGTTCAAATAAAAGCAGCTCAAACTGCATTTTCAACTAGAACAATAATGTAAGACCTTCATATAATTTGTTTATAACTATCTACTGTCTCATCTTGTTATCCTAATCATTATTTTACAAAAAAAAAAAATTTTTCGCTCAAAATGTCTTTTCAACAAGCGAAATATATCTTAGAAGTTAAAATATATGTACATATGAAAGCTAAAATTCATGTCTTATTTGCGTTAAGTCATTTTTAAATAACAATTTTAACTAAAAATGGTGGAGTGGAAATCAAAGTAACGTAACGTCATGTAACGTCATGTCAGATACTAAGCTAAATAAAAAAAAAAACTTAGAAACATCTTTAAATTTTATAACTTGGAAACAAACTTATATTGATTTAAATGCTACTACAAAAAGTTTCATAAAAAAAAGTCTTGCAAGAGTTTCAGACTTTGGCAAGAGTTTTGCAATTTTGTAATCCAAGTCAAACACCCACTTCTGTTTTTTGTAACGTCACGCCAGCTCATATTTTTGCTTCTATTTTTGAATCCTGCGTGTCGATTGTTCTCAATTTCTTTAATGAATAAAATGTTACTTAATTACTACGCAAATATAAAAAAGCTTTTTAAAAATATAACTTTTTCATATTTTTTATATATTTTTTCGTACAAATGTCACGTAACGTCAAAATGGAAATGCCCATATGCTCATTCTTAGTAAGAGCTGGATAGAGAAAAATAATTATCCTTTACGCGGTTAATACATAATCAAAATATCTATGTCAAGAGAAGAAATTATTTTAGCAATAAGATGGTTTTTGTATATAAATTTGATGAAGTATCCCTGATTCTTGAGTAATGCTTTTACAAATATCATCTAATTATAAGTATATGCCATATTTTGATCCTGCACTATTGTCAAGCGCATCTGCAAATTCGCGTTCAAATAATATTTGGAACCTGTTTATAAAAGGCTTTCAAATGGGACTGACTATTTTTAACAGTTCATGGCGGGTTTTGATTTCTTATCTTTCATTAAGTTTCCTGCTTCTTTTGTTTCAGATAATAAAGGCAATTTAACATGGCAAATCACAAAGTCTAGCACCACGCCGTGCGTTCGATGACTGGGTTCTGGAACCCAATTCAAGGGGGAAATCATCTTCAGCGTCGAGGATCAATTTTCAAAATTGCAGAAATAATTTGCCACTCCAAACGAGGCCCACTAAGTGGAACGACATGTGGTTCCCACAGGACAGCGCTGTGTGCCACACAGCTGATGGTGCCCTGGGCACTCTGCTCGAGCGATTTGTACTGGCCATCGAGATCGTGTGATATGATCTAGTTAGACATTTTCTTGAGGGCTTTTCTTCAGGCTCAGGCTATATCAATAAGCCCTCAAAATCAGGATAACCCATATTTGACCTGAGATAAACGCTAGTCATCCAAAATTGGCCCTCTCCGATGCTCCCCACCTAGCGAAACCGTGGCGGTCATTTGAAAGATGTCATATTCCACACATAATCCCATTGATAGGCCTTTAAAGAAACCGAAACATTTTTAATGTCTTAGAAGAATCTTTTTCGATTTCCTTTGAGTTAATTTTGATTGTTGTTTTTTCTGTAATTAGAAAAAATGTATACAGTCCGAACCAGGGTTTTATCATCTCATTCTGGGCCAGTGGCAGTCTTGTTCACATTGTCATGGATTGAAGTTGTCATTGCCAGTTGGACGACTTTATTCCATTACCAGCAGGTTGTTTTCTTTCCTCCCATTAATCATTATCATTTGCTGGATTAATATCTTTGGAATTTTTCAAGAAATCTTGATCAATTTTTTGCTCCATTTTTTTTTGTAACGTGGGAACTATTTGATATATTTATTTATCGTATGCATAGCAGAGCCAGTTTTCGCAATTGGCCTCAACCAATCTACGCAGGTTGCGGATACTTCAAACCGACTATAACATATCTCTCCAAGCGTCACTATCTTATGGTTTTTCCCTCCAGTTGGTACCACCAAGTTTTCGTAGGGAGCCAAGTATTCGATACCCTCTTTCTTGATTCCATCCAATACGTCTTCGAAAACCTTCCGCATTTGATCTTCGTCGTCCATTCTTTTGACATGAGCTAGCCAGAGTAATCGCGATATTTTGTTGTGGTTAAATGTGCCGATGTCGGGATACAGTTTAACTAAAAAAATATTGTTTTCCAATACATACCATTAGAGACAGGGGACAGCTTCGTTATCCTCACTGATAGGGATCAGTTTTAAGCCGCTACCGAATGACATTTTGAAAACCAGTGTAATGGCTAATTAGTGGCACAGCAGTGTCCAAACCCAAGTTTTCATATACAAGAGCTACGAGCACTAACCGGTCACATAAATTGATATAGCTCGTGATTCTAATGTGGCACCATAAGTATTCCATATATTCTCCGTAGTATTTTTTCCAGTCGTGTTCCGTTTGTTAGGGATATTTCCCAGGATTCTGAATTATCAACCTAGACAGGTTGCATGAGCATCTGATGTGCTTCCCTGATCAGAAGGCTAACTTTACTGGGTGTGATTGCTCCAAATACGAGGTAGTTAAAATCTTCAACCAACTCGAATTTGAAACGATTATCAACATTCACACTCTGTTCCGAACAAGTGGGGGTTCTGCTCGCTTAAACCATTAACTTTATATTGACCTCATTTGGTGTCAAACACACCTACCGCAGTATCTTATCGCGCAGTCCGCCCCATAAAGTCTATTGCTTTACTTTTATTGACTATTTTACAACCTCATGAGCTCAGATGTGTTACACATATTAATTACAAAACCAATAAACAAATTAAACAAATTTTAACATATTTCTCAAACTTTCCTCCCCAGTTGGTAACACCAAGGATACGGAGGGATTCCTCGGCCTAGTCTTTCCATCGGAGTCTTGGTAATTATATTTCCCAGCTTCCGTCGGGTACGTTATCGAAAATCTTTCATCTTCGTCCATTCTGATAACGCAATTGGCCTAATTTCATTCGCCTAGCTATGTACACGTGAGAATAGAAATTATATAGCTCTTGGTTCCAACTTGGTTCAGTACTCGACGTTTTCTTTAAGAGGACCATATTTTTTACGTAGAATTTTTCTCTCGAATACTCCCAGCTGCTTTTCATCCGCTTGCGATATGAGTTGACCCAACTTTCGGAGCCATATGACAGGACAGGTAAAATGTGACTCTGGTACAGCTGGTCTTTTGTCTGTCGAGAGAGGGTTTTGTTCTTAAATTGCTTGCTGTGCCCAAAATAGCATCAATTTGTAAAACACAATTCTTCTATTTATCTCCAGGCCGACGTTGTTGTACTTGTTCAAGGTGGGTCCAAGGTAGATAAATTAGTCAACCACTTCAAAGTCAAATCGGTTATCGACGTTCAAGTTCGGACCATGAAATCTATTTCATACGCATATTCGAAAAGCATGTGGTTTTTGATGCTGATGTTTTCCTTAGTGTTAACTGCACAGTTTCTCATGATGATCTAGAGAACCTGGTACTTGGTTTTAGAGATCCTGGTACAAAATAATTCGGAAGATTTTTATAAACCAACTTCACGGATTTTATGTTTGCTAGTGTAATTCTGTAAATATAATCAAAATAGGAACTGTATATTAAATTGTTCTTTTGTGTTAAAATACGGCATCTTCTGGCGAGATACTGCTTTTTAATTTAATTATACCTTGCCTTGAGAAAAGTCAGTGATCGTTTTTAACATTAACAGTAGGGAAAAAAATTTTTATTTTTTGATTTTTTTAATTTTTGGATTTTTTTCAAATTTTTTGTTGCCGGAGGCACCCCCTCCCAACTTACAGTGAGATAAGTCATATTTTGCATCTTTGTGGCTGAGTTAAAACCGCAACCTTTTAGAGGAATGCCAAAGCCGTAGTTAAAGCAAAAATATTCGTTCCACCCTAGTGTTCACCTCATGAATCTGGATTTTCATAGCATGTACGGTTCTAAATCTTCAGACAAGACGATTTAAGTGTAAGACGAAGATCAAAGTAGTCAATATAAATTTTACCCCTTTAGAAATAATATTGAGACATAATAATAATTATTAATTATCAGTGTTCTCATATGCCTTACCCTTATGTTCCCAATCATTAAGAAAACCCGACTATACAAAATTCCACGAAAGTTGTTGTGTTGCATGACCTGTTATGACAAGATTTTATTCGTCATTGTGTGTGTCTGTCTGAAGCAAAATAAAAACATCTGCGGAGGTGCACACATCTCATGCAGATCATAGTTAGGTAGTTGCAGATAGATTGTAAATTGTTTGCTGTTAACGATCGAGTCAGTATCATGCAAATAGCCAGAGTATTCGGTTGTATAATTTAAAATAATTTTCGACTTCTGTCGGTTCGTACCAAAACCTTGAAGTTTAAAGGTTTAAGGTCATTTCTGTGAACAATTTCCCAAAGTGGCGACATTTCAATTGAAAGCGCTATACATGCGGTTTTTTCTACGGTCAAACGCTCAGGCTACTTAATGCCTTTACGATATTGAAGCGCACCAAGGCTTAACCGGCGCGGAGATTTTATGCATTCGTATAGCTGAAATCCTTGCATATTCGGACAATTTTGGGCTAGAAACTCCGCGTTCTGCTGCTGTATTTCAATATTCTCAAGCCTAAGGCTGGTGAGAGTTTGAAATTGGTCCTCACCGAATGCCATCGAGAAGAATGTACTACTGTCATCATCGTTCATCTCCATCTAATGCTCAACTCTTACACGTTCTCTGTATAGCTTTTTTGACAACAATTGAAAACATCACGCCCAAGAAGTGTGCTGCATCACGTCCTCCGCTTGTCTAACCAATTTCCGGGGTTTGTAATCGTCTTTTTCAATAAATCGCGCTAATGAAATCAACACAATAAAGAGTTGGAAACTTACACAGGACAGACCCAGTTGATCGCCAGAAACGAAAAATTTCTATATAGAGATTAATAAATAAGCATTTTTGGACAATAAAATATATAAAAAATATGTCTGGCAATGAGTTTGCGAGGATTTGAAATAGTTTTCCCAAATCCTGATTTATTAATCTTTATAAAAAAATTGTTCGTTTCTACCGATCTACTGAGCCTGTCCGGTGTAAGTTTCCAACTCCTTATATACGATTGTTAATTATATTGTGGAGGACGCTCATGAAATGCTGAAAATGGGTAAACGCGCCTCCGGTATTGTGGTAGTAAGCTGGACACATGCAACCCTATCCTCCCTTCCACCCGATGTATTCAAATGATTCTAAGATGCGATGAAGAAAACATGAAAGGATTGAATTTCTGACGGAGGGTGAGGATGAGAAATATCATATATGGTTAGCATTTTCATTTATCATAATATCCAGCCGTAGAATGCAAATACTCAGAATGTTCGATTGGGTTATTTACCAAGATTTTCGAACATTTGAAACACCGCACCACCAATGTTTGGCTGTACCAAAACCTCCAAGATTAAACATTCAAGATCAACTTCGTGAACAAGTTCCCAATAGTGGCGTTACTTCATTCAAGGCGCTATACAAGAGGTATTTTCTATGGTCAAATGCTTTAGGTTCTTCATTACCTTTACTTCAATTACGTCCACGTTCTCGCCGACCAACAGCAGATTCCCAAACAAGCAGCAGGGATCAATCAGTCCGCTATGTATTCATACATTCAAGTGAAGGCCTTGCAAATTCGTGCAATGTTGAGCTATCAACATTAAATTATTCTGCTGCAAATCAACGCTTTCCGTCCTAAGGATGCTGACTTTTAGAAGTTTTTTTCATCGATTGTACAGGGTACAGTACTGTCATCATAGTTCATCGTTCCGCTCCATCGAACGTTCAACTCTTGCACGTTTTCTGCATAGTGCCTTGGAAAATTCCTGAAAAAGTCTGGTGGAAGGAGGGCCATGGTATCATATGTTCCGAATGTCACTAAAACATCGGAGGCGCGTCCAAACATTTGCTGGGTTTTATAAGCGTCTTTCAGAATAAAATAAACAATAACACTAAACATTTGGACATTGACACAGGACAAATTCGAATCGAGTAATTTATAAACTAATATTAATACATCAATATTTCAGGAAACTATTTCGAATCCCTGCGAACTCATTATCTGATATACAAGTATATATAAAACTTTACCATATAACGAGTTTCTAGGGTTTTGAAATAGTTTCCTCAAATATTGATTTAAAAATTTGAATGTATAAATTACTCTATTTTAACGATTAACTGAATCTGCCCTGTGTCAATGTCCAAATGTTTAATATTTTTGTTAAATTTATTGTGAAAGACGCTTATAAAACCCAGCAAATGGCTGGACGCGCCTCCGATGTTTTGATGACAAGCGGAACAGATGATACCAAAGCCTTCCTTCAACCAGATGTTTTCAGGTATTTTCCAAGGCGCTTAGCAGAAAACGTGCAAGAGTTGAACGTAAGACGGAGCGGAATGATGAACGATGATGACAGTACCGTACACTTCTTGATGTCAATCGATGACGAATAATTTCTAAACCTCAGCAGCTATAGGTTTGATAGCGTTTAAATTCAGCAGTAGAATTTAGTATTCGTAGCCCAACATTGTCCGAATTTGCAAGGCCTTCACTTGAACAAATGAATATATCGCGGATCGATTGATCCTTGTTGCTTGTTTGGGAATCTGCTAGTGGTCGGTGAGAACGAGGACGTAATTGCTGTAAAGGTAATGAAGAACCTAAAGAATTTAACCATGGAAAATACCTCTTGTATAGCACCTTCAATGAAATATCGCCACTTTTGGGAACTCATTTACGTAATTGATTTTGAATATTGAAACTTGAAGGTTATGTTACAGCCAGACAGAGGTCGTTTGGTGTTTCAAATGCTCGAAAATCCTTGTAGCCAAGACAACCGAACACTCTGAGCATTTGTATGCTACTGATTTGTGTTATAAGAAATGAAAGTCCTCAACAACTTGCAATCATATAAAATCTACCTCTGTATGATCAACGTGAAATGTTTGTTTAGGTAGACACGCACACACACTATGATGAAAAACCCCATCATGGGAAATATTATACTTATAAACAGATCACACGTACTGAATATCTTACACTACACAGTACACAGAATTGTGTATGGGCTGGTTTCCTTAATGGTTTTACGATACGTAAAGATACATGAGAAGAGAGAAGAGTGCAACAATTTTACTTTGTCAAAATTGCACGAACTACTTAGGAAATCATATTATTTTATCGTTGTTCCCTTTCGCACACACTCCGCATAACCAATGATATTCTGGTCAATATTTATTAAGTACCTGTTTAACAGTAATATCAGGATTATATATTCCCCAGGGCATCTCATAGTTGAATACTGTCGCTGGCTCGTTATAGCGTTTTTAAGTTCCAGGTATATATCGGCAAGTCGTAGTCGTTACAATTTTTTCAGGATCATCACCAAATGGGGGGTTGAATGGGGCATTTATTTTTCGCTTTGGTAGTTGCGTTGCTGCTATGTATGGGGAAAGTTGGCAAGACCGTATATATCTGGGCGTAAGACATACTACTGAATATCTGGTCATAAATTACAGATTGTGTTTATAATATGAACTAATCGAAAACAAAACCAAATTCAATGGATGACAGGATTGTCGTTGATATGTGGCGTATCTTCGACTTCTATATGGATTAATTGCAAGTGTTTTCCTCACTGCGATGCAATTTTGAATAACACCGAGGGTGTGAGGCCTTCTAAGCTGTCGAATTATTGAAAGTGTTGAAGCGGTAATTCGGCGACCAGATTCTCGGACGGATTCTTGAACTGCGACTAGTCGATCTTTTACTGAATTAAGGTTGGTTTTAAGTGTGTATGTATCATAGAATAATTCATATACCTAGACTAACGATTTCTCTCGGTAAACTTACGAAGTTTGGTGTTGTTGCATGTTGGACAGAATTGATTTAATAATACCAGATAGTGTCAACGGCTCAAACTAACCAACAATAAATCAGCAATTTTATGTAAATTCACCACAAATATATACTAACAATAAAATATAATAAAAAAGGCCGAAATACGTTTAAATTTCACAGTTTTTCATCAAACTGACATGAAAAATTCCATCTGGGTTAAAAAAAAAATGACGTCACATTACTGTCTATTGCACCGACCGCACCACGAAGAGTGTGAAATGAAACGGCAGATGAGAAAGATGACAGCTCCAATTTATGAAATGTTGTTTTCTCATACTCGTGCCCTTGTTTCCTTTTTTGATGTGTAGATTTCAATTAAAACTAAATTAATTTAATATTTTATATGATTCGATCTGCAATTGTTTTTATTATAAGATTTTAGTTTTCCTATGAGATAAAAGATCAGGTTTTTCTGCAATTAATGAAACAATTAAACAGTCGAAACTGGGATTTGTTTATTTGAATTTTATGACCGACTTTGTTAGTTTTTTAGTTAATGTATGAGAAAATCATACTACAAGCTTACACGGTCAAGAACATTTTTCGAATTGAAAAATTGGTTTTTTTTTTGTTGGAAGTAATAGAAACTTCAGTTAAGCACTCACTGTCATGACTAGTTTCGAACTCTGTCACAAGTTCATCATCAGATGACTAACTACTGAGTCTGAATTTATACCATCGGTAGATCATCACGCGTATATATACATATACAAACTTAATTATGCAATTTACATATGCGAATTAGTATCGATCGAAGATCCCTAAGTATCAACATACACTGAAAGGTCTATATAATTCTAACACAATAATTTGCAGGTAACCACACCAATTCCTGGAAACTGAAGGTAGGAAAGCAAGGTGCTATCTACATGGTAGTAGCAGCAGGCGTTGCTGTAGTTGTATGCTGCAACAACAGTCTTTTTTTTTGGAACGAAGCTCCTTATCGCACGTTGCGGGATGTGGGCTAAATGACAAAATATTAAACAACTTTCTTTACCACTATTATGCTATAGCCCAGTATTATCAACTATATTGGGTACTTTTGCTTAGGTTTGTGTCTAGACTAACATATTTTGGGAAATTTCTTGTTTAATGGGAAGGTTTCTAGGTGGAGCCTGTAACCAGTATTTAGTATATACTGTAGTTTTGAACCCAACAAAAAGTAAATTTAGAAAAGCCAAAGTGAAAGAAGTTAAAAAAGAACATTTTCTTATATAAGTGCATTTTCTTAAACTATAAAAATTTTGTCAAACTAAAATACCTATGTGTTGATATATTTTGCTTATTCGCCTCCGTTTTAATCCTCCCAAAGTTTTCCAAATCAAGCTCAAGGCCAAGGGTTTCCCCCAAAAAGTTAATTAATAAGTTCAATCTTAATTTTATTCGATATTTCGCCTTTCATCGAAAGGCATCATCAGGAATATCTAAAAAAAAAATAAACCGTTTCCCATTACATCCCATGAAGGGATTGGGGAGAGCTTCTCACAATTGTTCACTCACTGATTGGGACCTACAATTTTTACACTGATTCCGAACGGTATTTTGAGAAGCTTTTTCATGGCTCAATACTCGATAGTGTCGCCGTCACTAAGCGAGGTGACCGCCGTCGAAAGAAATTTAAGGCGTTCAGAGCAGGGATAGAACCCAGGATCTCATGTACAAGAGGCACGCACACTACCCATTGCACCACCGACAGGAATATCTACAAATAACAAATTTACACACAGTCAGACATATGTATGTATAAATATACATACACATCTAGAAAAATGTAAACAACTTACAAATTGGCAAATAACAACATCTTATTGCTCTCTACCGCTTCGACTGTCTCCTAACTCTTCACACATTGCACATAACAATTCCCCTACATCTTACACCGTTGCTTCCAATCCGAAGTTTATAGCTTTGAGACAGACCATCGATATCCGTTTTGAAGTTTATTCGTTTCGTTGTTGATGTATTCATGATATGAGTCATTCGTTTGTTGTAATTGTTCTCACTCTGTTAAACATGAACATTATCCAAATCAGCTTGGTGCTGTTCTCTCGCACAGTGGGAGGTTAGTGCAGTTTTTTGCGTTAAATTATTATATCTGTTCTTTAAATCAGATTTGTGGCCGGCAAGTCGGGTTTTCAATTTTCTCTTCGTTGTTCCTATATGATATTTTCCACATGGTGGTGTTTGATTTCCATTGCATTGTATTCGATATATTAGGTTCGACTTTTCCATGTTGTCAACTTTGGACTTTAATTTTGTAAACACTTTCTGTAGCGTATTATTGGATTTGTGTGCCATTTTATATTCAATGTTGTCCATACACTTTGCCCTTTCCAGTCTTTCAGACAGATCTGGAACATAGACTACTGATCTAAATATGGCGGGACTATTCTCACTTTTCAATGTTCGGCTGTTTTTCATAACCAGTTTCTCGATAGTTCTGTTGGGGAAACTATTCTGGCATAAGATTTTCCTTATTCTATTAAAGTTATCCTTATGAAAATCTTAATGGTTTACGTCAATCACTATATTTATAAAATTCGCTGCAATATTAAAAATGGTTCTTTTTGGATGTCGTGAATAAAAGTTAACCAATCTGCCTGATGCCGTAGGCTTTTGATATCAGTCCAGGATGACGCTGTTATTTCTTCTGATAGCCATGTTATCTAGATACGCAAGTTTGCCATCAGTCTCCTTTTCCATCGTGAATTTTATATTACCGTTAAAAATATTGAGCTTCGTCAGTATAGTTTCAACCGCAGTTATCTTACATATCCCAAAGAGGCCGTCCACATATTTAGTCAAGATCTTAGGTCTAATACCATAGTCTCCACTACATTTATCCAACAGCTCCTCCATCACAATGTCGGCCACTATTGGAGACGCTGAGAACCCATCGGTAAGCCTCTTTTTTTTTTGATCAATTTTGTCCTTATATTTGAAATATCTGCTATCCTATATTCAGAAGCGTAATATTTTTAAAAACAGTTCCTCATCCATGTTGGTAAATTTCCATATTTCAGTCCACATTCCCTTTATTATATTCACTGCAAGCTCTACTGGTATACTGGGGAATAGTGATACAACGTCAAACGATACCATCCTCTCATCCTCTTCTATTGTAAGGTTTGTGATCGCCTCCTTGAACTGTTTCGAATTTTTGACGTTGTAGGCTGAATTTTCGGTTAGTCTGTTTAAGATACTGGTGATGTACTTACAAAGTTCCGACAATGGTGCATTGGTGTATGTTTATTTATACATATATATGACTGTATGTAAATTTGTTATTTGTAGATATTCCTGATGATGCCTTTCGATGAAAGGCGAAATATCGAATAAAATTAAGATTGAACTTTTTAATTAACTTTTTGGGGGAAACCCTTGGCCTTGAGCTTGATTTGGAAAACTTTGGGAGGATTAAAACGGAGGCGAATAAGGAAAATATATCAACACATAGGTATTTTAGTTTGACAAAATTTTTATTTTTTAAGAATATGCACTTATATAATAAAATGTTCTTTTTTAACTTCTTTCACTTTGGCTTTTCTAAATTTACTTTTTGTTGGGTTCCAAACTACAATATATACTAAATACTGGTTACAGGCTCCACCTAGAAACCTTCCCATTAAACAAGAAATTTCCCAAAATATGTTAGTCTAGACACAAACCTAAGCAAAAGTACCCAAAGTAGTTGATAATACTGGCTTATAGCGTAATAGTGGTAAAAATAGTTGTTTAATATTTTGTCATTTAGCCCACATCCCGCAACGTGCGATAAGGAGCTTCGTTCCAAAAAAAAGACTGTTGTTGATGCATACAACTACAGCAACGCCTGCTGCTACTACCATGTAGATAGCACCTTGCTTTCCTACCTTCAGTTTCCAGGAATTGCTGTGGTTACCTGCAAATTATTGTGTTAGAATTATATAGACCTTTCAGTGTATGTTGATACTTAGGGATCTTCGATCGATACTAATTCGCATATGTAAATTGCATAATTAAGTTTGTATATGTATATATACGCGTGATGATCTACCGATGGTATAAATTCAGACTCAGTAGTTAGTCATCTGATGATGAACTTGTGACAGAGTTCGAAACTAGTCATGACAGTGAGTGCTTAACTGAAGTTTCTATTACTTCCAACAAAACAAAAACCAATTTTTCAATTCGAAAAATGTTCTTGACCGTGTAAGCTTGTAGTATGATTTTCTCATACATTAACTAAAAAACTAACAAAGTCGGTCATAAAATTCAAATAAACAAATCCCAGTTTCGACTGTTTAATTGTTTCATTAATTGCAGAAAAACCTGATCTTTTATCTCATAGGAAAACTAAAATCTTATAATAAAAACAATTGCAGATCGAATCATATAAAATATTAAATTAATTTAGTTTTAATTGAAATCTACACATCAAAAAAGGAAACAAGGGCACGAGTATGAAAAAACAACATTTCATAAATTGGAGCTGTCATCTTTCTCATCTGCCGTTTCATTTCACACTCTTCGTGGTGCGGTCGGTGCAATAGACAGTAATGTGACGTCATTTTTTTTTTAACCCCGATGGAATTTTTCATGTCAGTTTGATGAAAAACTGTGAAATTTAAACGTATTTCGGCCTTTTTTATTATATTTTATTGTTAGTATATATTTGTGGTGAATTTACATAAAATTGCTGATTTATTGTTGGTTAGTTTGAGCCGTTGACACTATCTGGTATTATTAAATCAATTCTGTCCAACATGCAACAACACCAAACTTCGTAAGTTTACCGAGAGAAATCGTTAGTCTAGGTATACGAATTAATCTATGATACATACACACTTAAAACCAACCTTAATTCAGTAAAAGATCGACTAGTCGCAGTTCAAGAATCCGTCAGACAATCTGTTCGCCGAATTACCGTTTCAACACTTTCAATAATTCGACAGCTTAGCAGGCCTCACAACCTCGGTGTTATTCAAAATTGCACTTGCAATTAATCCAAATAGAAGTCGAAGATACGCCACATATCAACGACAATCCTGTCATCCATTGCATTTGGTTTTGTTTTCGATTAGTTCATATTATAAACACAATCTGTAATTTATGACCAGATATTCAGTAGTATGTCTTGCGCCCAGATATCTACGGTCTTGCCAACTTTCCCCATACATAGCAGCAAGGCAACTACCAAAGCGAAAAATAAATGCCCCATTCAACCCCCATTTGGTGATGATCCTGAAAACATTGTAACGACTACGACTTGCCGATATATACCTGGAACTTAAAAACGCTATAACGAGCCAGCGACAGTATTCAACTATGAGATGCCCTGGGGAATATATAATCCTGATATTACTGTTAAACAGGTACTTAATAAATATTGACCAGAATATCATTGGTTATGCGGAGTGTGTGCGAAAGGGAACAAGGATAAAATAATATGATTTCCTAAGCAGTTCTTGCAATTTTGACAAAGTAAAATTGTTGCACTCTTCTCTCTTCTCATGTATCTTTACGTATCGTAAAACCATTAAGGAAACCAGCCCATACACAATTCTGTGTACTGTGTAGTGTAAGATATTCAGTGCGTGTGATCTGTTTATAAGTATAATATTTCCCATGATGGGGTTTTTCATCATAGTGTGTGTGCGTGTCTACCTAAACAAACATTTCACGTTGATCATACACAGGTAGATTTTAGTTGATTGGAAGTTGTTGAGGACTTTCATTTCTTATAACACAAATCAGTAGCATACAAATGCTCAGAGTGTTCGGTTGTCTTGGCTACAAGGATTTTCGAGTATTTGAAACACTAGACGACTTCTGTCTGGCTGTAACATAACCTTCAAGTTTAAATTTTCAAAATCAATTTCGTAAATGAGTTCCCAAAAGTGGCGATATTTCATTGAAGGTGCTATACAAGAAGTATTTTCTATGGTTAAATGCTTTGGGTTCTTCATTACCTTTACAGCAATTACGTCCTCGTTCTCACCGACCACTAGCAGATTCCCAAACAAGCAACAAGGATCAATCGATCCGCGATATATTCATTTGTTCAAGTGAAGGCCTTGCAAATTAGGACAATGTTGGGCTACGAATACTAAATTCTACTGCTGAATTTAAACGCTATCAAACCTATAGCTGCTGAGGTTTAGAAATTATTCGTCATCGATTGACATCAAGAAGTGTACGGTACTGTCATCATCGTTCATCATTCCGCTCCGTCTTACGTTCAACTCTTGCACGTTTTCTGCTAAGCGCCTTGGAAAATACCTGAAAACATCTGGTTGAAGGAAGGCTTTGGTATCATCTGTTCCGCTTGTCATCAAAACATCGGAGGCGCGTCCAGCCATTTGCTGGGTTTTATAAGCGTCTTTCACAATAAATTTAACAAAAATATTAAACATTTGGACATTGACACAGGGCAGATTCAGTTAATCGTTAAAATAGAGTAATTTATACATTCAAATTTTTAAATCAATATTTGAGGAAACTATTTCAAAACCCTAGAAACTCGTTATATGGTAAAGTTTTATATATACTTGTATATCAGATAATGAGTTCGCAGGGATTCGAAATAGTTTCCTGAAATATTGATGTATTAATATTAGTTTATAAATTACTCGATTCGAACGATCCACTGAATTTGTCCTGTGTCAATGTCCAAATGTTTAGTGTTATTGTTTATTTTATTCTGAAAGACGCTTATAAAACCCAGCAAATGTTTGGACGCGCCTCCGATGTTTTAGTGACATTCGGAACATATGATACCATGGCCCTCCTTCCACCAGACTTTTTCAGGAATTTTCCAAGGCACTATGCAGAAAACGTGCAAGAGTTGAACGTTCGATGGAGCGGAACGATGAACTATGATGACAGTACTGTACCCTTCTTAAGGTCAATCGATGAACAAAACTTCTAAAAGTCAGCATCCTTAGGACGGAAAGCGTTGATATGCAGCAGAATAATTTAATGTTGATAGCTCAACATTGCACGAATTTGCAAGGCCTTCACTTGAATGTATGAATACATCGCGGACTGATTGATCCGTGCTGCTTGATTGGGAATCTACTGTTGGTCGGCGAGAACGTGGACGTTATTGCCGTAAAGGTAATGAAGAACCTAAAGCATTTGACCATAGAAAATACCTCTTGTATAGCGCCTTGAATGAAATAACGCCACTATAGGGAACTTGTTCACGAAGTTGATCTTGAATGTTTAATCTTGGAGGTTTTGGTACAGCCAAACATTGGTGGTGCGGTGTTTCAAATGTTCGAAAATCTTTGTAAATAACCCAATCGAACACTCTGAGTATTTGTATTCTACGGCTGGATATTATGATAAAGGAAAATGCTAACCATATATGATATTTCTCATCCTCACCCTCCGTCAGAAATTCAATCCTTTCATGTTTTCTTCATCGCATCGTAGGATCATTTGAATACATCGGGTGGAAGGGAGGATAGGGTTGCATGTGTTCAGCTTACTACCACAATACCGGAGGCGCGTTTACCCATTTTCAGCATTTCATGAGCGTCCTCCACAATATAATTAACAATCGTATATAAGGAGTTGGAAACTTACACCGGACAGGCTCAGTAGATCGGTAGAAACGAACAATTTTTTTATAAAGATTAATAAATCAGGATTTGGGAAAACTATTTCAAATCCTCGCAAACTCATTGCCAGACATATTTTATATATATTTTATTGTCCAAAAATGCTGATTTATTAATCTCTATATAGAAATTTTTCGTTTCTAGCGATCAACTGGGTCTGTCCTGTGTAAGTTTCCAACTCTTTATTGTGTTGATTTCATTAGCGCGATTTATTGAAAAAGACGATTAAAAACCCCGGAAATTGGTTAGACAAGCGGAGGACGTGATGCAGCACACTTCTTGGGCCTGATGTTTTCAATTGTTGTCAAAAAAGCTATACAGAGAACGTGTAAGAGTTGAGCATTAGATGGAGATGAACGATGATGACAGTAGTACATTCTTCTCGATGGCATTCGATGAGGACCAATTTCAAACTCTCACCAGCCTTAGGCTTGAGAATATTGAAATACAGCAGCAGAACGCGGAGTTTCTAGCCCAAAATTGTCCGAATATGCAAGGATTTCAGCTATACGAATGCATAAAATCTCCGCGCCGGTTAAGCCTTGGTGCGCTTCAATATCGTAAAGGCATTAAGTAGCCTGAGCGTTTGACCGTAGAAAAAACCGCATGTATAGCGCTTTCAATTGAAATGTCGCCACTTTGGGAAATTGTTCACAGAAATGACCTTAAACCTTTAAACTTCAAGGTTTTGGTACGAACCGACAGAAGTCGAAAATTATTTTAAATTATACAACCGAATACTCTGGCTATTTGCATGATACTGACTTGATCCTTAACAGCAAACTATTTTCAATCTACCTGCAACTACCTAACTATGATCTGCATGAGATGTGTGCACCTCCGCAGATGTGTTTATTTCGCTTCAGCCACACACACACCCAATGACGAATAAAATCTTGTCATAAAAGGTCATGCAATACAACATCTTTCGCGGAAATTTGTATAGTCGGGTTTTCTTAATGATTAGGAACATAAGGGTAAGACATATGAGAAAAGTGATAATTAATAAACAAATATGTTTTTTTTATCTTCGCATAACAAATGACTTTATGTTCAACAGATGTTACACACATTCCAGGTGCTCAAAACTTGTATATTATATACTAAATATTCTTTTCTAATATGAACAGATGCGAATTTCCGAAATTCGCAGCGGTGCTACAGGTGTAAAGTTTATATTGACTACTTTGATCTTAGTCTTACAGTTAAATCGTCTAGTCTGAAGATTTAGAACCGTACGTGTTATGAAAATCCAGATTTATGAGCTGAACACTAGGGTGGAACGAACATTTTTGGTTTGACAACCTCTTTGGCAGACCTCTAAAAGGTTGCAGTCGTAACTCAGCAGCAAATGTGGAAAGTATTATTTATCTCACTGGAAGTTAGGAGGTGTCCCCGGCATCACAAAATTTTCAAGAAGTTCAAAAATTCAAAACAATATTAATTTTTTTCTTACAGTTAATGTTGAAAACTATCACTCACTTCTCTCAACGCCACGTACAATTAAATTAGATGACTATTATCGCTCCAGTAGATGACGTCGTTTAACACAAAGTAACAATTTAATACTTTTATATAACTTTGTTTCTGGGAGTATTGATGGGAGTATTGAGTCCCGAAAATCTCAGTCGTATTTGCTTCAAGGTTTCCCGTTAGATGTGCTCGTTTCAACGAATATTTTAATGTTCCTATGCATCGAAGTAATTATGCTCCCCATGAACCTATTTTTCTTTCATTATAAGAATATAATTTAGTCAATACCAAATATGATATAGATTTTTCATTTTCTCTATGAAAATTTATATTTATTTTAGATATATATTAGTTTAGTTTAAGCTAGTCCGCAAGAATTGTGTATCCATAGACTAAAATAACTAAATAAATATTTAGCTTCTCAAAATTCCGTTTGGAATCGGTATAAAACAGTAGGTCCCATTCAGTGAGTGAAATGTTAGAAAGCGCTCAGCTCCCTATCTCCCCAATCCCTTCATGGAATATAATGGGAAAGGGTTTTTTATCTAGTCGCAGATTGTAAAGTATATTGTGGATAAGGAGAGACAATTTCGCGGATCTACTTGCCCCAGGAGAATATAATGTATGTGAGGGAATCGTCCAATTAGAAAACGACGGCGTCGCTAGTGCTCTATAAAGATGATGTGGGAACAGCACTTGCTCGGCTTCAAAGAATACATCCGCTGAAGCTGACTGGGTACCGATTGAACTGTTCAATGTTGGCAGCGATGAGCTGAAAAGGTGCATGCACTTGTGCAATATTTGGTTAGAAGAATTCATGCCCAGTGGTTGGAGTCTCAGCGTACCACATACTGTATTTAAAAAAATTGTTGCCTGTAAAGTCGGTTTTACGGGCGAAGATTTTACGTGACAACGTCTTTTTCTCGGTAAAATATTTATTGATATGAATATAATTAAATTGCACAATAGGAGTGCAATGAACTCACTTGCCCAATGAGTGTTAGAACTCACGGGCGATGTTTTAACATTTATTGAAACTTATGGTTTAGGAAAATAGGGCTTAAACCTAGAATAGGTCGGCAACTCGCTTCGGCTCCAAACTATTACCATTGGATAGAACTTTTAATTTTAAGTAAAAAAAATTAAATAAAAAAATGGGGGGCAATGCCTATTTTCGGAGTTGTGGGCACCCAAAGTTCGGACATACAGGATGATACTACGAGTGTGGTGCCGTGTTATGGGACCGATTTCACAACTTTTTTGTGTAAAACGAGTCGAAATAAACAAAAATAAATAAATACATTTTTTCGATAACTGCTTAGTTATCCACGTATCGGATTTTTAAAAATATCCAGAAAATATTTTTTTTTCAAGCAATCGAGTGATTTTTCGGATTTTGCCACACATCGACTTCAGGTACAGAGGGAATTTTAACCCCCCTGCCTGAGCCCGGCCGGACGGCCGGGCGACTAATTGCAATATAAATTTAACGATTTTCCAAAAGTACGAGCAACATAGGTCCCTGCCAGGGCTACTTGGCCCGTAACTCCCAAAATAGGAGTTCCCCCCGATTTTTTTATTTTACTTTTTTTACTTAAAATAGCGATCCCTACAACCAAAAAAAAAAATCAAAAAAATTGGACGTGCCGATCTATACTAGGTCTGTTCCGAAAATAGAAGTAATTTCAACACCATCTAGGTACCTGTGCGATTTCTATGAACACATTATCAAATGTGACATTATAAACAATAAACATACATATCCTTTATTATAAAATATAAACATTTCTTTTATTATAAAAAATAAACATTTCTCTTATTAAAAACAAAAGAAAATAATTTACTAACCAAAAAGTATTTCAATTCATCATATTCGCATATCGTTTTTAAAGCCGACCGCAGCTCTCTGTTTCGTTTTGGCTACCTAATTCATATGAAAATTTCTACACACAAACATACACTACACATATCATAAAGCCAAAAAACAAAAAACAAAAAAAAACAAAAAATAATACCTTATCCAATGCAGACTGATCTAAATCAATATTCATACACACGCACATATATACGCACATACATACTTGCTCAGTCGTCATATATATGATGTGCCAAAAAACAAAAACACTCACACCACCGACCAACAGCCACTAGAAGCCAGCAAAGCAAATCGTTTCTGGCACACAAGTAAACACATTGCGTTTACTTGTGTTCGGTGACTCATCGTAACGTTACCGGGCGTTACACTTTTTCATAAGTGACTCCCAGCCGCAACCTAATTTAAGACGTTGTCACGTCAAAAGGTGACCTCAGTATTTGTGCTATCGTGGAGTAATCTTTTATTAGTAGCAGACAAGGTCTTTTCGTCAGCTATGTGCGAAAGACTATAACTAATTCTGGCTGACTTATCTATCCTTACGAGGTTTGCTTAAGAGATGGGAAATCCAAAACTTACCAGATATTCGCATTACGCCAAATCCTCAATAACACAAACACAAACAATATTAAAATTACATAATTAAAAAAGCTCGAGTTATGAAATTCTTTTTGTATGGAATTTTCCAGGGTTTCTATGTTGGCACAGTCTCGTTGCAAATTCCAATAGCAGTCTGCTATCATACAGCTATTTTACCGGCCTTGACGTCTGTCGTCCATAATCTTGATCTCCTGCTGGAACCGTTTGCCTTGTTCCACGGTCAAAGCTGTGCTATAGAAATTGATAAACTGTAGAGCCATTAACCCCACTGCTGCCCGCACAGTGGTGCTAAAAGTTTACTCCCTCGATCACCAACAAAATTTAATCCCTTGTATAACTTTGAATTTTGGCATTAATGTAAATGTTTTTTGCTCTTATGGTTCTCGACATATTTGGGAAAATATTTTTTTTCTCCGTTCAAGATTAAATTATGGGAAATTCTCCGTTCAAGTTTAAATTATTGGATCTTTAAGTTCTTACGTTATTTAATAAATTTCCTGTTCAAGATCAGTAACTATTAACAAAGTACTTTCCATGAAAAGGTACCTTTTAATAGCAAATGTTTATAAAAAAATGTTAGAAATAGATTATTATGGTGGATGGTTGGGAATATAGCTATTGCAATGCCCACCAAGGCATATCATTAGTTACCTTCTCCACAAGTATTTAGGAACATCAATCATCGATTATATATGCGTTAAGTTACAGAAGAAGCCTGATCATTGGCTGTTCCCTGGGGGTGAAGGGCTAGTTGGCATGCCACTGCCAGGCATGATATCCTTGGATCCCGGGGGCACGCTGAGTTTGAAGGGGGCTGTAGTATGAGGTAGTCGAAGAGTATATGATATTTTCCACGGACGTAATGCAACTGGTGGTATTCAATATGGTTGTGATCGATGGCGGTTAATGACACTGCGACTATTAAAGGTTTAGCAAGGGAAATTGCCAACTAAATGAAGAAAGGTGTTCAGTAGGGCGGAGCGATAATATATGCGAATTTTTGTTGTTATGTTTTTAATGGCATATCAATTAAATGCTGACTATAGGTGAGTTAATCAAATCCCTACAATATTGTCTTCGTGTGATAACGTTTTGAGGTGCCCCAATGTAATCGAAGTTAAAAAAATTGCATGCAGTTGTTAGAATACTTTATATATCCAAGAAGATTATATATAAGTAATATATGTACCTGGAAAATATATAGCCTCCACAGTACGTCGCTATTATTTTTTATTAAAATGATTCTTGTTAAGAAAATATAATCAAAATAGGAAGTAGATATTAAACAATTTTTGGATCGGCAATTTAGGAAAGTATCCAAATCTATCAATTTATACCTGGATGCGTATGAAGTCAAAGAGATCGAAAAGTCCAAGAAAACTAGAGCAAAGTTTACAAATATTATCTGTAATCTCTGTAAAAATATTGAGGACAATCTAAAACGCATAGGTACGATTATAAAAACTACAAGAGGAGTGTCAATGAATTGCTTGTATCAAAGTAAGCTTTAAAAGTGTCAGCAAAATCCTAGAAAATGTTGGCAATTTATTGATGAGCCATTAGGGAGACAATCGCGGGCTCGAATACATGTAAAGAGTAAAAATGGTAAAATGGTAAAATTATTGCGGACAACAATTCAAAATGTCAAATTTTTAACAAGTATTTCACTCAAGTTGCAAAACTTTTGAAAGATAAGATCGTGTAGTTGCCTGGGGATTGTTGCAATAAATTCTGTACCCTGGTTCAATTTCAGCCAAACTTTGCTTTCAAAATTACAACCAGTGATGAGATTCTTGAGCTTATGTCTGGTCTTGATTTGAGTAAAGGCCCTGGTCATGATGGTATATCGGCCAAAGCTTTAACAAAGTCTATAGACCATATATATCAAAAACTGGTGAAAATTGTCAATAGCATCATCGATAGCTCAACATACCCTGATGTACACACAGCGAAATAATTAACTCTCAATGCGCTGCGTTTTTGGTGTATGATTTTAATGCATATATGAGTCATTAGGTGCATTATGTCAGAGAATGTAACCATTCGATCTCTTTTACAAGTTAAATGAAAAGTGACGTTGTTTTTTCTGTTTCTGGTGCGAAATATATATAAAGGCAACATGGAAAAGAACCCAAATTCGAACAGTAGTAAATAGGAATTTAAACAGAATTGAGTTTTTTTTAGTTATTAATTTATTGTTTTAATATTAACGTAGGTCAAATTAAAAAAACAAACAATTTGTATGGAAGACCTGGTGGAATATGCCTAAGTAAATAAGAAAAGGGAAAAATTTAAGATTATCATGATGAAGGGCTGTCCAATCGGGAAATTTCGAGGCGATTGAAAAGATCTAGCTGTGTCATTGCCAATTCTATAAAATAGGGTGGCCAAGATGGAAACATAAAACGACCAGGAAGGGCACCGCTGATCAGTGGCAGTGCCAAAAGAGAGATCAAAAGCGTTGATGTTAAAGAAAACTTCGGCGATAAGGAAATTATTGCTGAATTGAGCTTGGGAGCAGGGTTGCGTCGTGTTCAACAAATAATGAAACGTGACTTGAAACTGTCATATTGGAAAAAATATGCAAAACTTGGTATCATGCCAAGACACGAATTAGCTAGATTTAAATTCGCTGAAATATACATACTTTTGGATGAGGGGTTATATTTTCCGATGGAAAAAATTAAATTTGGATGGCCCTGATAGCTCAGACAAATATTGAGAGATTTTTTCAAAATTATGCGACAGCGGCGATATTTTGGCGGTGGTTCGCTTATGGTGTGGGCAGGTATTAGTTATAGAGGAACCAATCCAATATGTTCCGTTTCCACAAAAATGGACTCCGAGTATTATATTCGACTACTGGATGTTGTCTTAGTTAATTCTGGAGAAGAAATTTGTGCCCCAGAATTTTTCATCCAGCAGAACAACGCAACAGTACATCGGTCTAAGAAAACTCCAAAGTTTCTGGAGGCCAGAAATAATACCAACTCTCGACTGGCCGGTACATAGTTCTGAACCCCTGGTCTATTTTCCCTACCCAAGTTTACCACCCAGGACCCGAGTTGAAGAATGTCAAGGATCGAAGAGTAGCAATACAAGAAATTCGAAGATAACTGATCCTGCGCATATTCATTGGTTTATTAATTTATTTTCGATGGTAGAACAATAAGAACACAATTCTTTTATAGTTCAATAGCGTATTCGTTGATAAACTCAATGCCAAGATGCTTAGTAGAAGTTATCAGCGATAATGAAGATCATACGTCTTACGAAACTTTTTAGAATATTTAAATAAATCTTTTGCCTTCACAAATATTTCGCACTAGTAATTCGTTTACTTTTGTTGGTTCACCTTGAAGAAATCCTAGTCTAGGTATTTTCGCTGAAAAGTATTTAAATTTAATATTTTAGAAAATTTTACACAAACAACTAGCAGATTTTTGGATCCTAATAATCTAATGTACAAGCTTCAATTTAGTTGTAGAAAAGGCAGCGGAACTCAAGATGCGTTCGTGAACTTTGTAAACCTAATATGTGATGGTCTTGGCAGTAGATTTGGTGGAGTAGTTGGAGTGTTTTATGATTTTTCTAAGGCTTTTGATCTGGTGGACCATGACACATTGTAGCAGAAGCTTTATTTTTATGGTATTAGGGGAAGTTCACTTAAGCTGATTGAAAACTATTTACAAAACAGGAAACAGTATGTTGTAATTGGAAATTGCAAAAGCGCCATGGTGTAGTATGTAAAGCATGGTGTTCCCCAGGGAAGGGTAATAGGCCCCTTGTTGTTCAGAATTTATATTAATGATTTATCCAATCTTAAATTATTCGGTAAACTAATAATGTACGCAGATGATATAAGTTTGTTTTATCCTTATTATCACGGAATTATAGTAAAACATCAGATAGAGCAAGATGCGTATACTATTATGGAATATGCTAAGGTAAATAAAACTAAAAGGTAAAAAACTAAACTATTGAAATTTAAGCCTTTTGTGTTGCGTTTGGTGAAAAGTTCCTGCAATTGGAATGCTCTATAAGTTCAAAAACAAATTTGAGGAGAGAACGAAGATATTAATATACAATTTCCTTGTACATAGTCACTTCAATTATTTGGCAATGGTGTACGCTTCTGATAAGAGCACTGCACTTCAGTCCTTACAAAGATCAATGAACAAAGCACTTAAAATTGTTTATAATCTGACTTTGATGTACTCAACTCTCTCTTTGTACAAAGATATATCCAAAATTATTGTACCAATATATGGGCTTTATAAAATTCAAGTTCTTATCTTCATGTTTAAATACCTGCAAAATAATGGTCAACATTCCATAGAGTTTGCCAGAAATCAAACTGCTTTCACCACTAGGAATAGCTCACATTTGCACTTAAAAAATTGTAGATTAGAACTGACAAAACAGCGCATTGAGCACATTGGTTGTTCAGAATTTAATCATCTTCCCAATAGTTTGAAAAATATCACCAAAATTTCGGTGGTTAAATCTAATTGGAAACGTATACAATATAGAAATAATACTTTTGTAATTTAGAGTCTTAAACTCATTATATATTACTCTCTTGAACTCACATAATTGCATATTTTACTATTTTTCTCCTATTTATTCATATATACATACCCGGTGGCCGTCAGTGGTGCAATGGATAGTGTGCGCGCCTCCTGTACTGGAGATCCTGGGTTCGATACCTGCTCTGACCACCTTAAAATTTCTTTCGACGGCGGTCACCTCGCATAGTGACGGCGACACTATCGAGTATTTAGCCATGAAAATTCTTCTCAAAAATACCTTTCGGAACCGGTGTAAAACTGTAGATCCCAATCAGTGAGTATAAAACTAGAAAGCGCACAGCTCACTAGTTGTGAGAAGCTCTCCACGATTCCTTCATGGGATGTAATGGGAAACCATTTATTTTTTTTACATACTTATACATAATTATTAGTATTACTTTTTTTTTAACATGTATTGCTTGTGTTATAAATATATATATAGCTTTTTGCCTAAATTATGTCATCTTGCCCCTAAAATGTCCCAGTGGCGCTGGAGCACAATACAAAATTTGTAAAACGAAAAAATCGAAAATAAATGAATTATATAAAACAAAAACACCAAAATCAATAACCCGATCAACCTTATCCAATATAAGATTTTGCATATGGTAATTTGTGCTGATCATCTTAACCCGTCTATCAAACGGGAGATACAAACATTTTGCTATATTATTTTTGGCAAGTAATTTAATTCTCTCCACTTGCACAAGCGATCAGTATCTTACTGTAGAAGGACACTGTCCTTCGTGAATACTGACCTGATGTACGCCTGAAGTAGCAATGTAGAAATCTGAATTACAACCATCTATGGTCACACATGAACGCCTATTGGAAAGATATGTACCAATCCATGAAAGAAAAGCTGAATGAATTCCCATCTTTTCCGGCTTCATTAAAAGAATAATGTGGGAGAACTTAGCAAATTCTTTGGAAAAATCGATGTAAATACTATCAACTTGACGCCCTAATACAAAATTCGAAATGAAGTAATTTGTAAAAATTAATATATTGGTTACAGTCGAGCGATTTTTCATAAAGCCATGTTGCTGATCAGAGAGTAATGGGCGAATAGAATTAATCAATTTTTTATTAACAATGTGTTCAAAAATTTCCGAAATGGTAGATAGTTTCGAAATAGGTCTATAATTGCGTATATCACTTTTAAGGCCCGATTTAAAAATAGATGTAGTGAAGGATATCTTCCATCTATCAAGAAAAATGGCTGCACTAAAGAACGATTAAATATATATGCCAATGGGTTACATACATTATTACGGCATTGCCCAATGAAGTGAGCCTAAACACCATGTATATCCGCCTTACAAGATCCTTTTAAAATATAGTGTCGCCATCACTAAGCGAGGTAGCCGTCGTCGAAGGAAATGTTAGGTGGTCAGAGCAGGGATCAAACCCATGTTATTATGCACAAAAGCCGCGCACGCTAGCCATTGCACCACCGACGGCCACTAGGCTAGATATATGTGTCCGATTTCTCCAATGTAAATTTTTTGCTTAAATATGCAAAGTCATATACCGCTCTGCCGCAGCTAGCGGTCGAATGACTGAAGCATTTCAATACGTGCTGAGTCTTTCATCAGTTGGTATGTGGCAATCTTCATTAGAAGATTCTAAGTTTTCCACATCACATTTTTCTGAAATTATTAAAAAAATTAAACAGTCGGAACTGGGGTTTGCATTCACATTGGCGGACGTACGTTTTTAAGCTTTGCCTGAGGAGGTTTTCCATAACAAACAATGTTTTTTGCATCAGGTTTTTTATATTTTCATTGCTTTTCACTATCATCGAGAAATGTGCCTTCTGCGCTAGTAATCGAGTGGATTTATTCGACTAGGTTGTGGCTACATTTGGCAATTGCAGCTCACATCTGTGGCAGGTTTTGTATGAATTTCGCTCTGCTTAATCTGCTTGCGAATCACTTCTGTGGCCGGGTAAAGATACGCCAGTCAACCTGTAACGTTGCCTTCAATCAGTCAGTATGTGTTCAACCAGCTATCAAGTGTTCTAACAATTCATACAACTATCAACAACATATTTGCCACCGCGATATGTGTCAATCGTTTACCAGAATTACTGGTATGTAAATAGAATTTACTGGCAGTTAAAATTACCTAGAACAATCTTAATGTCATGACCAGGGAGCGAATATAGGATTCTTCTAGGCACTCATAGAATATTTTCAACTCTGAGTATTTGTATGGTTCTGATTTTAATTCTTAGAAAATAAAGTAGTTAACAACTAACATGTTATAGTCGTCTTACATGTACCTAACTTTGAGCTATTTGTAATGTGTGCCTCCTCGAAGATATGATTATTTAGGTCCAGACGTAAACACACTTTGATGATTCCCTTCCATATTCATTCTAACTAAATGATCCTATATGATATCAATATTCTGCGTTCAATGGTATTTACAGTTCTTCTTTGCCACGTCAACATTTTGAGATATTTCGCGACAAAGTTTGTTGGGAAATCGAAAATTAAAAAATATCAAAACTATGTACTAAATAGCGGTTACAGGTAGGAACACATATGGCCTTGCAAAGCTCCCTGCGATATCGTGTCTATTGCGATTACAAGGGGGTTGCTATGATACATACCCCTTAAAATTCTAACAGTACTGGAATAACCGTGTAGGCAGTGATTCTAAATCTACCAGTTGCTAATGCCAGCATCAGTAAAACTAATTAGTGGCCATGCTTCTCAATTGCAGAGGATTAGTCCAACACCGTGCGAATACAAAGGGGTTAGTATGATGGCAACAGCAATATGTCATGTCTTGACATATAATTGGGCACATATCATATTTTGTCGCCGTCCGAGTTAAATCAGTATCAGTGCTTTTCAGACGGTAAATATGTTTGCGTCGACGGATATCCCTAAATGGAGAAAAACAATACCTGGTGCGAATTTAGTTGTCTTAGATCCTCGTTATTTTTAAAGTTGTAATTTACTTTAGGCTAAGAGATCATGTTCTCTCCAGTTAGTGAAAAAAATGTAAATACCGTGGGTGGGATTCGAACTCACATTCGCTGGACGATCGTTTCGATGTTTGTGAAGCATCATCTTCAGCAGCGTCTAGCCCCTTAAGCCGCTGCGGTGTGTTTCACACTAGTGTCACTAACTGAAGACATTTATTGTGCAGAGTGATTGTTTGTCGCTACTTACACATTGCTTTCTGGTGCGAGTTATCATCTTTTAAACCTCCCAACAACCACAAATGTCAATTCGCGGCCACACAACTCATGATGTTGTAGAAGCCTATTCAACGGTTAGTCAGCCCATTCAACAAGTATCATTGGCGGAATCCAATATTGATCCGTTTGGATCGATGACGGTTAATCACACAGGGGATACAAACGATTTGACAAGGGGATTGCCAACTTAAGAAAGTAGGTAGTTTAGCAAATGAATCTGAGTTTCGATAGTACGAAAGTTTCTACTTCCCCACCATTAATTATAATAGGCGTGTTTGCTTATATAATCGCTTTCTTATATAGTTCCTTGTTTAGTATGAAGTACGTAGCGACAACTTACCGAAGTCTTAGTCACACGACAGATTTTCGTTAAGTTTAGATTTTTTTTTACATATTTTACCATATTCAACCATTTCCATATTTTTGAATAAACGATTTATCTCTAAACAGCCGTTTGTTCCCAACTTATCAATCGATAAGCGCCTACTTGTAACCAAAAAATCATGTCTATTTCGATAGGTTTATGTATATAAATTAGGGTTAAATGCAATTCGGAGAACAATGCTGTTAGTATGGACTCTACCTCTGTGGCACCACTGGGAGTTTCGGAAGATCACATGTGCTCATAATTGTAAAGAATATTTAGCACATAGTAGGCAAGGAATCTGGGCACAGGGAAGGTGTTTAATATCAGAAAATTATTTCTTGTGTGACACACTTGTTCACAAATTACCACTGTGCATGTGTGTCCTTATCGCTAAATCAATTAGGAACCCCAACCATAAACAATTCCGGGTAATGTGTGGTATTCGGTGCGTATGAGGTGCAGATTAGCATGATCTTTTATGGCAAGATTGGATTCGTCATTGTGTGTGTGTGCGTCTAATCCTAAATAATAACATTTTCGGAGATCCACACATTTCGTGTAGATCGTAGATAGGAAGGATGCAGGTAGATTGTAAATATTTTGTTGCTCAGGATCAAATCAGTATCATACAAACACCAAGACTGTTTGGTTGTTATTCTTCAAATTTTTTTGTGCATTTGTAACACCGTTCGACCTCTGCATGACTGTAACGTAACCTTCCAATTTAAACATTTACGATAAATTTTGTGAATAAGTTCCAAAAAGTGGCGGTATTTCATAAAAGGCGCTATGGAAGAGGTAATTTCTATGGTCAAACACTTGCCACTGCGGAACTGACGCCCAGGTTCTCACACGCACATTACAAAACATCCAACAAGAAACAACCGTCCGGGATAGGATGCATTCGTACAGGTGGGGGTCTTGCAAATTCAGACAATGTTGGGATACCATCTGTTTGCGCAGAAACTATATGGTTATAAGAAAAACACGAATTGATTTGTTTTCTTATAACATTACAAATTTAAACTTTATTGTTCACTTTACAATCGACAACTAAAAAACTTCACAAAAATATTCTTGTCGTTGGGCCACCAAACATCAAAACAAACGACAGTTAATCTAAAAGAAGTAACAAAAACAACCCAACAGCTGAAATACCAAACTGAAGTCAATGACTTCATCAGCGCTGTTGTTGTTGTTACTTTCTTTTGCTGCAATACTGTAAAGAATAACATGCATACACAATTAACACACATCAATAAAGACAAAAATAGATTTCTTCTGGACCACAACAAAACGCGAGAACGGCAGTTATTGATATGTATGTACATACATACATACAAAACTACCAATTTAACGAAGAAATAGATCATCGCGTTGTTGTTGTCTTTGATTACCAGCAAAAATATCAAAGCAAATAACAAAGCAACTGAGACTCAAATAGAATTTTGAGTGTTATTGTTATTGTTTTGATACAAATTTAGATGTTATTAGGGTGACCCAAAATTATGTTATTTTAATTTAATAATATAATTTTCTTCAAATATAAATAAAAATATAAACAAAATATAAATAAAATTGAAGGGCGATCTGTTCCGACATTCTGCCCCCGTTGAAATAATTATTTCAAGTATCTTCTTGCGAAGGTAAAGGAGCTACTTTGTGTATAGGACGCCGGCAGCAACCATTTTTGGATTTTAATTCAACCACTCGAACCTTTCCATCAGAACCGGTTATAATTTTTGAGATTCGGGCTAAGAGCCAATGTTGAGGAGGTAAATTATCTTCATGTATAATGACGAGCTGCCCAACTTTGATGTTAGCGTGGTCGTTGAACCATTTTGACCGTTGTTGAAGAGACAATAGATAGTCTCGAGACCATATTTGCCAAAATTGTTGCTTCAAACATGAAATACGTTGCCACCGAGTCAATGCAGATTGTTTGGAGATGTCAAAATACTCATCCGGAACAGCAACCAATGAAGACCCTATCAACAGATGACCAGGAGTCAATGCTTCGCCGTCATTTGGATCTTCAGAAAGGGGCGCAATTGGCCGAGAGTTCAAAATAGCCTCTATTTCAACAATTAATGTCTGCAGCTCTTCAAAAGTGAGATATGATTGCCCGATGTTTTTGACCAGTAGAGTTTTTGTAGATTTGACGGCTGCCTCCCACAAACCTCCGAAGTGTGGGGCCCGAGGGGGGATAAAACAAAATTCAAACCCCATTTGAGAGCACATATATTTCGTTTCTTGAACCACGTCGTTGCGAAACAACGATTCTTTGAGTTCTTTAAACTTGTTATGAGCTCCAACAAAATTCGTAGCGTTGTCGCAGTACAAACGTTGAGGTATACCACGCCTACCTACAAACCGTTTGAGACACAAAATGAAATTGTTTGCGGACAGATCGGAAACGAGTTCTAAGTGCGTTGCCTTTGAGCCGAAGCACACGAAGACAGCAATATAAGTCTTATATGGGGCCTTTCCACGAATACGGTATGACGTCAGAAATGGGCCACAAAAATCGACACCAGTAACCAAAAATGGTCGTTGAGCTCGAAGACGGTCAGCTGGCAAATTACCCATTATTTGCTCCATTAATTTTGGCTTGTAGTGGAAGCAATGTACGCAGTTGCGGATTACCCTTCTAACAACGTCTCTGGCATTTACAATCCAGACTTTCTGACGAAGTATTCCCAATAATACCTTTGGACCTGCATGTAGATGTGTACGATGTAAATGTTCAATGTATAGGTTGACGAAACGATGGCATTTCGGCAACAATGCAGGAAAACGAGCATCGTAAGGTATAGGGGCGCTAGACAGACGCCCACCAACACGAATTATCTTAACAGATCCGATACTTGTATTCATATCTTGGAGGAACGGAGTGAGTTTCTGCAATGATGGTTGAACAGAGTTGCCGTTGGACAATGCGGTGATTTCGGCAGCATATGTTGAATTCTGAATATGACCAACGATTCTCCAGAATACGATATCTAGTTCCTGTGGATGAATATGAATATCAGGAAGTTTTAAAGAACGATCTGCAGGGCATCTGTTAAATATACGAAAAATGAAAGCGATTATTCGAATAATTTTAATATATGATGACTGCTTATCAATAACTTCGTCAATTGTATGGGGTGTTACGGGAGTACATTTGAAGGTAGCTG
The DNA here is from genome assembly GCA_963931995.1 of Phaonia tiefii. Lineage (NCBI taxonomy): Eukaryota > Metazoa > Arthropoda > Insecta > Diptera > Muscidae > Phaonia > Phaonia tiefii. The sequence goes on along the minus strand of OZ008370.1, from coordinate 126,573,841 downwards.
CTTTTTTACGTTCTAGAACTTCAATATTGATGTCATCCACTGATTTGGGCCAATTTGAAATGTCTTGTTGAAGAAACTCTGGACCGTTGAACCACATTGTATTGGGTAACTCTTGAGCACTGCAACCACGAGACACTATATCAGCAGGGTTACTTTTTGAAGGGACATGTCTCCAATAAACATCTCCAGTATTCTCTTGTAGTTCCGAGATGCGATTCGCGACGAAACAGTTTAATGTGGATGAATGTAGTTTAAGCCATTGTAGAACTATTCTCGAGTCGGTCCAAAAATATGTTGATGATACAAATTTTGAGATTTTCGGTTTAATCTTTTGCCACGTCTTGCTTAGCAAAACAGAGGCACATAATTCAAGGCGAGGCAACGATTGTGCTTTAATTGGAGCGACTTTGGACTTGGCAATTAACAACGTTGATTTGTAGGTACCTTTGTCCAATACACGGTAGTACAGACAACAACCATATGCTCTTTGAGAAGCATCAGCAAAACCATGAACCTCTCCAAATATGCCAGGGGATGTAGACACATATCTAGGTACTTCTACCTGGTGAATGTACAATAAATCTTCTTTGATCTGGAGCCACATTGCCTTGAGATGACCATTTAGGGGGTCATCCCATCCAATATTTTGAATCCAAATTTCTTGGAGAAACATTTTGCAGCGAATGACTATGGGACTCAAAATGCCAAGTAAATCGTAGATTTTTGCCACAAGCGAGAGAACAGATCTTTTCGTTGGATTTTCGATCTCAGGTAATTCAAAACGATAGAGGAACACATCTTGGCGTGGTTTCCAGGACATACCCAAAGTTTTGGTGATATCAGGTTCCGATGTTTTTATCATGATCTCCTCATCGTGATCCGAAGTGATGGTAACGTTATTGCTATTCCACTTAGCTAATTCTAGGCCATGCAAGTGGAGTATGTGTACCAATTCATCTTTCTTCAGCGCTAAAGTTTCTATGCTGTCGGCGCCCGTAAGAACATCGTCGACGTATAAGTCTTCTCGAAGTACTTTAGAGCCACAAGGAAATGTCGAACCATATTTATCTGCAATGAGAAACAAACAACGAATCGCCAAAAATGGAGCGGCGGATAAACCGTACGTTACAGTATTTAATTGGTATACCTGTAACTCCTTATCCCTGCTGGTTCTCCATAAAATAAGTTGATACTTTCTGTCTCTTTGATCAACGCGAAACTGACGATACATTTTTGAGATATCAGCAGTGAGAGCGTATTTGTTGAGGCGAAACGAAAACAAAGTAGTAATTAGATCTTGTTGAATAGTAGGGCCAACCATCAGGACATCGTTCAACGAAAGATTTGACGAGCTTTTAGCGGACGCATCAAATACGACTCGAATTTTGGTTGTTGTACTTTTAGGCTTGAGAACGCAATGATGAGGTATAACATACGTTGAATCTCTTGTTGGCAGAGTGTAGGGTGACATGTGACCAAGCGCTGAGTATTCTTCCATGAATTCGGTATACATGCCTTTCAATGTAGAGTCGCGTTCTAATCGCCTTTCGAGCGACATAAAACGTTTACGAGCCATTTCAAATGAGTCTCCTAAGCATCCAGGAGATTTTCTAAATGGTAGACTAACTTGAATTCTACCATCAGAGTCAAAACAGACATTTTCGACAAAATGTTTTTCGCATGCTTGTTCTTCTTCGGAATATGCTTCAGGGGGCTTGATATATACTTCTATTTCCCAAAACATCATCAATGATTTGTTTAAATCGGTCTCAGAGGGACCGATAGCGAGATTACATGCCAACGACAAGTTAGTAGGAACTGAGTTCGATGTACCACCGACGATCCAACCAAAAACTGTGTTTGTCAGGCAGGGTAAACCATTTCCAAGCGATATACGACCATTGAGTAACAAGTCGAAAAATACTTCGGTGCTGAGCAAAATGTCGATATGTTGTGGCTTGTAGAATAGTGGATCGGCCAGTTCAATTGTCTGAGGTATCTTCCAGTGAGATGTTACGATATGCTCTCCAGGCTGTTGTGTGGAAATGGTCCTAGTGACTGCGAAAGATGAAGACCATTGGAACGAGCTAATTCGGGATTTTATTGTGGCTTCAACAGAAAATTGTATCTTCGTTCGGACTTCACCGATTCCAAAAACCTCCTGAGAATATGGTCGAAATTTAAGCTTGAGCCTCTTCGCTGTTTCTTCTGTAATGAAATTGAGTTCTGAACATGAATCGAGAAGAGCTCTTACCGGCTGAAATGTGCCACAATTATCTTTAATAAGAACAACAGCTGTTGGGATTATTGCTCTCTTGAATGAGCGAGCTACTAACGCAACCGGGTTGTTGTTGTTCACCAATGGCTGAACTGGAGTACTGTTTAATGTTGAAGGACCAGCTTGGTCAGAGCCACTAAAAATATGAAGCACCGTATGATGAGCACCGTCACAAACTCGGCATCGACATTTAGATGGACACTTCGAAACGATATGGCCTTTGCGCAGGCAGTTAATGCAGAGCCCATTACGTTTTACAAAATTAAAACGTTCAGAAACCAAAAGCGTAGTAAACGAAGGGCATGACGCAATGTTATGCTCCGTCGAATTGCAGTAACCACAATTTGAACTTGCATTCACAAAAGTATGGGCAGGCCTATTGAAGTTTGATTTGGGTTTGTTACCCTTTGCCTTATCAGCCGCTTCTGGTTTTCTTACATGGCTCTCAAGAAATTGACATCGGTGACTCAAAACGTCGTAGCAGTGATCCCAAGACGGCAGCAATTTGAAATCTTGTTTCTCATCATAGTTTTCCTTCGTATCGGAATCCACTTTAGATAACACCATATGAACCAAAATGGCGTTCATGACATCCATCTCTGTACCAAGAGACAACAGTGATCCACGAATGGCAGAAATTGTGTCAATGATGTTCCTCAATGAGACACTATCACCTTTATTCATTTTGGGAACATTAAACAGCGTAGTAATATGCTCCAAAAATATTAGCACCTTGTTGTCGTACCTCTCTTGTAACCTTTTCAATGCTTTAGGGTAATTTTCATCCGATATTTGAAAAGGCTCTACAACTGCTAATGCGGGACCGGAGAGACAATTAAGCAAATAATTGAATTTATCGACTGAAGTAATTGATGGAACATCATGCACCAAATTGTTGAAGGTGGTAATGAACCGCTTATAGTCGGCATACTTCCCGTCGAAACGAGGAAGTTTCAATGTGGGCAAACGAGATTGATTTGGGACACTAGAGCCGGAAACATTCATAAAACTGTTATCCATTGTAAATGAGCTACGAGTTTTATTCAAAAAGCTTAATATTGTAGCCTTCGCAGTTATGAAAGTTTCCTCCAAATCACTTCTAGCGTTATCGGATGCGTTCAATGCTTCTATTTGCCCTTGCGTGTGACATATTTGCTTAAAGTACGATTCCAGAATTTGTAGCCGGCACTCTAGAATCGTAGCATCGACCTTTGCGCCATCCTTTTCTACCTTCTTTTGAATGTTGACGATGTTTCTTTTCATGGAAGTGCGCTGTTGCTTAAGAAAAGATAACTCCGAGCCACTTGCGTTTGCTTCCTCTGGCACCTTATCAGTACTGTCTCCGCCCATATTCACAAAATTGCAAAAAAACACTTGCAGTATTTATGCGCCAAAATGTACGATTATGCACACTGTCCACTAACTATGGCCGACAAATATGTTTCCCGCAGCGGTACTCTTTGAATCACCAACAAAATGTTATTTATTCTAATGTGCCACTGAACCACCGGAACGAAAATGCCAACAATTTAAGATAATTGTTTCTGCTTAAGCAATCAAAATATATGATTCCTTTCGAAATATTTTTTTTCACGGAGGCACAGTAAACTTTCGCTTTTTTCTTGCATGAGTAAAGCGCAACTATATTTACTGTCCGTCCTGTCACGGTCGCCAAAATGTTTGCGCAGAAACTATATGGTTATAAGAAAAACACGAATTGATTTGTTTTCTTATAACATTACAAATTTAAACTTTATTGTTCACTTTACAATCGACAACTAAAAAACTTCACAAAAATATTCTTGTCGTTGGGCCACCAAACATCAAAACAAACGACAGTTAATCTAAAAGAAGTAACAAAAACAACCCAACAGCTGAAATACCAAACTGAAGTCAATGACTTCATCAGCGCTGTTGTTGTTGTTACTTTCTTTTGCTGCAATACTGTAAAGAATAACATGCATACACAATTAACACACATCAATAAAGACAAAAATAGATTTCTTCTGGACCACAACAAAACGCGAGAACGGCAGTTATTGATATGTATGTACATACATACATACAAAACTACCAATTTAACGAAGAAATAGATCATCGCGTTGTTGTTGTCTTTGATTACCAGCAAAAATATCAAAGCAAATAACAAAGCAACTGAGACTCAAATAGAATTTTGAGTGTTATTGTTATTGTTTTGATACAAATTTAGATGTTATTAGGGTGACCCAAAATTATGTTATTTTAATTTAATAATATAATTTTCTTCAAATATAAATAAAAATATAAACAAAATATAAATAAAATTGAAGGGCGATCTGTTCCGACACCATCTTTGAATTCTGCGGCTGTATTTCAATGTTGTCAAACTAAGGCTGGCGTAATTTTAAAATTGTCCGCATTGAACGACATCGATAAGAGTGTAATACTCTCATAATTTTTCATTATTTGGCGCAACCTTGCGATCACTTTTCCTCGTTTTCTGCAAAACTTTTTAGGAAACTTGCTGCCGTGTTCCGCTTGTCACCATAATGCCGGAGGTACGTCTAACCATTTTCTGGGGTTTGTAAGCGGCTATTGCAATAAAATTAAAAAAAAACATTAAACAGCTGCACACTGACATGGGACAGATTCAGTTGATCGTCAAAATCGAATAATTTATAAACTAAGATTAATAAATCAGCATTAACGGCAAATGGTTTTGATATCTGCAAACTAATTGCCCGATATGTAATAAATATATATAAAAAGAATTAGGTAGGCACTGAGTTTGCAGAGATTCAAAATACATTGCCCAAATGCTGACTTATTAGTCTTAATACTGAAATTTCCCGATTTTAACAAAAGACTGAGTCTGTCCTGTGTAAATGTGCAACTAGTTAGATGACACGACTGTTAATTATATATTGTGGAGGACGGTCATGAAACACTGTAAATTGTTAAACGCGCCTCCGATATTAGGTGGCAAGCGAAACACATGCAACCGTATCCTTCCTTCCACCCGATGTGACCAAAATGATTTCTAAGATGCTACGTAGAAAACGTGAAAGGGATGAACTTAAGGCGGAGGATGACGATGAGTTGATTGAAATAACATAGACGGTTAGCATTTTCATTTATCATTATATCCACCCGTAGAATACAAACACTCAGAATGTTCGATTGGGTTATTTACAAAAATTTTCGAACATTTGAAACACCCCGCACCACCAATGTTTGGCTGTACCAAAACCTCCAAGATTAAACATTCAAGATCAACTTCGTGAACAAGTTCCCAATAGTGACGCTATTTCATTCAAGGCGCTATACAAGAGGTGTTTTCTATGGTCAAATGCTTAAGGTTCTTCATTACCTTTACTCCAATTGCTTCCACGTTCTCGCCGACCAACAGCAGATTCCCAAACAAGCAGCAGGGATCAATCGGTCCGCTATGTATTCATTTGTTCCAGTGAAGGTCTTGCAAATTCGGACAATGTTGGGCTACGAACACTAAATTCTCCTGCTGTATTTAAACGCTATCAAACCTATAGCTGGTGAGGTATAGAAATTATTTGTCATCGATTGTCGTCAAGAAGTGTACGGTACTGTCATCATAGTTCATCGTTCCGCTCCATCGAACGTTCAACTCTTGCACGTTTTCTGCGTGGCGCCTTGGAAAATCCCTGAAAAAGTCTGGTGGAAGGAAGACCATGGTATCATATGTTCCGAATGTCACCAAAACATCGGAGGCGCGTCCAAACATTTGCTGGGTTTTATAAGCGTCTCTCAGAATAAAATAAACAAAATATTAAACAGTTGGACATTGACACAGGACAAATTCAGTGGATCGTTCGAAGCGAGTATTTTACAAACTAAGATTAATAATTCAATATACATCATTATCTGATATACAAGTATATATAAAACTTTATCATCTAACGAGTTTCTAGGGTTTTAAAATAGTTTCCTCAAATATTGATTTACAAATTTGAATGTATAAATTACTCGATTTTAATGATCAACTGAATCTGCCCTGTGTCAATGTCCAAATGTTTAGTGTTTTTGTTAATTTTATTGTGAAAGACGCTTATAAAACCCAGCAAACGGCTGGACGCGCCTCCGATGTTTTGATGACAAGCGCAATAGATGATACCAAAGCCTTCCTTCAACCAGATGTTTTCAGGTATTTTCCAAGGCGCTTAGCAGAAAACGTGCAAGAGTTGAACGTAAGACGGAGCGGAATGATGAACGATGATGACAGTACCGTACACTTCGTGACGTCAATCAATGACGAATAATTTCTATACCTCACCAGCTATAGGTTTGATAGCGTTGAAATACAGCAGGAGAATTTATTGTTCGTAGCCCAACACTGCCCGAATTTGCAAGGCCTTCACTGGAACAAATGAATATATCGCGGACCGACTGATCCTTGCTGCTTGTTTGGGAATCTGCTAGTGGTCTGTGAGAACGAGGACGTAATTGCTATAAAGGTAATGAAGAACCTAAAGTATTTAACCATAGAAAATACCTCTTGTATAGCACCTTCAATGAAGTATCGCCACTTTTGGGAACTCATTTACGCAATTGATTTTGAATATTTAAACTCGAAGGTTATGTTACAGCCAGACAGAGGTCGTTTGGTGTTTCAAATGCTCGAAAATCCTTGTAGCCAAGACAACCGAACACTCTGAGCATTTGTATGCTACTGATTTGTGTTATAAGAAATGGAAGTCCTCAACAACTTGCAATCAACTAACATCTACCTGAGTATGATCAACGCGAAATGTTTGTTTAGGTAGACACGCACACACATTATGATGAAAAACCCCATGATGGGAAATATTATACTTATATACAGATCACACGTACTGAATAGCTTACACTACACATTATACAGAATTGTGTATGGGCTGGTTTCCTTAATGGTTTTACGATACGTAAAGATACATGAGAAGAGAGACGAGTGCAACAATTTTACTTTGTCAGAATTGCAAGAACTGCTTAGGAAATCATAATATGTTATCTTTGTTCCCTTTCGCACACACTCCGCATAACCAATGACATTCTGGCTTATATTTATTAAGTACCTGTTTAACAGTACTATAAGGATTATATTTCCCAATGACATCTGGTAGTTGAATACTGTCGCTGGATCGTTATATCGTTTTTAAGTTCCAGGTATATATGGTATATATGGTTAAGTCGTTACAATGTTTTCAGGGGATAGTTAAAAGTTAAACTTTATAAGAAGCCTTGGTATTCAAAAGGTGTGCGAAATAAATTTTATAATTATAATTGAATTCGGCCATCGGCTAAATTTATTCATTATCAGCCTGAATTTAATTTTTTAAATAAATTTCTGTACAAGCAATTTATGATTGACAAAGAGGATGAAATAAAAAATAACATACAGCATTTTGGTCCTTTATCAAGTCTAAAAAACGGGTATCGGACATCCCGTCTGTTGTTAAATAAGGCGATGACATTTCGAAATCTTGTAATGAAGCTGTAAATATTTTTGAAAACTTTTTTAAGTTCAGCTTCAACTCTTCAACGAGTAGTGCAATAAAATTTTTCTGAATTATTCACCATACTTGCCACAGGTAATATGGTGGTAACTGAAGCCGAGGTTTTTGATGGTATAATGCAAGTCAAAAATGGGTTCAAATCAGATGCTGATGGTCTATGTGCATACTTGTTGAAAAAGTGTGCATCTTCTATGACGGCAGCACTCACGTATATTTTTAATTTATTCCTTAGTGAAGGCGTTTTTATTGAGCGATGGAAGTCGGCTACAATCACATGAATTTTTAAGAACGGGAGAAGGGATGATGTAACTTATTACAGACCGATCTCAAAGTTAACCTGTGTATCCAAAATTTTTGATCATGTTTTTTGCAAACGTTTGTATTTTGTCACAAAGTTATGTATGTCCCTAAATCCGCATGGGTTTTTACTGGTAGATCAACTTTAACATTTTTTACTGAATATTGTATTTCGGCTTTTGAACAAGGAAGCCAAGTAGAGGCAATCAACACGGACTTTGTTAAAGCTTTCGACAATGTGTACCATAGTATTCTCTTTTCTAATCTAAAGCATATGGGTTTTCATTCTACTTTGTTATTGTGGTTAATGTCATAGTTTTCTGGTAGGGTCTGTAGAGTAGCTATTAAAGGGTTTCAATATACTCCATAATTGCAAACATCTGGTGTTCCTCAGGGTAGCATCTTAGGACCACTTTTTTTCATCCTATTTATAAACGACATTTCTTCACGTTTCACTAAATCCAAATTTCTTTTATATGCTGATGATTTAAAAATATTTCTAAAAACGGACTCACTGCGGGATGCTCTTGATCTGAAAGTTGACTTAGAACACTTAAATGAGTGGTGTCTTTTGAATGGTCTTCCTTTAAATCTCTCTAAATGTATACATGTTTCTTGTTTTAGGTCTCATTATCCAATTTAGTTTGATTTCAAAATTGGTTATTATATCTTGAAATCTGTAAAATTTTTCCCGTGATCTTGGTGTTGTTTTTGACTCATCCTTATCTTTCATTCAGCATTTAGAATATATTATTAGTAATGCATACAGAGTGCTTGGACTCATCTGAAGAAATTGTTGTGAATTGTCCGATCCTAACACACTTAAATTGATTTATGCCTCATTTGTCAGATCGGAGCTGAATATGCTTCTGTGATTTGGTGTCCATATTGTGACATTCATGTTGCTCGTGTGGAAAAGGTTCAGAAAAAATTTATGAAGTTTGTTGCTTCTTTAGTACGGATGGTAAATCCATTACATTAGACTTGTGTCGAACTCGTTCAATAGTTCTCGAACTCGTTCATTTAAGGTGCCCGGTCGTAACAATAACGAACATACTCGCCGTGTCAAACATGTGCATTATGTTCATGAGGGTGATGTCTGGTCACCCTAAATGAACCAGGTAGTTCATGAACTACCCAACTCTACATTACATACTTATGAAATAAAATTTTCATGGTTGGGGTTGGCTTCTTTAGAATTTCGGAGGAGGTTCAGAAAACTTTTATGAAATTTATTGTTTCTTTAGTACGGATGGTAAATCCATTCCATTCCTATGACATAAAATATTCATGTTTGGGGTTGGCTTCTTCAGAATTTTCGTAGGAAATTCCAGTCTGTTATGATTGTTTTTGATATTAATAATGGCGGTATTGACTGCCCAGATCTGCTTTCTTTAATTCCATTTAATGTTCCTCCTAGAAATCGTAGATATAATGAAATGTTTAATGTGCCTTGCCACCATACTAATTATGGGCCTAGTAGTACATTGGCACGAGCTTTAATCAATCTTAATGATATTAATGATAATCAACAGAAGAAATCAAACCCACAAATAGAGTTTTGCATATCCAAATATTGTTTCAAAAACCGTTTGCTTCAAATTTTAGAATGCATTTTTATAACAATACATTGTAGAAGTATATATAGCAATATGTCAAAAACGACTTTTTGCGAAAAAGAACTTTTTTATTGTTGAATATGAATCTTTGGGGACTCAGAAACAATATTTATTCCACGAGTTTTTTTTTTTTAAATTAGTTGTATTTCAAAATATAACACAGTTTAACCATTTTCGTGGGCTTAAAAATTAAAAAATTAAATTAAAAAAAAAAAAAACTGGAATTTTTTAATTTTTTACAATAAACTGGGTTAGTAGCCTTTCATTTAAGATGAATATTTCATTCGTACACTGGGAGAAAAAAAATTATTATAATAATAAGTGGTAAAGGTAGATTTACGACTTTTTCATTTAAAATGGCACAAAAACGGCTAAAGATTGTTGGCCAAAATTTACTATTTCTCGTTTAGAACCTTAAAATCTAAAATTCCACCAAGGCGCTTCGCATTATTGGTTTTAATTTTATAGAAAATACTTTATTGTACAATTTCGAACTAAATCGTAGTCTATAAGGAATTTATATTTCCATTGACTAATAAATGAAATGAAATGAACTGCGGCTAATCGATCTTTTAGTGTATTAATGTTGGTTTTTGGTGTGTATGTACATAATGTAATTTAAGAAATTTTTTCTAACAACTCATGACATTGTTTCCTTTTTTGTTGTGTAGATTTCAAATAAAGCTGACTTGTTTTGTGTTATGTGAGAATATGTATCTATAGTGTATCTTTGTATAATAATACTACATGGTAAAGTCTTTTGAACAGCTGCTTTCATTTTGGCCATGTATTTTTCGCTTCAGTTGTGAAACTCATATGTATTTTGTTTTTTGTTGTATTTAACAAAATAATATTAACACTCAAAACGAAATGACGTGGTTGTTTTCTGTTTTGTTTGCTGAGCGAAAACTTAACTCTATATGTATTCATTACCCTTTGTCTGCTACCAATGTAAATAGTACCACGGGGTGTACGTTATTTTTAATTTCCAACTTTCAGTTTCTAGAAATCAGTGTGGTTATCTACAAAACTCTTTGTGGACATACGTTTTTAACTTTAGCAACTGTTCCTCCAACTCTTTGACATTAATTTTCTTCAATTTTCTCCTACGGATACAAAATACAACAATGTCTCAGATGCACTTTAAACTTCAATGCTTCAACGATTTTTGCTGGTAAATTCGACGAAACTTCGAAGGCTCTGGAGAATGCTGTGTGAAAGGTAGACTACTTTGAGCTAGAATACTACAAGACTAATGCATGCCATTTCCTCAAAAAACAATGGATTGCAACGATTATCATATTTTACAACATATGTTGTTGCTAATGTAATACCTTTTCCAAAATTATTGTTGCTATTCATTTAGCCAAGATATTCTCAAATAACTGAAAGGCACAATTTTCACAACAAAAAATATTGTCCAAAATACGTCAAGAACAATAAGAGCAAAAGTAGATGTGCTAGCATGTATTTCATAGGTTTTTAGTTGCGCTACAAAATATATAACAATATCTTCATTAAATGCAAAATTCTAAGTTTTACAAGGATTCAAATTTTGTTGATGACCAAGGTAGTCAAGTTTGGGCTCCCTCTATGCGGCTCCAGTTCCAGTGGGGTTCATGGCGCTTCAATATATCAATGTCTATAACACAAGACCTCGGCTTTGTCCTTGTGGAATATCTATTTATATCATTTTTTTCTAACAATTTCCCACTGTCCGCTGGCTCATCATTGACATGCATGGGCTTTTATCGCCGTCATCTATTATAGCTCCATATATTTTCCGGAGGAACACACCCAATACTATTTCTTCTGCTGGAGATATGCCCCAGGATTCCAAGCAATAAAGTAAGACCGGTCGCATGGGAGTCTGAAATAGCTGAATCTGTGGGTACCGAGAGACGGTTTTAGCTTTAAAATGCTTGCGTCACGAAAAATGACACCTACTATTAACTATAATTCTCTGTTGGATATCAATTCACAGTTTCAAAGTTAAAACGAGTTTGAGAATTGAAACGATTATTAATGCTTATGTTCTGCTGCAAGCAGTCAAATCTCTGATTATCCAGACCATTATTTTTGTCATGTCCTCTATGACAGTAAAGCCCACTTTGACTGATTCTTTCATGGTTCTCAATGATATCTAAATATATAATCACTATAGTCGAGCAGCCTGCTGACGGTTTTGTTCTAATTAACTGCAGATTTTCTCTTAATGATCTCCACTAAGATGATTAAGAGATCGGTCAAGAGGGTGCAGTCTTGTCTAATACCTCGCCAGCTACCAAATGATTCGGTAGATCTCTTTGAACCTTCAGTAAGGATTTGGTGTTGGCCAGTATCATTCTCCAACGGCTTATCTATTTAGCAGGGATACCAAGTACAGATATAGCATTGTGAAATGTTCTCTATATCGAGCTGTCGATTCGTTCTCGTGGTGTTCCTTCGGCAAATGGTATAATGTGAATATCTGGTAAGTAAAGGATCATAAGAATAGATCAGGTCTGTCACAAGTGGTTTAAGTCTTTCGCCGACGAAACAACTTTGTCGGCAAATGCATAAAAGAATTATTCCACAATAGTTGCCACATATACTCAATTCACTTTTTTTTCAAATGCAGACTCCAACCACCGGGAATGCATTCGTTTAACCAACGTTTGCACATGTGCATAAATATTTTTAGCTAATTGCCGCCAACGTTTAACAGTTCTGTCGGTATCCCGGTAGCACAAAGCGAAGTTTTGTTTAGCCGAACAATTGCTATGCCCACCTCAAGATCCAGGGCGCAAGCGATACACATGCATTATATTCTCTTGGGGCAAATATTTCGGAGAAATTGTCTCTCCATAACCACAATATACTTTACAAATCTGCGACTAGATATCCTTCCGGTAAGGCGCCGGCTTGGTTCGATTTCCTTCTTTGTTCTTCTTCCTATAAATTTTAATATTATCATGCTTTTGCTTTCTCCGCCGTCGATTTTTTCGCTTATGTAGGCAAATCTATAGGTGACGCGTCATAACGCCCATGGACATTTTAGGTGCGACATAACGCCCATGGGCTTTGCGTCACACCGGTTATGGACTTGATGTCCATCTTAGGTGTGACATAACGTCCACGGACTTTATGGCCTTTTCCGGAATTTCGTAGACCATATTTACAAAGTTGTGGTCATAACGCCCACAGGCTTTATGTCACACCGGTCATGGGCTTTATGTTCATTTTAGGTGCGACATAACGCCCATGGGCTTTATGTCCATTTTAGGTGTGACATAACGCCCATGGGCGTTATGACGCGTCACCAAATCTATATACTGATTCAATACGTGGTGCTTTTCATCAGTTGTCATGTGAAAATCTTCACATTTTCATAAGAAGGTTTGTGACTTTTGTAGTGTCTACCTTCGGTAATTGCAGCTCACATCTCTGTCAGGTTTTGTACGATATTTGGTTTGCTTAATCTGCCTGCAAAACACATATGTGGCCGGGTAAATATCCGAATCGATATTGCGCCTTCGAATCACACGGTCGCCAGTTAATTTAGAAGATTGCCTCCCATCAATCATCAAGAGTTATATTTGGGTATTTATCTTCTACTCAGGAGATACCACATTTCGTACCACCAATAAAAAATTATTACCGCCGCGATATTTATCAATTCCAGATTTGACTGACAGTTAAAATTACCTGGAACAATCTTAAGGCCCTGGCAATCAAGCGATTATAGGATATACACTTTGTGGAAGTCCACTACCCGTTTAACATGCTCGAGTCTAGATTTTTCCACTCCAGGTATCAATAGTATAAAAAAAAATGGTTTCCCATTACATCCCATGAAGGGACCGGGGAGAACTTCTCACAATGTTTTAATCTAAATAGCAGTATCAAAGGCGTATATTTACTGGTACAATTTGTTGCTGATTTTGTGATTATATTGTATTAAGATAGGTGATTTTTTCGACCATCGCTATCGATCCTAGAGCTGTGGCTGTCAATAACCTATAGACAGGCATACATATTGAGTTTCAACGACTATACGTATATAGGGTGTTGATGTTGTCTTATTATGCATGGATGTTAGCATGGAATTTAGAATGCTCTACCAATCGGTTTCTCACTTTAGCTATCATCAGACGAGAATCGATGGCATTACCAGGGGATACTTGACCTATTGTCGGAAGTATTTGCTAAATATAATATGGGTTGGCAACCAAAATATGGCAGTCAGTGTATACATACTGTCGCCACATTATATTCTTGTAAGTAAATTAATTAAAAAACTGCTGACACTTTAATATGTCAACACGTTGGGTGTCACAACTCAAACTTTTGGTTGAACGACTTTGGCTCTTGGATTTGAGGAAAACCACAGACGGTCTTAATGTTTCGGCGAAACGGAACCACAGAAAACTTGAATCACAGTAAATGAGAGGAATTGGCTGTACTGGAGAGCATAACAATCTAGATATATGTGCCTTAGGGCGGGTCAAATTGTATGGAACGATTTTTTTTTGATGAATCGTATAGCAAAAACGTAATCTATAGGTGATTCTGAGAATTTTGCTCAAGAAACCATAGCTCTAAGTCGGATTTGGAGCCCCCCAAAAGGTATTTTTATCACCTTTCAGAATCTGTATTGATACCTGTAGAATAGGCTATTTTTTAGGCTATTTTTCGACAAATAATATCTCCACGAAAAATAAAAAAATATTGGTATCAATACAGATTCTGAAGGTGATAAAAATACCTTTCAAACAAGCCCACATTGAGAAATCTACTATAATTCTATCCGATTTTATTACGAATTTAATTAAATTATTCTATGTATATATGGAAAAATATCTATTTTGAAATTTTGGGGGGCTCCAAATCCGACTAAGAGCTATGGTCTCTTGAGCAAAATTTCTCAAAATCACCTATATATTACGGTTTTGCTATACGCTTCATCGAAAAAAAAATTAACCCGCCCTAATGTACCTATATACATTTCCACCATAAATGTTCATGTTCTCACAAAAAACTTGCGTTTCTTTTGTGTTTCTTTTTGGTCTTCTCTTCGTCAGTATCGAACACAGATACACTTTGAAATTAAGCTATAAAATGAAAATCGAGAATGTTGATGTAGTGGAATGATTTTTGTTTTTACTTCGGATTTGCTCTACGGTAGAAGTCAGGTGCAGTGCTTTTCATATCCCCGAGAAAGCAATACAATGACTAAACCATTGAAATGTGTGTTACCCACAAAAAACGTCAACAAAACAAACAACAGATGGTCTACATTGAAATGCCTGTGTACAATCTTTTCAGATTTTAAATAAATACTCCAAAAATTCTAAAGGCAAAATATAACTACGGACTTGTTGTAAGGTACAGAATTACCAGTGGAAACTCAATTATTGACTTTTCCAAATGACAGAGGATTTTTCATGGTTTTGTTTCAGCGTAAGGTATGATAATCCTTTTGAATATTAATATCAACAACATGGCTCGATAAAAGTATATGGCCTTAGGTGAAGTCAAGGCTCTACTCAAAGGTCGGTATTATAATAAATTGTAAGCAGAAGGATTGTTTTATGCATAAGTGAGTCAATATCTATTTTTTCAAAATAAGATTTGGAAAGCTAAAAAACTGTAATACAATTTGTAATTGTTATATTTATAAAGCAAAAATTAGGCAACAGCTAAATCCGGATAAGAGGTATTACTTTTTAACGGTTAGATTAGTATTAGTGCTAAATTTAATTTGTGCTATCGAAAATTTCATTAACTGCTATTCAATAATTTGTACCTTTTAAAATAATATTGGGGATGGGTTTAAAAAATGAAGACGATTCATTTAAAACTTATAACTCAGACGGTTTAGCGGAGGTTGAGTTCGAAAGTGATTGAATTTCAAGGAAATTCACCGGCGGGATTGTTGTCGGGATGGTTAATTTGAATATAGAATTTAAAACTGTCGACAATACACTCACTGAAAAATTCGGCTGGGACAACCGAATTAGCCGTAACCGAATTAAGAGGTTGTCTCAACTTCATTAGAGGTTGACACAACCTCATTAGAGGTTGACACAACCTCATTAGAGGTTGACACAACCTCATTAGAGGTTGATACAACCTCATTGGAGGTTGACACAACCTCATTAGAGGTTGACACAACCTCATTAGAGGTTGACAGAACGGAATTAGAGGTTGTTACAACCAAATTTAGATATTGTCACAAATGAATTACATATTAAAGTTTTTTTTATTATAAGTGATGATTTATTTTCTTGCATTTTTATAAATGAATTAAAAAGCGAGAAAATAAAGGCATCTATATGGGGTAATCTATATAAGTAGAGTAATAAATTTGATTTACATGCCTCTGCCTACCTATATTGAAGTCCTGGTCATCATGGGACACCACACAGACTACTGTATATATGTCTGCTGTTGATATCTGGTTAAATAACTTCTGCAAAATAAGACGTTTAATACAAAACATATTTTACTTACCTTTCTTAATAACCACAAAAAAATCTTGCCATTCTTTAATTCCTTTTAAAATAATATTCGATTATAGAATTTTAAACGTCAGATTTGAAATACATAGAATTATGTTGTGGTAACCGAATTGGAATGAAATCCGGTTACAGCAACCGAATTGACGCCAAATTCGGTCGTTGCAACTGAATTAAGGCTAGATTCGGTTATTACGACCGAAATGATACCAAATTCGATAGTTACAAGCGAATTGATGTGAAATTCTGTTACTACAACCGAATTGAAGCCAGATTCGGTTACTCCAACCGAATTAGGTACCAATTCCGGTTGTTGCTTCCGAATTAATTTGAAATTCGGTTGCTCCAACCGAAATTTGAAAAAAGTAGTTAGCTGAACGAGTATATGTGAAGATTCTGTTGTCACAACCGAATCAATTAGGAAACGAGGTTGCTTCAACCGAATTTCGGTTGTGGGGACTAAATTCGGTCGTAACAACTTCAATCCGGTTGTGGCAACCCCAATTCGGTTGTGGCAACCTCAATTCGGCGGTAACAGCCGAATTTACGGTTACTACGACCTCTTTTCAAACAATTAGTTCTCTGGGTGTACTTAGAATCAAAAATGTGTATCTTAAAATTCTGTGTGGATTTTATTAAAACTGGAGAAATTGACTTGGCTAGAGGCTTACGGTCACTCTGGCAACTGCGTGTCTTTTTGAATAAAGGATAGGTTAGTCGGTAAAAAAATCAACATCGAATCTGTGCAACAGCTGCTAATACATATAATATTCTCCGGTGATTTTTTTTCCCATTTCAAAGCAACCACCTTTTTGAACATTGAAATCGACAGTCTCAATAGTATTTATCAATCCTTCTTTGGTTTCGGTCATGGTTATTTTACGCCAAAACACACGGAATTAAATTTTCCCCATTTTCGTATAACTGCACGATGTTGTCTGCTTTTAATTGCTGTCTTGCCTGCTTACAATTTTACAGTAGTCTTTCAACAGATAGCAGTTGACAGGGACAGTGCTAATTTCAATTAATTCCGGCGGAAGTTCAGAATGTCATGGAGCTGTCAAACCGCCCTCGTGATTAAAATGCTTTTTTCGAATTTAGAGTCTGTGGAAATTTGTAAACCGTGTACCGTTTAATAACTAGGTACAAATTAATCAATTTCCAAAAATAATTAAATAAACATTACAAGTGGAAAGAGTACAGAAACTTCAAAACTTGGGAATGGTTTTTATCTCCAATTTAACCAAGACTAGTTTATTTTATTTTATATTCGTCGATATAAATATCGTATAACAAAAAAGTCATATAAATACCTAATGTGTGTATGGGTTGGAGCTAACATTGAAATGTTTAGGCTGAAATATATAGCAAGAGCGACATTCAATGATCTGTATGGCTCTAGAATCAAAGAAGATATATTTCATCACAAATTATATTTCTGAGACTCTTAGCAATCAATAAAATAACTGCCAAAGCTACGAGGGCACTTTCACGTTAAGAAATCCAATCTCAATCACCGCTATGAACTTTATTAACCACGAAACTATGCCCAATGTAGTGCTTGGTCTACCCTGAAAAGAAACTTCCTACTACGCCCGGCCGAAGCATCCAACATATAAATCTTTAATGATTAAATAAAGTATATGAAATCAGGGAAACCGCTATTAGTTCTTTCCAATGGATAAAATTCTTTAGTCAGCTCATTAATAGTTTTATACGAGGGCGGAGCATTAAGTCCGTGACTTTTCGAACTTCCCTCATAGTTATATGAAATGCAACACTGGTCCCATCAAATACCAACTGTTAATAGACAACTATCAATTTTTGAGCAAGTTCCGTCATTTACTTTGCGTTTAACAGCTGTTCAAAACACACAACCTCGTGCATTTTTTTAAAGTGGAAAAAAGTGAATTTCGAGTGTTCATTAAACATTATTTTTGCGAAAAAAAACCGTCAATCAAATCAAGGAAAAGCTTGATAAATAATATGGGGACTCTGCACCATCGATTTCAATGGTAAAAATGTGGTTTACTGACTTTCGTTGTGGTCGCACAAGTACAAATGACGCTGAACGTTCTGGACGGCCAATTGAGGTCAATACACCCGAAAATGTCAAAAATATTCATGATATGGTGTTGGCCGATCGAACAGTAAAAGTACGTGAGATTGTTGATGCCATAAGCATTTCATATGGCAGTGTGGTTTCGATTTGAAATGATCAGTTGGGTTTCAGAAAGCTGTCTGCACGATGGGTGCCGCATTTGCTCTCAATTGACCATAAACGCACGGGTACTCACGTGTGTAGTCTCAATGGTAAAATTCCGTGAATTGGGCTACGAATTGGTACCTCATCCGCCACATTCTCCGGATTTAGCCCCAGTGACTATTTCCTATTTAAAAACCTAAAGAAATGGTGTTTCATTCAAAAAGTCATGGACTTATTGATCCGCCATCGTATTTCTAAATACCACAGATGAAAGCAGTGGAAATTAAAGAAAATTAACTCTGTTTTGTGCTGAAAATTAGGAACAACAATACAACAATTAGGAACAATACAACCAAGCTCTGAAAATGAAAACTCTTCATTATTTTTAAAATATTTCAGCAAAGAAAACGCGATGTTCTTTAATTTAGTGTTCCATTTTTAATAACCCTGAATTGTCAGATGCCACAGTGTAATTTTTTCTTCAATGACAAAATTTTAAAGTTGAAGTTACCTTTAAGGCTAAGAGATCATGTTTTTTTTCCGGTTAGTGAAAAAACTTTAAATGCCTTCGAATCCCACGAACTCACATTGGCTGGGCGATCGTTTCGATGTTTGTGACACATCATCTTCAGCATCGTCTCGCCCGTTAAGCCACTGCGGTTTGTATTCACACATGTCACTACCCGAAATCTTTTACCGTGTCTTATTTGGCACCACGCGCACGTTGCTTTGTCACTTACGAGTAGTGAAGCCGAAATTTTGAAATTGTAGTTTTCTCGTTCTGTTTTGGTTTGGCTCTACCATATGATTCAAGTTTAGTTGTCTTAGATTACCGAGTAATATTAATAATAGTTTGCAACAGCTGTTTTATGTACTAACAAAGAACGTGGAAGGCTTGCAGAATATATAGAGAATGAGACGAATCTTTAATTTTGTTTGCGTTAATTGCGTGTTAATTGGGTTCCACACAAATAATTTTGTTCTAACAATTCAATAAATTTAGAGTTTTTTCACTGAATATCCCTTCTTTTAATCGATTTAATTGACAAAATCTATTCCCAGTTGATGTGTTTTGTATCATTGACTTGACAAAAGTCGGCTGCAAAAGTATAAAAATCGTACCATCAACCCAGTCACCTATCACCGTTTCTTCTTTGAAAGCATTTTCTCTATATGTTCTCCAAGTACTAACTTGATCAGCTGTCTCATCGGTACCCATTGCTTCCTTTAAGGCTAAGGGGTCATGTTTTCTCATGATATACCCCACACATGATACGGAGTTTTCTGACACCCTTACAAACATTACTCGTTTGCAATACAACATCATTACACTAAGTGAAGGGATACACGCAAGTAGTAAAACGGCGCAACATCCATAAAGTGAACAACATTTCCAATAACATCTCTATAGTTCTCTTGCAGAAGGGGTAAAATGCTAGCGAGAATAGATTAGACGTAGTAGGATGAACGAATTTACAGGTCAGTCCAGTTTAACAGTTAGTCGTTAGTTCTTCACTTCCTCTCAATTACATTTTGCTGTGTGAAACAAGCGTATAATGAACGCCGTGAAAAAGGGATTCCAAAAGGAAGAGTATAACACATGAAATCCATTAAACGTTCGCAATGCAACAGTTCATCACAGCAACATGTTAGAATGTTGAACGGTTTGCTACAATTTCTGTACATAGTTGCAAGTAAACAATGTTTGTTTGTTTTTGTAAACACTAAACTAAACGAGCAAACTTCGAATGAGTGAAGGACACAAAATAGAGCTAGGTGGGTGGAGGACGAGTAATGGACTTAATGAACATTTTGCATGAAAGTGGGGTTTTAATATTCGGAACGTCGAGTTAAGTTAAAAAGTTTAATGAATTCGTTAAAGGAGTAACCAGTGTAGTAGGATTGGAATGGGGGATAGCAATTATTTGTATCAAGTATAAATGGTAACCAATTAAAGAAATAATAATTATTATTTAAATTTTTATTATATTTTCCTCTAGAAATAGAACTTATTTCAATCAAGCAATATCAAATCATAAAAAAAAACTTTAGTGCATTTGGAGTAGTGACAAAGTGAGTGACTTGTATATTACAAATTTAAAAATATTGAAGTTTACGGCGTTGGGGATAAACTGCAACAATCGATACAAAACTACTTGAAAGAATTTTATTTCGAAGCAGATATCCAGTTTGACATCTAGACATATTGTACCACCTGTTAATAGACTATTGTCAAATTTTGAGCAAGTTCCGTCATTTACTTTGCGTTTAACAGCTGTTCAAAACATACAACCTCGTGCATTTTTTAAAAATGGAAAAAAGGAATTTAGAGTGCTCATTAAACATTATTTTTTGCAAAAAAAAAACCGTCAATCAAACCAAGGAAAAGCTTGATAAATACTATGGGGACTCTGCACCATCGACTTCAGTGGTAAAAAAGTGGTTTAGTGACTTTCGTTGTGGTCGCACAAGTACCAATGACGCAAAAATGAGCCGAAAATATCGACAAAATTCATGATATGGTGTTGGCCGATCGAAGAGTAAAAGTGCGTGAGATTGTTGATGCCATAGGCATTTCATATGGTAGTGTGGTTTCGATTTTAAATGATCAGTTGGGTTTAAGAAAGCTGTCTGCAAGATGGGTGCCGCATTTGCTCTCAATTTACCATAAACGCATGGATGCACGCGTGTGTAGTCTCAATAGCAAAATTCCATGAATTGGGCTACGAGTTGGTACCTCATCCGCCAAATTCTCCGGATTTAGCCCCAGTGACTATCTCCAATTTCCTAACCTAAAGAAATGGCTCGGTGGAAGGAGATTTAGCTCTAATGATGAAATTATTGATCAAGCAAGTGCCTATTCTATGGACCTCGAAAAATCCTATTTTTTGGAAGGGATACAAAAATTGGAGAAACGTTGGACTAAGTTTACACAGTGCAACACGAAAAAACATAGGTATACGGACACCACTACGTGATAAAAGACTAAAAAAAAAAGACCCGTGTCTCCCAATTTTTCCCAAAGTCATGCACTTTTTTTTTTATGGGCCGCCAAAGATTTGGGGCCTCGGTATCATTTTCGTAATAATGTGATCATTTTCTCAGGCTTGGAAACCGTTCAGAATTTCGATTTACTCTCTGAGGCAAAGTTGTAGCTCTTGTCATAAAGAACAAAAATTGCGAACATATAAAATCAAAAAAAACTTCATCTTCCAGATCAAAATCGCAAAAAACTTAAAAAAATTCGATTTTTTTTTACCTTTTTTCCCGTGTTCAGGTCCATAGGTCCATAATTATTAAACTAAAAGGAGATTATGCTGAAAAATATTTTTTTTTTGTTTGCAAAAGAAACTGTCCCATTTAAAAAGTCACGTACTAATTGATCCGCCTCGTACCTTCTTCCAAAGTACTGAGTTCCAAAAAAGGAGCGTTTTTACCGAAAAATCATTTCATTTGCATTCTCTCATTTTCAGCCCGGGGGATACGTTAACAAACAAAATTGTTGCATTTGGACCACACGTCGTCCATTGAGTTCTTAAAACACAAAATCGCCGCTATAGTTCACGTTTTAAGAGAGTCAATGTTTGGTGTGTCTTTTCCGGCAGCCAATGTCCTCCAACATTGCCAACAGTTTGTTATCCAGTGGATTCAAATCTGGGGTACCACACAGTCATTCTTCAAAGGAATGAAATTATTTGGGTTTAAAATGTTTTCTTGATAAACTTTTCAATTTGTACCCGTATTTTTACCCACTATTTTTACCCCTTGTTCACAGAAATGAAAGTCAGTGACACCGTCGTAAGAGACATCGCACTCAACCATGACTGAAGCTGGGTGGTGACCCTTTTCGACCCGTGGGATCATTTCGGAGGCTTTATTAGATGGCCATGCGTACATCTTATGATTTTGGTTGTTAAATTTTTCCTCCACAGGAACAAATTGTTCCATCGGTGAACAAGACTTTTCTATGCAAGTTGTCGGCGTACTTCACCGAAAGATGTTTCAATTTTTCTATCCATTTTGTTTAAAGCTGCAGTCAACAAATGTCCGGTACACCATTTAACAGCCAGAAGTCCCATGTCTTTTCAATAATTGAACGCATTGACTTTTGGCAGATATTCATCTCACGGTGCACGATTTCCTTTTTGTCGGATCGAATTTCGATGAATTCTTGATTAGACTGCTTTGACGATTTGCGCTTGTGGCGCTCTTTGACATTTCCAGTCTCTTCAAACTGTTTTGTGCACCGGTAGACGAACATGGGACTATACCCGAGCGGGTGGAGCATTTTCAAAATATCTCTTATTTCATGTCACATTAAAAGGCGCTATAAGAGCACTGCGGTTCTCTTTATCTGACCACTCCATGGTGACAGCTGAAACAATTTTGAATTCCCGTGACAGACTAACGCTATAGTACTTGAAGCTTTCAGAAACAATGTGGTTATAACATGGTATATTCAATGATCACTTACCTTACTTCAAACGGCACAAAACTCGGTATCGAATAAACTCGTGTCAGTGGAGCACACCTGAAATTAAAGAGGTTATATGCATTAAAATTCAAATTCAAATTTCAAATCGTGTTACAAAATCAGAGTTCCCTACTTCATTTTTTCAATCCTTATTTTAAGCATAACAAGTGCAGCCTTTATAACGAATTGAATGATACAAAATATTGAATAATATGAATAAAATTATATTTGAAGTCCAAAAATAAAATCAGTTTAGACAGTCATTTAAATAATGTGCTTATAACAGTTGATCAAAACCGTATAAACGTAATCGTGTTTATATTGATTCTTAACACGGTTCTATAACACCTACCTCGCATTGAAAATTCGATTTATCATGACACGCGTAATGGTTTCGATTCGGGTTATGGATGTATCTAAATAACACGATTTGAGTTAATACGAATAAAACCGTAGCATAGTGGGGCCGATTGGAAAATACACGGTATTAATATCACTATATTTGTAGGGGAAGAGTCAAGCTCTTAGAGAGGGAGTCAGGCTCTTAGAATATTCTATTTAGAGGCACCATGTTTCAACACAGTTGTTGCTACAGGGTGTCAAAGTTGACCACTTTGGTGCTGTTGCAACTATCAAAGCCTGGTACTTCTACACTTATTGGCCGATTGTAAAGATTTTTACTTTTGAGAATCTACTGTACAAGACAAACAAAAAATATGCAAAGTGTTGTGGAATATCTTTTATCGTTATTAAGATATTGTCTATCAAAATTTAAATTGCCAATTTTTTCATTCACATTTTTCAGCTTTTTGTCACGAACTCAGCCATTTGAGGGAAACGAATATTTCTGCAAACACCACTAAATTGAAAACACTATTGTCAAGAACACGCTTTAAAAGTTTTTAAGTTATCTCAAGGCGTTTGAAGATGACGACTTCCCAAATTTAAAACTTTTTTCTACCTGTAAAACACAATATTTTCCCGAAAAGGTACCATGATTCATTCAGTATTTAATTTAGTTTTTTCCAAGAAACCTATACAAATTTTTACTTTTTCTGAAACACTAGGCTTCGGCAAATATATTTAAAGCAAACCACAGACTTGTCATTCATGAGCATGAACATCACCTATCGTTGATGTTTATTGTCGGTTTACTGCCCTTCTTGATACCAAATAAGAATGTAATCCAAGTTGTTCGCATCACTATCATGTTCACAAAACTTTGTGGTAATATTTTTTCAAATACATCAGTTAGATAAAATGTTATCGGCCAAGCTCGTGCTCATAAATGACAAGTCTGTGGGTCGCTTAATGTAATATTTGCGTCATTCGGAAATGCACCCTTCAGTCACCATTTACTGAATGTGGACAATTTTTGAACACATTTTTCAATTTCGATGTTTGGGATTTTTTTATATATTTTTTTTTAATTTTATTATGGATTCAAATGCTTTTAAATACACGCCAAAAAAAATTGACCCTACGCCTACTTATCTAAAGAAAAGTTATTTTGTCTCTCAAAAAAGGTACTCTTTAAAGAAAATGTAGTTTTTAAGAAAAGACAAATTGTTGTAAGAAAATGTGATTTTTTTAAGAAAAGGTACTTCTTTAAGATAAGGTGTTTTTAAGAAAAGGTACTTTGTTTAAGAATATGAATAGGTATTTTTTTTTTGAGAAGAGGAAATGTTATTTTCCTAAACTTCTTTCACTTTGGCTTTTCTAGACTTATTTTTACTAGTTTCAAAACTATAATATATACTAAATATTGGTTACAGGCTCCACCTAGAAAACTTCCCATTAAACAAGACATTTCCCAACATATGTTAGCCTAGACCCAAACCAAAAAATCTTATTAAAAATCTTATTTTCTTTACAATTTGGATACAAATTTGATTGGATTTAATTGGCCGAGCATTGGTCTATAAAATATAAAACAATTAGTAAGATACCATCAATATGCCCGTATACACTTTAAATCAAATTTTTAAAAGATTTTTCCAAATTTATTTATTTTCACTTTTTCTCGTATTTTTCCAAAAGTGTTAAAGAAATTTTTGAAATGTGGATATTTTTGAACACAGAAAACAGATACTGGGCAATCGGCCTATAAGTGTAGAAGTACCAGGCTTTGAAATTTGCATCAGCGCCAAAGTGGTCAAATTTGACATCCTGTAGCAACAACTATGTTGACACACAATATTCTAAAAGCCTGAATCCGTCTCTACAAATGTCTAGTACATTCCAAAATGATCAGAGCAATAGGTTAAAAGTTGTGATATTATTACCGTGTATTTTCCAATCGATACCACTGTGCGTCGTGGAAATGAGGTAACTGATGCGTCTCAGGTTAAATAGGAGACCTTGTCACAGAAGCTCTCGAACTAGCGGACAAATTCTTTTCTCCTTAGAAGGCAGATGAGCGAACACTACTGGTCAACGGCGGCCAAGAAACCTAACTCCGACTCCGACTCACTGCATTCTGAGCAGCGTCTGATCCACAATGAGCTGCTGAAACATGATAATCTTGGCAGTAGGTAACATGCAAATAACGCCTTCTGCCACCGTTATATTGGCGATGAAAGTAAAAAATGAAAATAAGAGACAGAAAAACCCCCTATTTATTGAATAACCCCGCAAACGTTATAAGGACCTCGATTTTCGGATATACACTTGGAACGTTAGAACTGTACACAGATCCGTTAGAACACTATACAGATCTGCCAACTGGCAGATGTCATTGAGAATTATAAGGCTGACATTACTGGTATACAGGTGATGCGATGGGCAGGTCATGGCTGTACGAGGACGAAGAACTGTGACATATCGTTAGCTAAAATGCAAAAAGGCGTAACTAACCAAAAATTCAAAATCGAGTTTTTGATTGATTGTTATGAATGCCATTAAACTACATGTCTTGAAAAAATTTTACCCCTCTGCTATCAAAAATCTGTATGTGTGCTTAAAGTTAAATTAGAAAAAAACTTCGTTAAAAATATTTAAAGTTTTCATTTTACATACTTTTTTGCTTCTACTGTAAAATTATATTTTTGTTAGTTACGCCTTTGGGCATTTTAGCTAACGATATACTACAGCTGCCATGAGAAAACGCATGAATTTGGTTGCGGATTTGTAGTTGGAAAAAGTCTGCAACATCTTGTCTCAAGCTTCAACTCCGTGAGTGAACGTATAGCCGCCGTCCGCATAAAATCGAAACACGAAAACATATCGCTAAATTGTGTACATGCCCCGAAGGAAAAAAATTACATTTTCTACGAGAGCCTAGAGTACACATATGATCACTGCCCTGGCCATGACATTAAGATTAGAAAAATAAATTGTTCCCGTTAAGAATTAGAGAGAGCTTCTCACAACCAGTGAGCTGTGCGCGTTCTAGTTTCACACTCACTCATAGGGATCTACAGTTTTACACAGGTTCCGCACGGTATTTTGAGAAATACTCGAAAGTGTCGCCGTCACTAAGCGAGCTGACCGCCATAGAAAGAAATTTAAGGTGGTCAGAGAAGGGACCCACGTTCTCATGCACAAGAGCCGCGCACCCTACGATTGCACAACCGACGGCCCGACGTTGCTCTGGTGCTTAGGCATATACATATGTCGTTGGGTCTTGTAGATTTCATTGCACAACACGTGAACTGTCTGCGAATGTTGCTGGCCGTATAATGGTGTGTCCTAATTCATTCAAATTGATGTCATTTTGATCATCAGTAATACGAGAATCCAATATAAATACGTCAAAAGGGCATCAATAACACGAAGAACCAGATTGGTCACCTAGTAATTGATGCATGGCACTCTACTACTATAATGGACATACGTGTGATTCGAGGAACTAATTTCGATTCGGTTCACTACCTGGTTGCAGCAAAGGTTCGCACTAGGTTAAGCAGAGTGAAAGTGCAATTACCAGAGATACCCTCGACCTATACAGAGAAACTCACGCTGAGACTGGCGCAATGGTAGGACATTTCCCACTCTATGATAATTGCTGCAGAGACCGAACTTGGTTATGAAAAACCGCTTAAAGACAAACCACTCTACCTTGAAGTGTGTCGCATGGTAAGTGATGAAAAGAACGCTGCACGTAGTTGCAACGCGAGCCGCGATAGAACGGTATAAGTAAAAGACGAGAGAAGAATTGCGTTTGTTTAAGAAGAAAAACGGTTATGGAGGAATCCCAAGAATGAGAAATTTGAATGATGCAGCAGGAAGAATGAGACCCGTAAATTCTACGGAAAAGTACAAAGCCAAACTAATGGAAATGGATTAGGGCCGCCCATTTGTAGGGATTACGATGGGAGTCTTGTCTCATAAGTATGTGCTGAGTATGTTGGGAATATGCAGATATCACTTGACTGCTTTATATGTCCCAGAAGATTTCAATATAGGTGAGGGCGTTAAGCACATGTAGGACGATGGCGTCGAATGTCCCCCCCTACTAGACAACAAAGCCGCTGATGCTGATGGACTACCGGTTGAATGCATGCCCGTTAACAAAAGCAATAACGTCAGAGTGGAAATCAAACGCATAATTGTGTTTGCAAAGAGGTGTTATTTCGGGCTAAACAAGACTTCAGAGATAAGACCCTCTCTCGAAAAACTATATCGGATTCTCACACAACCTGGAATATTGTCTGCGAAAGCTTGGTGTTACCAAATACAGGAGCAAAGCTGAAGATCGAGCCGGTTCGAGGTACGCTCATTTTGTAAGGCCCCTGACCCCTCTGGGATGGTTGTGTGAAAGTAAGTTTTTTGTTAGAGATATGGAAACAAATTAATGTACAGTTCAACAATCAGTTCAACAAGTCGCCGAAAAGAGTACTCACACGATATCATTCTATTACAGGAAACCAAATAGATATGAACGATTCAATAAAGTATTTAGGTACATAAAATATCAGACAACAAATTGAAGTTGAAAATTTGGCAGTGATCAATATACAATGTGAAATAAGAAATCCAAGCTGAACATAGGACAAAATATTGTTACCTAAATATAATGTTTACTCGACCAAGATTTAAGTAAGTTTGATTTGAAAAAGCGAACAACATTCATTTCAAACAGCTTGAAATCATTAAGAACAAAGATAGTTTACCACCTCGATATTCAACTGAACAGCTTCATACAAAGAATCGGCATACCCTTATCGCCACAGTTATGAGAGATTTAACTCTGTCATTAAATGAAAGATCAACAAATTCTGCAAATCAGAAAGAAATTTAATATCACCTTAAACAGAGGTGTGGAGATACCCCAAAATATTGAAAACTTTGACTTCAACTCCTCAATGTGAAACGACTTCAGCTCCAATTCCGACTATAACTCCACAAATAAAATAATCATATTTAAATGTCGTTTTTTTTAATGTTACCAACTATGAAGGACCACGTGAATATAAAAAATATTAATTTTAATACTTAGAATTATTTTACTATTTACTAAGGTGATTTTTATAAAATATTTTTTCAAAAATCAGCACTTTAATTTCCTTTAACGAATAACTAAATAAAAGATCATCCTTTTTCCCACAAAAAAATTCATGTAAAAAAAATGGCTCCGAAAAACTCTACAAATGATGCGATCCGTCAACAAATTTGTACGCAGATTATTTCGAGATCGTTGAATCCATTTCGTTGCTTCCAAGCCTAAAACTCAAAATCGATGCTACAATATGGCGACGAATATTTTCTAACGTAGACCCACTGGCGAAAAATAGGTATATAAGGCATTATTTAACTGGTTCATTCAAAAATACTTACAGGTGATAAATTTCAGGCGTTAATCTCAACAAAAATTTGCCAATGGGAACCCTAAATTTAATTTTCGGACCCTGTGCAAAATTTAAAAATGGTCGATCCTGCCGCTTAACTGACATTGAATTTATTATCACAAAGAGTATGGAATTTTAAATAGAGAAGAAAATTTACCCATGGAGTGGAATGCCAACCAGTGGTGCCAATTTAGCTCTTTTTGGGGTTAGATTTAGCAATTTTCGACCTTGCGAAACGCGAAAAAAGTTTCAATGGAAAAACGCGTAATGTGCACGCGTTTTGAGTTTTTTTTAGCCCCTTAGCCCAAAAATATCGCAAGGTATGGGAAGCAGAATCCACTTTCAATCCTGTAGATGCAACAGAAAACATAAAAGTCAGACAATGCTGGTTCCGTCAAATCTGAACTCCAAAAATCTCTCTCTTCGCTGGATCATCTGAAAGGATTTTCCAAAAGGGAAAGTTACAATTTAATAAAAACAAGTTGCGTGTGGGAAATCAACGAATATGCCCTCTATCAAATGACCGGCAGAGCTTTGGTGGTTGGCGCGAAATTTAAAAACTAAAATTAAAAGTTAAAATTTTCGATAACTGGCGCATAAATCAAGCTGAATTTTAGCTGAATATGCGAGTTATGGATCCCCACAAGAAAAAGTGTAACTGGCTTAAATGCACGGTCTCTGTGGAGATATCCCTAGAATCGGGCGCGCAGAATGCCGTTTGTGGCATCAGCTGTGTATCGAGTGGCGAAAACCTGTTGGAACCACATGTCGTGATCGGTAGCGTTCTCATTTGACGCTGATAGTAATGCCATCATCGTCTTCGAAGAAGTACTGAGTGATTATGCCTCCGGACCACAATTTAGGTCAAACAATGGCATTTTGTGTATATGACTGGTATCGTACTAAATCCAACAATGCTGTTTTATATACTGGTTGATTCAAAAATGGGTGACGCTACCACAAGGGAACACCAGTTTTGATAATACAACTTTATTATTCGCATGTATTGTTCGGCGTTGTAGCTTGCTATGTTGATTTATCTCTATTGTTTGAAAAATAAATAAAAATCTGTCAAATCTACAGGTCCCTATTAGAAACCACTTATTTATTAAGCGCGTTTTAGCAGTTTCGGGATTTTTCTAGTTATTTCCGTTATTTGGCGCGTTTTAGCACTATTTTAGTAGTCCGAAGACGCGTTTCGTTCCTGCAGAGTTGGCATCACTGATACCAGCTGAGAAAACGAGTGAAGCGCCTCGTTTCTCTACTCTCTCTTATTCTCTTCAATGAATATTTCAATCCACGAGCAGTTTTCTACATCCTTTTTGATAATCACGCTCATTCAAAAAAATAAAATAAACTCTACGAAGATGTATTTTTTGTCCAAAATTTCGATCAGTCCACTTTCAGTTTGAATGATATTGGGTACACCTACATATATAAAACCCCAATGACATAACTACTCGCGGACTGCAAAAACCCATAATGTAAATATCATAGCGTTGCCCGAAAAAAAATTGACAATCCTGCAAAAATGTTGGCAACGCTTTAAAGTACGGTTATATATTCTTCAAAAACTATGAATATAGTTAATTTACTTTTGGAATCAGTATGAGATTTGACTAACAACATTTTATTCATCTTCCTTTGGAAAATAACAACAAATGTTTATATAGCTGCTCAATTATTTTTTCGGTTCGCCAACTTTTCTCGACACCACTACATGCTCAGAGTCCGAAAAATTATTTCAACCTCGCCTAGAGTAACCCCGTTTTAGAAAAATATATTTTTCCAGGTCAGTGCAGGCATTTTGACTCATTCTTATCCATATGTCCTAAATACCTATTTAGAACCATGGGACCACATTTTGCGCCATTATGAGTTTTCGATTTGATAGCAACCATATGGATTTAGCAACCAGAATCTGGGTATAAGCTTATATTAACAGTTTGCATCACTTTTTAAATTTATCTACGCCATATTGGATCTGACATTTTGAAATGTTCACATACGACCATGATGGCGCTAATCTGACATCGATTTCAACTTCAGCAGCACAAGAAAATGTTTCCTATAGCCAGGTTAGGTTTTTTGTTGTGGGTGTGATGCTATAATCTACCTTGTTTTTTGGGTGGGTTTTTAGGTTTAAAGTTATAGGTTTCTTTGGCAAAAATTCTCGAGATAATCCAAGCTGTATGATTTTTGCTGAGCCAGACTGCTAAATTGTTGATCCATACAAAACGTCCCAGTTCTATTAATTACAAAAATATTTTTTAGTAGAATTTTATTCTTCCTAATTAATTGAGTATCCTCCTTCTTGCTGAGTTCCTGATAAATTATTTTTCTCTCACCACATTTTTCAGTTTGGCAATGACAAAATGAGACTTACAGGGTACAAGTTGCTATGTCTGCTACATTGTGTCTCCCTGTGTTTCACGCAAATAAGTCAACCACGTCTTATCTTCAGCTCCAATGCATCTGCATCCATAAGTGGTTGTATGTGTGTGCGGTTTGACAATTGCATTTCTTTTCTTTGTTTATTGGTTCATTTTAGTTTGAATTTTTATTATGTCAAAGAGGAAAATTGCCACAAATCACAGTAAAGTATGGGAATTTAATTGACTTTTTGTGGGCTCTCGAATATTAAATAAATAAAAAAAAATAAATGGTTTCCCATTACATCCCATGAAGGGACCGGGGAGAACTTCTCACAATCACTGAGCTGTGCACTTTCCAGTTTTCACTCACTGATTGGGACCTACAGTTTTACACCGGTTCCGAACGGTATTTTTTGAGAAGCTTTTTCATGGCTAAATACTCGATAGTGTCGCCATCACTATGCGAGGTGACCGCCGCCGAAAGAAATTTTAAGGTGCTCAGAGCCGGGTTCGAACGCAGGATCTCATGTACAAGAGCCGCGCACACTAACCATTGCACCACCGACGGCCATTAAATAATGATTCTTAAATGTTAAATTTTATGTAAAATTTATTTATATGGATTTATATGAATTAGAGTGGGAAAGTACTAGATATAATAACACCTGAAATGTGACCATCGCACAGCGGGTTCTTTGAACTCCATTTACGTGGATTTTTTTTAAGTAAATCATAGTATACAAAGAGGAGTTGATTAAAAATCATTACTTTTACCCAAACCAAATGAGGACAAACTTTTTGAAAAAAAAATACAAAGATTAAAATGTTTTGAAATTAATATCCTGAAAAAAATCTATATTCTATGTCACAAAGAGAATGTGCTAGGGAAATGTTATGTATATACAACAAAAATATGGGTATACAATTTACTGTAAATGCCCAAAATGTTTACAGAAAAAAATATTTTTTCTCTGTTCGAATCAAAAATTCTGTTTTACAACATTCTCTGTTATTCGCTACAATTACATAAAATTAAAGGTACACGCTGGAAAGTCTGTCGTTTTTTGTTGTTTGGCTGCAAATATAATATGTTTGTCGCTAATATAATATACTTGTGCCCAAACGCATTGTGTTTGCTATTCAATATTACATGTTTGAGACACAATGATTAATATGCTATAACATATGTGTTTACGACCCAAGCATATCTGTGTTTATGATACAAATACAGCAGTGTTTTTTTGCACTGTTTATGCTGTCAGAGCAAGGGAATAAAAGAGGGGCAATGAGTGTGTATATCTTTTAGGTGTGTATGTGAATTTGTGCATTATTCTCTCAGTGAGGGATTCATAAATATTTCTGAATGTATCGTGTAAATTGCAGATGAAGTCAGTGTTTCTTATTTTGGCTGATATAGTCGTCAATGGTTCATCGGATAGAGGATGTCAAAAGCGCTTGATCATTGAAAAAAGAATATACAAACGCTCGTACGGTTAAATAGTTTGTGATGTCGCTTTGGAAAGGGCAACAACGTGAAGCCCTTTCTCTGCCCAAGCTTCTACTGAAAAATCGAAATGGCGGACCATTTGTGAAATACAATTAAAAAAACGCAAGTAATTAATACACGCTTGTCTTAGATGAACTAGATTTGTATACAATAATATTGTTTGTGATAGTGATAACCAAGGCATAGTTGAAACCTTCTGAAAACAAAAACGTGAGAGATAGGAGTAGCGAAAGAGTAGCAGATTCTCATTTCATAAAAAAAGTAATGCATTCAATGAAAGTAAATGTAAAAAGGGTAATTTTAAATATTTTAATTTTTTGTATTAATTATTTATAAATGTGATAAAATTAATTATACTAAATAAAGAAGGAAAGAATAATTCGTTTCTAACTATTATTATGTTTGGGAGAAAATGCGCATATGTTCCACGTAAGTATATGGAGGTTTGGGGGAAACACGCGAATGCTTCCACGTAAGTATATGGATATTTGGCTTGAAGCATTCATATGTTTGCACGTAAAATCATATATATTTGTCAGTAAACATGCTAATGTTTGTATTTCAATACACCTGAGTTTGGGACACATACATATATACTTTACATTAGACCGACTCCCATTGTATGGTGGGGAAAAAGTTTTTTTTATCCACCCTGATGATTCCCAAAATATTTCGTTTTTAGAAAAGGTATTCTTTTGAGTTTTTACACAAAATTTATACTTTAGCTAAAGACAATGTATACAATATTAGTATCCAACATAAATTCGGTTAATACAAATAATCACTTTATGTCGATGCACCATCCAAATCCCGTATAATTTGTTGTTTCTTAGTTTTTATCAAAAAACTCAACAGATAATGAATATATGTCGATTTGTATCAATTATTCCAAAAATAATGGAATAATCCCTTCATGGGATGTAATGGGAAACCATTTATTTATTTATTTAGTGTGAATAAATGCTACGAAAAGTGAATGCGATTACTTTGCCGCTTGTGTCTTGGGATAAAAGATACGAATTTAAATGGAGACTTTTTCAAATATTTGTTCTGTGTCTTTAAACAAATACAGAGCTAGATTGCCCAAGAGTCACTTTTAACTGATATCAATATTGTCATACTACAGATTACAGAGAAAGGGAAATTATACATTAAAATGCCACATCCTGGCAAATTTTGATATCATACTCGTATTATTCCTCCCAAATCACCAATGTTATCACGTTCACTTTTGCTAAGCGACTGACACGAGCATTTATATGGAAAGAAATAGTCAAACGGAATTCCATGAAAAAGTGGAATTCATAAGAAAATATTGATTGTTTATGAACAATTGTGCATAAATTACCATGATTGTATTTTTATCTATAATAATTTATAAAAGTTATGAGATGTGCATCACCTATTTTTAAATAATAAAATTTGGTTAGAGTACAAAAAACTAAATGCTTATTTTTTCATCAAAATTAGGTCTGCATCACCATGGGAAAATACCAACGCGATACCTGGAATTTCAAACTCCCATTTCATTAAAACTAAGGAGGAAGTTGTTCAGTGCAGAACACATAGCAAATCCCTAGACAAAACTGTGTTTATCGATTGATTTTTATTTATTTTATAAGGTTAAGTTCAACTATGACCGGAATGTGACACTATTTGTCTGTACGTGACAGAATCTTATTCTTAATTATAAATACGTTCTTTAATGAAAATATTTTGTCTCAGAAGGAATCTCGATTCTTATTTATAATTTGGTTCTAACAAACTTTTTCTCCATGTCTAATAGTTTAGCTGAAATTTGTATTCAACAGTACGTGACGGGCTATTTTTTGCTGTTTTTCTTCCGTATTTCATGAATTCTCTAAAAAGTTTGTATACATTCCGGTTCACTTATTTAACCCTTCGATGAGTGAGAAGGTCCCTGGGGACCTTTTTCATTTTCAAACTGAAATTACTCCTATTTCGGCCAGGACAAGGTACAAAAGTTAACCTGTATTCAAGAATCGTAATGACAGTCGACAGCAGCGGATTATAAACTGCAAAACTGCGGCTATCGCTGACATTTGGCAAATGTCGCAGTATAACTTGGCAGCATCTTAAACTCAGCATGATGCACACAATACATTCCGTCGAAGCCGTCTAAGTATGGTCTGAAAGTATGGTGGTTGTGCGACTCGAAGTCTTTCTATCCGGTGAAGGGAATGATATATTCCGGCAAATTGCCTAACCAAGAACGTGAAGTGAATCAATGGCAGAACGTAGTACTTGAACTTGTGGGAAAATATTTGGATGCAGGCAGCACAATATACGCGGATAACTTCTTCACAACACTGGATTTGGCGCGTATTTTGATGAGGAGGAAGACCGCATATGTTGGAACAGTGCGCAGCATTAAAACTGTTGTTCCGCGCGAATTTCAGAAGAACCCTAAGCGCCCCATCAACAGCGCATTGTTCGGGTTCAACGAAGGGTACATAGCGCTGTGCTCATATTCACCAAAAAAAATAAAGCAGTGAACGTGCTGTCTACACTGCACTACACTTCCGATGCCGACGAGCAAAGTGAGAAGCGGAAACCGTTTGCCATATTGGACTACAACGCCAACAAATCCGGCGTTTATACAATGGCCCAAATGCTTGGCACGTACACATGCAAGCGATCGACGAAACGCTGGCCACTGGCCATGTTCTATAATATGGTGGACGTTTCTGCATTGGCTGCCTTTACAATTTATAACGAAATGAAGCCGATAAGAAGAAGTGACAGACGGCGGTCATTCCGCTATACCAAATATCAAGGAACGTACGGAATGCGATGGAAGTATTTGATGTCAGGGTAAGAAAGAACACTTTCAAATTCAAGAGTAGAATATGTAGTTATTTTTTTTTTGTTTTTTTGTTCATTTCAGATCATCCCAAGACCGGTAGAAGCCGATGCACCGTCGTTTGCGCCTATGACGGATAGACCGTCATGTCGCCTTTGCCGTTCTGAGTACGGTCGGCAGCGGAAAACGAGGGCCTACAACGCAGTTTGTGGAGAACACAGCACAGTCCGCTCAACAACAGTAGTTTTTAAAACTTAAGTTTTAATTAAGTAACGATATGAAAAAAAAAATTAAATAAAATAATTTTAGTATGTTATAAACAATAAAAAAAACCCAAAAAATTTCAAAATAAATTTTTCATACAAAAAGTATATCGTAGTAGTACAAATAGGTCCCTGCGGACCTTGTCACGCAACCGTGAACATCAGACCACTCACTAATCGAAGGATTAAAGGCACTAAAAATTCCATATTCAGCAGTCTGTATCTTTTGCAATTTCTAACCGATTGCAGAATTTTAAAATGGAAAAGGAAGCTAGACATCTTGAGATATAAAAAATCATGACAATTGTGGTTTGTTAACTATAGAACTTTTTTGACCAATTTATAAAAAAAATTATATTTTTTGGTTCGCTCGAATAAAGCCACTTTAACTAATTTTAATGAAAAACAGTTTTTCTTGTTTTTTTAATTTATTTTACTTTATTTAAGAACTATTAGTAATGGGTACAACCCACTTTGGTTTTAATAACTTCAAATATACGAGTTTTCATTGAGAGATAAAGAGAATTTATGTAATCCCACGAAATTTGATTCCAAGCATCCTTAATGGTCGGAATTAGTGACTGCTTGTCATCAAATTGTCTCCCTCCTGCATAGACCTTACGAGATAACCAACCCCAGACATTTTCGATAATGGTTAGATCTGGCGAATAGGGTGGTCAGTCAACAATATTAACATTTTGGCTTGCAATGAACTCCTTTACTACTCTAGCGTTGTGTAAACAGAGCACACAATTTTGTCATGCAGATCTCTACTTTCTTAAAAAAATACATTTATTGATGACCCATACAATTTTAACTTTTTGGGACTTGAAATAACTTGCCAGGTCAACAATTCAACAGTAACATGGATACCAGTAGTATGAATATCTGCAATTCAACAGTTACATTAATATCAGAATTCATTTTATTTTTTGCCAACTTCGAGCACATGGATATAATGTATAGCTAAGACAATTCGCATAAACATTACCGAATTGTGGTTATGGTTCAGGTTTATACTGGACTTGATACGATATTTTCTTTGTTTAAGTAAATTTTCTAGCTGAATTAATTTTGTTTTGTTTTCAGTTTCCTAAATTACCACTGGAAATGTGAAACTTTGCTAGTGAGTGCAATATTTCACAAATGCTGTCTTCTGCATTCGACTATGGTTCAAGTGCATACATACTTACATATTACCTTTGCTTATGTAAATATAGTTTTAATCGCTATTAATTTTTTGGCATCTTGAGCTGAGAATGTTGTTGAAAAGTCTTTCGATGTCATTTAAATGTATTAAGTGGCATTTGATGTTTTAGCTTCCTCCACTTTGTGTTTGTTCCTCCACTTTGTGTTATGTATTTTGGTTCGTATTCAGTTCTTATGAAGTATTCATTCCCTTAAGAAGTACGTGTACGATTGCTGTTTATATTTCTGGCCAAATAATAATAAACTATTACTGATGGTCGAAACTGGTTTTATTGTTTTTCAAAATATTCTCCATGGAGATCAATACACTATAAAGGTCTGCAGCAAGATATTCACTTATGTTTATTTAGTTTTATATCATTGCACTCTATAAAATAAGAATTTTTGCAAATGAATCCTTCTGAGTATTCTAGAAAGAAAACAAAACACTGTACACCACTTGCTATTTCGAAATGAATTATGTACACTGTTTGCTTCTCTTCGTGAAATGTCTTAATGTATACAAATGTTTTTGGAATATACAAGAATAAACTGAGTACACCAAAACATTTGAATTTATCAAACGAATTCAAATGTACACGAATACACCAAATGTATCATGTGCCGATCACGATCGGCATTTCGTCGTACACAACCATAGAGAAATAGAAAAGAGCCGCTATGCATCTCTTCGTGTTCTCTTGATGACGACGAGGCAGTAGGCCATTTCATGGAGTTCGAGATGCCTTTGTAATTTACTCTTTGGTTTGACCAATACGGAAAGAAATAAAAGGGAATGCGTAATTTCGTTCGATGCAAACAACATAAAACATACTTTAGCTCTCATTAGTATCAATCAAACACTATTTAAACGTTTGCTGCATGGTTTATAATCTCTTTGTCTTCTTTGGTCTCTAGAAATTATAAGAGAGTGTGAAATAAATTCAATTCATTAGCTAATCAGCTTTCATCAAAGAATATATGTGATGATATTTTCAGGCAATTTGGTTAATATGTACACATGTACGCAACCAGTCTAGTCATACAATTCAGTGTTATCTGAGAAGTAGTACTATTGATTTGCTTCAAATCGTGTACTTGCATGTATGATGTTTTTGTTCTCATTTATTTTGATTTTCCACACTTTCAAGATACGTCAGTTTTGAATACGGATAATAATTATAAACGTCGTTTTATGTTAGAAATGTTACAGATAATAAGGACTTCAATAGCGGAGAGAATAAACTTTAAAGCAGATACGGATAATGTAGTACAGAATTATAGACATTTAGTTAGTAATATGTAGAATATTTCACTGAAAATTGTTTGATGTATCATTGAATTTGTCACTAGGTAACATTTTTAATATATCCGGATGTAACTATTTCAACACAAAAATTTTTTGGCTGTTACTTAGAACATTTTTCATATGACAAGAAAATTTCTTCAATAGTTTAATTTTTAATTTTTTGTATTTGTTGTGTTTTCAAATGACATGAAAAAATTTTGTTTGTCAATTGTTAATCATTTCTAATTAATAATATATCTTCCTGGCGATGATATCCAAAGGATAGCGAAATATCGAAAAATATAATTAATTGATAAACACGACCAAACGCTCGGACAATTTAATTTTTGGATAGATCTAAGAATCTCATAAATACTAGTTTTTTTTTATTTGCAGTGGTTGTAGTATTTGACACATTCGCTTTTGTAGTGAATGTATTGATATGCCATTCAAGCATTTCATTGCAGATGTTTAATACACTATCGCATGCGTTCGAACCAAGTTTTGAAGCACAATTGATATTACGAATGATGTAGCTCGAAAACATGCATCAACTCTTCCGTCGTCAAAATACGTTGAACACTCAATTTGATGTTAATGCGCATGTACAAAAAGAAATCACTAGGTGTAAAATCGGGACTCCTATGCGGACGATCCATCACCACAGTGTTTTTGATGTTAAAATACGCGTTTGTTTGAGCTGATGTGTGAGAGCTAACACTATCGTGCTGGAGAATGACTCTTTTTTTGGGGCTTCGGTTTCCTTTGTTCACCAACAACTTGTGGTAAACAAATGGTTGTGCGCCATTAAGAATTGACCATCCTACGGTGGCCTAACGGAGCTGGTGCCACAAGAAAGGTTATGCCGAAGACGCAGGCCACCACTTGCTTTGAAGTGCCTTGTGTGCGAACAACTTTAGTTGGATTTGGGTATTTTTGAACGATTCATACAACTGATTGTTCATTAATCTCAGGTTCATGCGAATATACACATGATTCTCCGTTGGTCGTGATCTTTTAGGCGTCTTCTGAAGCACCGCTATTGAAAATGTTGAACTTTTTCTGTCATCACTCGGCATGAGCCTTTTCTTGGCGAACAATTTTTGTTTGCATCCAAATGTTCCTGCAGTCTTGAATGTGTGCACAGAGCAATACTAAAGAGCCTCCATTACTCTCTTCGATGTCTCTTCATGACGACGAGGTAGTAGGCCATTTCAACGAGTTCGAGTTGCTTTGGTAATTTACTCTTCGATTGGCATAATACGTACAAAGATAAAAAGGAATGTGTATTTTCGCTCGATGCAAACATAATTTATCTGTCATTAGTATCAACCAAACACTTTTAACTTAGTTTGCTGCAAGGTCTGTAAACTGTATGTCTTTTTTGGGCTCTCATTCTACATCATTTCCCTAGTGGCTTTTCGATCAGCTGCGCAATAGAAACCCCCTGATGTGTAATTTTGAGAGTCTATCTCACGGTATGTCTCATTACGATCTTGTGATATGTAGTACTTCACACACAGCATTGGTGTTTTATGGCACAACAAGCGGTCTTGGACGACCGGCACCAAATGAAGAGCGAACGTCTGCCTCAATTGCATTTATTATATCAATGTTTCATAGAACTTGATAATCCGCGTCGAAAGTTGTTCGAAATAATCGCAAGAAAATGTTATCGAATTCATCAAATTTTTTGAACGAGGTGAAGTTTTCGAGTCACTGAAAATACCAAATTGGACCTGTCAACACTAAAAACTGTTTAGGCCAAAAATATATATGACATCCTCGTAGAAATATTCAAGTGACTTTTTTTGACCAAAGGCAAGAGAAATTGACTCTACAGTTTCACAGAGGATGTAAGGGTTTTTCAACAGAGACGCTACAAAAGTAAATCGATAGGGACAGCAAACGACGCCATATTTTTTCCCGCTCTTTTGACATTTCTCTTCAGTAAGGTTTGCCATTTCATCATGGAAGGATACACGAGCCAACAACGAGTCGAAATTATTAAAATTCACTACCGAAATTTGGAGTCAGTGGCCTCAACTTTAAGAGGCCAACTTTAAGAGGCCTCAACGAAGCTGAGTGGCTTCGTCAATAAGCAAAATATGCGTTATTGGTCAGACAGCAATCCACACGTAATCCATGAGTCATCATTGCATCCCGAA
The DNA here is from genome assembly GCA_963931995.1 of Phaonia tiefii. Classification (NCBI taxonomy): domain Eukaryota; kingdom Metazoa; phylum Arthropoda; class Insecta; order Diptera; family Muscidae; genus Phaonia; species Phaonia tiefii. Next base: position 126,533,558 of record OZ008370.1, on the reverse strand, counting down.
AAAATTACGGTTTGGTGCGGTTTATGGGTCGGCGTCGTCATTTGGCCATACTTCTTCTGTAATGATCAAGACCGGCACATTACTGTGAATGCGAATCGCTACCGTTCAATGATAACCGAATATTTTTGGCCAAATGGACATGTGGTCCCAACAGGACGGCGCCACAAGCCACACAACGAATGCCACAATCAATTTATTGGAAACCAAGTTTGGTGAACGTGTTATCTCACGAAATGGCCCAGTCGATTGGCCGCCTCGGTCGTGCGATTTGACGCCGTTAGACTATTTCCTGTAGGGCTACGTCAAGTCTATGGTCTATGCCAACAAGCCAGCGACGATTGATGAACTTCGTAAGAATATCGAACGTGAAGTTGCAGCAGTATCGGTCGATTTATGCTTGAAAACCGTCGAAATTTGGGTTCAGCGTCTGAACTTCTGCAAGCGTGCCCGTGGTGGCCATGCAAAAGAAATCGAGTTCCATACATAATGGCATCGAACGTACTTTCACAGGAATAAAGAATTTCATTCATATCTAAAACCAGTTTTGTTTTATTTAAAAAAACTTTTGTAGCGCTCTTATTGAAAACCCAAACCCAAGACAAAATAAGTCAAATCTGAAAATATTGAGGTATGGCTCTTTTGTAGTTGGGATCCGATATGGGAAGGATATCAAAAATTGCGTGACGTCAATAACGCTATGAATTTCCACATGCTGAAAAATTTGTGTTTTTTGGTGAGTGGATGCAAATATAACGTGTTTGTAGCTTGTCGCAGCTATAATATATTTGTGTCCAAACACAGTGTGTTTGCTATTCAATATAACATGTTGGGGAATCAAAGATTACCAGGTTATAATATACATATGTATGTATTTGTGACCCACATTTGGCTTTGTTTGTTGAAAACTGCTGAAAACACTGCTGTCTATCGCAATAAAGAAACAAACAGCAGCAGAATACTAATCACATACAAATATTAATCACATACAAATATTAATCACATACAAATATTAATCGCACAGCTCTCTGATTTTGAAAAGGTACCGTAACGGGATGAAATGGGAAACTATGTCAATTAAGTTAAAGGAATTAAGCTTAACTTGAAGATTGCAATCATTTTGTTGTTTGGTTCGTGATAATATTTTGTGTTAGTAAACTACACTCAAAAGATCAAGTTTGCCATTAATAGCAAACAATGTATGCTACTTATCAGCAGACAATTTGTTATTACAGCAAATTAACTGCAATAACAACAAACTTTTTGCAGGGTTGATAAAATAGCTGACATACTGTTTGCTGAAACAACAAACCAATGTTTGCTGTAATAGCAAATTTGTTTGCTTTCGCCTTTTCAGCAGACTTTTCTGCTGTGTTTACCAACATATTTGTTTGAGTGTATAATAACTCTCCACAATAATATGTAATACAAAAGTTATAAAATTAACTATTTTCGAGGGAGATCAGTAATTAAGCCATTTCGATGCCGACCATGTCACCTCATCAACTTCCGTCTCAACAGGTATGTAGAGATAGAGATAAACTCGATGTCAGTTCTCTCAAACAATTAGTAGTGGGAAAATATCCCTGCAATGCTCAACAATATGCATTAATTTAATTTGTACAAGTCCCCAAGACGAATTTTTTTTTGATTATCGATCGATGCGGGGAAATATTTTGGCAGCAAAGAAATAAAGAAGGTGCCTTAACATCAATAATATTGCGAATTTTCGACGGTTCAAGTAACTATCATCACCACGCTAACATGCCAACTAGTGTATTTAAAACCGAAACTGGGTAACCGAATTCCGGCCGGTTAACCGTACGTCGGTTTTTTAAAACTTATCTATCAATTAAAATAACAATATCAACTACCCACCGTTCGCAGCAATTTAACATTTCTCGCGCAGATTTTTCCAAAAAAAAACCTCAGAATGAAGGCGTATTAAGCCCAATTAGTCCAAGAACTTAAGCCTCTTGACCATCCGATGCGGTTCGCTACGCTTGGCTCAAGTTGAGCATTTTTACTGAAAACTCATATTTTCTGAATGTTAACAAGCAAAATTTTAGCATTTGTGGCTTGGAAAATCCACAGGTGGTCGAGGAGAAGCCGATGTATCCACAACGAGTGACTGTTTGGTGTGGTTTTTGGCAAGGCGACATCACAGGCCCATTTTTCTTCAAAATGTGCAAGGAGCTGTTATTACCGCCGATGGAAAGTGTTACCGTGCCATGCTCAGCGATTTGTTGTTCCAAAAAGTTGAAGAGGATGACATGGACGGCGTACGTTTTCAACAGGACGGCGCTACGTGCCACACAGCCAACGTTACAATATATCTTTTGCGCACTGTGTTCGAAAACCGCATAATCAGCCGAAACTCGGAAGGCCATTGGCTGCCTTTTTTGAACCCGTTAGACTATTATCTTCAGAGCGCCGTGAAAATAAGTGTTACGTAAACAATCCCGAGTCCATTGAGGCTTTAAACTCGAATTAGAGGCCCAAACAATCGAAAATTGGGTTGAGCGAATGAGGTATTATTGGCCTCAAACAAATGCTATAAAAGATGCAGGTGTTGCGAAATAAATGCAATAAATATTGTATGAGATCGACATGCAGTAAGCAAACTTGAGAAGATGATAGAATAAGCCAGTAAATACTGGCTGTCAATTAACTGTGGTTGATATTTGACTTCTTTGTTAAAATACTCGAGGATTTTGCACATCGTTTATTGGATTGATTTTTGATTGACGCACCGGTAATGCAAGAAACAGAAAGAATAATGAGAACAAAATGCGAATTCTCTACTACTCTTTTAACTCTTTTGATGTGTTCACATCTATAGGCGCGGGTAGGGACTAAACTCACAAAGTGAACACATCCAAATACAGTTTGTCCGACTGCGATCACAGATTGTTTGGCGTTAAACTCCTCCGAAACGGCTGGACCGATTTGTATGAAATTTTGTGTGCATGTCGGGTAGGTCTCAGAATCGGCCAAGATCTATTTTTCATACCCCTAAATGATAAGGGTGACCCATCCCTTTATAGAACACAGATTTGTCCGACTGCGAAACACTGATTGTCAGATTTCAAAAAATCACACACTGATGTAACGGCAGCGAATAGTTTACTTGTGTGGGTGCGGAGCACTCTCAGAGCAAAATCAATAATGGCGTGGTTATACGCATATAAAAAGAGAACAACGGAAATTGAGTGAACTTGTGTAGTGTATGTACCCTGTCGGTCTTTTATGAGCTTATTCAAAATCAAGTTAACTTCTTGCTAACTCAGTTACAACTGACTTTTAGCTAACTCTAAAGTTATGCAGACTTTAGTCAATTGTTTTTTTTTTCATCAATCGGACTTATTCTCGATAAGTAATGAACTAGCATTGTGCTCACTAAAGGCTGATGCAGATGTAAGTAAACATTAGGGCATAGTAACAAAATTCAAAGAACAAAAGAAGATAAGAGAATAAAAAACAACAGAACTGTGAATATAGATATGTTTTCGTTTATTTCTTTCAGTTTAGCTCGCGGTTTCAGGAGACACGTGTCAGTTCGAGCACGTCAAAATAAAAATATAATGTGCATATTTTTCTATATTTTTAATTTTTAATTTCCAAAGATTAATTTCCAAAATTGTAAAAAAACATGTTTTTTAAATTACAGTACTCACTCACTCTGCATAACCACAAGCTAGTTAGCTGACTACAAGCTTATCATTAGCATGTGTGTGAAGATAAATTCGAATTTAACTAGCAAAGACACAAACCACTTTGGTTAGCAGAGCGCTGTTATGACGATAACAGGTATCTGTTAAAGTACCAGAAAGGGAAGTATATTGATATAAACAAGGTTTTTGGCGAATTAAATTAATAAAAAAATATAAATCTAATAAATCGTATTAAAAAACATTACGAGCTTTCAGTCTTAGTGGCACAAATCTGGGACAGCTGACCAACGAGCATTATATTTTAGTTCAATGTATATAATTTTAGAAAGGACTTTGAGCCCAAATCAAGGATTCTCCGCCAATTTAATGAATATCTAGCAATAAGTAGGAGCATGTTCTTTTGAGTCATACTACTCCGAGGTTTCAGACGAATTTCAGAATACAATAATTTTAAGCGTTTCCCTTTAAGCACTTTACTCTACTTTTGAACACTTCACAGTGTACAAACCAAGGACTCTTGGCGGACGAGACTTACACCACATTAAAGCCCCTTATTAGTGCTTTCTAAATTTACCATACTTATATTTCAGAGGAATTTCAGAACAGCGATATATGGAATTTAGTATTGTCCCATGTCTTAACATTTTGACCCACTGTGCCCAAACTAAGAATTCTCCGGGGATCAAACTTATACCAAATTAAAGTCCTTCATTAGTGCTTTCCAAATTTACTATCTGCATACTTCAGAGGAATTTCAGAACAGCGATATATGGAATATTTTATTCTCCCATGTCTTAACATTTTGACCCACTGTGACCAAACTAAGAATTCTCCGGGGATCAAACTTATAGACCCAATTAAAGTCTTTCATTAGTACTTTTCAAATTTATTATCTGCATACTTCAGAGGAATTTCAGAACAGCGATATATGGAATTTAGTATTGTCCCATGTCTTAACATTTTGACCCACTGTGCCCAAACTAAGAATTCTCCAGGGATCAAACTTGCACCCAATTAAAGTCCTTCATTAGTGCTTTCCAAATTTACTATCTGCATACTTCAGAGGAATTTCAGAACAGCGATATATGGAATTTAGTATTGTCCCATGTCTTAACATTTTGACCCACTGTGCCCAAACTAAGAATTCTCCGGGGATCAAACTTACACCAAATTAAAGTCTTTCATTAGTGCTTTCCAAGGTTACTATCTGCATACTTCAGAGGAATTTCAGAACAGCGATATATGGAATTTAGTATTGTCCCATGTCTTAATATTTTCACCCACTGTGCCCAAACTAAGAATTCTCCGGGGATCAAACTTATACCAAATTAAAGTCCTTCATTAGTGCTTTCCAAATTTACTATCTGCATACTTCAGAGGAATTTCAGAACAGCGATATATGGAATATTTTATTCTCCCATGTCTTAACATTTTGACCCACTGTGCCCAAACTAAGAATTCTCCGGGGATCAAACTTATACCAAATTAAAGTCCTTCATTAGTGCTTTCCAAATTTACTATCTGCATACTTCAGAGAAATTTCAGAACAGCGATATATGGAATTTAGTATTGTCCCATGTCTTAACATTTTGACCCACTGTGCCCAAACTAAGAATTCTCCGGGGATCAAACTTATACCAAATTAAAGTCCTTCATTAGTGCTTTCCAAATTTACTATCTGCATACTTCAGAGGAATTTCAGAACAGCGATATATGGAATTTAGTATTGTCCCATGTCTTAACATTTTGACCCACTGTGCCCAAACTAAGAATTCTCCGGGGATCAAACTTATACCAAATTAAAGTCCTTCATTAGTGCTTTCCAAATTTACTATCTACATACTTCAGAGGAATTTCAGAACAGCGATATATGGAATATTTTATTCTCCCATGTCTTAACATTTTGACCCACTGTGCCCAAACTAAGAATTCTCCGGGGATCAAACTTATACCAAATTAAAGTCTTTCATTAGTGCTTTCCAAATTTACTATCTGCATACTTCAGAGGAATTTCAGAACAGCGATATATGGAATATTTTATTCTTCCATGTCTTAACATTTTGACCCACTGTGCCCAAACTAAGAATTCTCCGGGGATCAAACTTACACCCAATTGAAGTCTTTCATTAGTACTTTTCAAATTTATTATCTGCATTCTTCAGAGGAATTTCAGAACAGCGATATATGGAATATTGTATTCTCCCATGTCTTAACATTTTGACCCACTGTGCCCAAACTAAGAATTCTCCGGGCATCAAACTTATACCAAATTAAAGTCTTTCATTAGTGCTGTCCAAATTTACTATCTGCATACTTCAGAGGAATTTCAGAACAGCGATATATGGAATATTTTATTCTTCCATGTCTTAACATTTTGACCCACTGTGCCCAAACTAAGAATTCTCCGGTGATCAAACTTATACCCAATTAAAGTCCTTCATTAGTGCTTTCCAAATTTACTATCTACATACTTCAGAGGAATTTCAGAACAGCGATATATGGAATATTTTATTCTCCCATGTCTTAACATTTTGACCCACTGTGCCCAAACTAAAAATTCTCCGGGGATCAAACTTATACCAAATTAAAGTCTTTCATTAGTGCTTTCCAAATTTACTATCTGCATACTTCAGAGGAATTTCAGAACAGCGATATATGGAATAATTTATTCTCCCATGTCTTAACATTTTGACCCACTGTGCCCAAAGTAAAAATTCTCCGGGGATCAAACTTATACCAAATTAAAGTCCTTCATTAGTGCTTTCCAAATTTACTATCTGCATACTTCAGAGGAATTTCAGAACAGCGATATATGGAATATTTTATTCTCCCATGTCTTAACATTTTGACCCACTGTGCCCAAACTAAGAATTCTCCGGGGATCAAACTTGCACGCAATTAAAGTCCTTCATTAGTGCTTTCCAAATTTACTATCTGCATACTTCAGAGGAATTTCAGAACAGCGATATATGGAATTTAGTATTGTCCCATGTCTTAACATTTTGACCCACTGTGCCCAAACTAAGAATTCTCCGGGGATCAAACTTGCACGCAATTAAAGTCCTTCATTAGTGCTTTCCAAATTTACTATCTGCATACTTCAGAGGAATTTCAGAACAGCGATATATGGAATTTAGTATTGTCCCATGTCTTAACATTTTGACCCACTGTGCCCAAACTAAGAATTCTCCGGGGATCAAACTTATACCAAATTAAAGTCCTTCATTAGTGCTTTCCAAATTTACTATCTGCATACTTCAGGGGAATTTCAGAAAAGCGATATATGGTGGAATTTCAGAAAAGCGATATATGGAATTTAGTATTGTCCCATGTCTTAAAATTTTGACCCACTGTGCCCAGACTAAGAATTCCCCGGGGATCAAACTTATACCAAATTAAAGTCCTTCATTTGTGCTTTCCAAATTTACTATCTGCATACTTCAGAGGAATTTCAGAACAGCGATATATGGAATTTAGTATTGTCCCATGTCTTAACATTTTGACCCACTGTGCCCAAACTAAGAATTCTCCGGGGATCAAACTTATACCAAATTAAAGTCCTTCATTAGTGCTTTCCAAATTTACTATCTACATACTTCAGAGGAATTTCAGAACAGCGATATATGGAATATTTTATTGTCCCATGTCTTAACATTTTGACCCACTGTGCCCAAACTAAGAATTCTCCGTGGACCAAGCTTATACCAAATTAAAGGCCTTCATTAGTGCTTTCCAAATTTACTATCTGCATACTTCAGTGGCATTTCAGAACAGCGATATATGGAATTTAGTATTGTCCCATGTTTTAACATTTTGACCCACTGTGCCCAAACTAAGAATTCTCCGGGGATAAAACTTATACCAAATTAAAGTCCTTCATTTGTGCTTTCCAAATTTACTATCTGCATACTTCAGAGGAATTTCAGAACAGCGATATATGGAATATTTTATTCTCCCATGTCTTAACATTTTGACCCACTGTGCCCAAACTAAGAATTCTCCGGGGATCAAACTTATACAAAATTAAAGTCCTTCATTTGTGCTTTCCAAATTTACTATCTGCATACTTCAGAGGAATTTCAGAACAGCGATATATGGAATTTAGTATTGTCCCATGTCTTAACATTTTGACCCACTGTGCCCAAACTAAGAATTCTCCGGGGATAAAACTTATACCAAATTAAAGTCCTACATTTGTGCTTTCCAAATTTACTATCTGCATACTTCAGAGGAATTTCAGAACAGCGATATATGGAATATTTTATTCTCCCATGTCTTAACATTTTGACCCACTGTGCCCAAACTAAGAATTCTTCGGGGATCAAACTTATACAAAATTAAAGTCCTTCATTTGTGCTTTCCAAATTTACTATCTGCATACTTCAGAGGAATTTCAGAACAGCGATATATGGAATTTAGTATTGTCCCATGTCTTAACATTTTGACCCACTGTGCCCAAACTAAGAATTCTCCGGGGATCAAACTTATACCAAATTAAAGTCCTTCATTAGTGCTTTCCAAATTTACTATCTGCTGTCTTCAGAGGAATTTCAGAACAGCGATATATGGAATATTTTATTCTCCCATGTCTTAACATTTTGACCCACTGTGCCCAAACTAAGAATTCTCCGGGGATCAAACTTGCACCCAATTAAAGTCCTTCATTAGTGCTTTCCAAATTTACTATCTGCATACTTCAGAGGAATTTCAGAACAGCGATATATGGAATTTAGTATTGTCCCATGTCTTAACATTTTGACCCACTGTGCCCAAACTAAGAATTCTCCGGGGATCAAACTTACACCAAATTAAAGTCTTTCATTAGTGCTTTCCAAGGTTACTATCTGAATACTTCAGAGGAATTTCAGAACAGCGATATATGGAATTTAGTATTGTCCCATGTCTTAACATTTTGACCCACTGTGCCCAAACTAAGAATTCTCCGGGGATCAAACTTATACCAAATTAAAGTCCTTCATTAGTGCTTTCCAAATTTACTATCTGCATACTTCAGAGGAATTTCAGAACAGCGATATATGGAATTTAGTATTGTCCCATGTCTTAACATTTTGACCCACTGTGCCCAAACTAAGAATTCTCCGGGGATCAAACTTATACCAAATTAAAGTCCTTCATTAGTGCTTTCCAAATTTACTATCTGCATACTTCAGAGGAATTTCAGAACAGCGATATATGGAATTTAGTATTGTCCCATGTCTTAACATTTTGACCCACTGTGCCCAAACTAAGAATTCTCCGGGGATCAAACTTATACCAAATTAAAGTCCTTCATTAGTGCTTTCCAAATTTACTATCTACATACTTCAGAGGAATTTCAGAACAGCGATATATGGAATATTTTATTGTCCCATGTCTTAACATTTTGACCCACTGTGCCCAAACTAAGAATTCTCCGTGGACCAAACTTATACCAAATTAAAGTCCTTCATTAGTGCTTTCCAAATTTACTATCTGCATACTTCAGTGGAATTTCAGAACAGCGATATATGGAATTTAGTATTGTCCCATGTCTTAAAATTTTGACCCACTGTGCCCAAACTAAAAATTCTCCGGGGATCAAACTTATACCAAATTAAAGTCCTTCATTAGTGCTTTCCAAATTTACTATCTGCATACTTCAGAGGAATTTCAGAACAGCGATATATGGAATATTTTATTCTCCCATGTCTTAACATTTTGACCCACTGTGCCCAAACTAAGAATTCTCCGGGGATCAAACTTATACCAAATTAAAGTCCTTCATTTGTGCTTTCCAAATTTACTATCTGCATACTTCAGAGGAATTTCAGAACAGCGATATATGGAATTTAGTATTGTCCCATGTCTTAACATTTTGACCCACTGTGCCCAAACTAAGAATTCTCCGGCGATCAAACTTATACCAAATTAAAGTCCTTCATTAGTGCTTTCCAAATTTACTATCTGCATACTTCAGGGGAATTTCAGAAAAGCGATATATGGTGGAATTTCAGAAAAGCGATATATGGAATTTAGTATTGTCCCATGTCTTAAAATTTTGACCCACTGTGCCCAGACTAAGAATTCCCCGGGGATCAAACTTATACCAAATTAAAGTCCTTCATTTGTGCTTTCCAAATTTACTATCTGCATACTTCAGAGGAATTTCAGAACAGCGATATATGGAATTTAGTATTGTCCCATGTCTTAACATTTTGACCCACTGTGCCCAAACTAAGAATTCTCCGGGGATCAAACTTATACCAAATTAAAGTCCTTCATTAGTGCTTTCCAAATTTACTATCTACATACTTCAGAGGAATTTCAGAACAGCGATATATGGAATATTTTATTGTCCCATGTCTTAACATTTTGACCCACTGTGCCCAAACTAAGAATTCTCCGTGGACCAAACTTATACCAAATTAAAGTCCTTCATTAGTGCTTTCCAAATTTACTATCTGCATACTTCAGTGGAATTTCAGAACAGCGATATATGGAATTTAGTATTGTCCCATGTCTTAAAATTTTGACCCACTGTGCCCAAACTAAAAATTCTCCGGGGATCAAACTTATACCAAATTAAAGTCCTTCATTAGTGCTTTCCAAATTTACTATCTGCATACTTCAGAGGAATTTCAGAACAGCGATATATGGAATATTTTATTCTCCCATGTCTTAACATTTTGACCCACTGTGCCCAAACTAAGAATTCTCCGGGGATCAAACTTATACCAAATTAAAGTCCTTCATTTGTGCTTTCCAAATTTACTATCTGCATACTTCAGTGGCATTTCAGAACAGCGATATATGGAATTTAGTATTGTCCCATGTTTTAACATTTTGACCCACTGTGCCCAAACTAAGAATTCTCCGGGGATAAAACTTATACCAAATTAAAGTCCTTCATTTGTGCTTTCCAAATTTACTATCTGCATACTTCAGAGGAATTTCAGAACAGCGATATATGGAATATTTTATTCTCCCATGTCTTAACATTTTGACCCACTGTGCCCAAACTAAGAATTCTCCGGGGATCAAACTTATACAAAATTAAAGTCCTTCATTTGTGCTTTCCAAATTTACTATCTGCATACTTCAGAGGAATTTCAGAACAGCGATATATGGAATTTAGTATTGTCCCATGTCTTAACATTTTGACCCACTGTGCCCAAACTAAGAATTCTCCGGGGATAAAACTTATACCAAATTAAAGTCCTACATTTGTGCTTTCCAAATTTACTATCTGCATACTTCAGAGGAATTTCAGAACAGCGATATATGGAATATTTTATTCTCCCATGTCTTAACATTTTGACCCACTGTGCCCAAACTAAGAATTCTTCGGGGATCAAACTTATACAAAATTAAAGTCCTTCATTTGTGCTTTCCAAATTTACTATCTGCATACTTCAGAGGAATTTCAGAACAGCGATATATGGAATTTAGTATTGTCCCATGTCTTAACATTTTGACCCACTGTGCCCAAACTAAGAATTCTCCGGGGATCAAACTTATACCAAATTAAAGTCCTTCATTAGTGCTTTCCAAATTTACTATCTGCTGTCTTCAGAGGAATTTCAGAACAGCGATATATGGAATATTTTATTCTCCCATGTCTTAACATTTTGACCCACTGTGCCCAAACTAAGAATTCTCCGGGGATCAAACTTGCACCCAATTAAAGTCCTTCATTAGTGCTTTCCAAATTTACTATCTGCATACTTCAGAGGAATTTCAGAACAGCGATATATGGAATTTAGTATTGTCCCATGTCTTAACATTTTGACCCACTGTGCCCAAACTAAGAATTCTCCGGGGATCAAACTTACACCAAATTAAAGTCTTTCATTAGTGCTTTCCAAGGTTACTATCTGAATACTTCAGAGGAATTTCAGAACAGCGATATATGGAATTTAGTATTGTCCCATGTCTTAACATTTTGACCCACTGTGCCCAAACTAAGAATTCTCCGGGGATCAAACTTATACCAAATTAAAGTCCTTCATTAGTGCTTTCCAAATTTACTATCTGCATACTTCAGAGGAATTTCAGAACAGCGATATATGGAATTTAGTATTGTCCCATGTCTTAACATTTTGACCCACTGTGCCCAAACTAAGAATTCTCCGGGGATCAAACTTATACCAAATTAAAGTCCTTCATTAGTGCTTTCCAAATTTACTATCTGCATACTTCAGAGGAATTTCAGAACAGCGATATATGGAATTTAGTATTGTCCCATGTCTTAACATTTTGACCCACTGTGCCCAAACTAAGAATTCTCCGGGGATCAAACTTATACCAAATTAAAGTCCTTCATTAGTGCTTTCCAAATTTACTATCTACATACTTCAGAGGAATTTCAGAACAGCGATATATGGAATATTTTATTGTCCCATGTCTTAACATTTTGACCCACTGTGCCCAAACTAAGAATTCTCCGTGGACCAAACTTATACCAAATTAAAGTCCTTCATTAGTGCTTTCCAAATTTACTATCTGCATACTTCAGTGGAATTTCAGAACAGCGATATATGGAATTTAGTATTGTCCCATGTCTTAAAATTTTGACCCACTGTGCCCAAACTAAAAATTCTCCGGGGATCAAACTTATACCAAATTAAAGTCCTTCATTAGTGCTTTCCAAATTTACTATCTGCATACTTCAGAGGAATTTCAGAACAGCGATATATGGAATATTTTATTCTCCCATGTCTTAACATTTTGACCCACTGTGCCCAAACTAAGAATTCTCCGGGGATCAAACTTATACCAAATTAAAGTCCTTCATTTGTGCTTTCCAAATTTACTATCTGCATACTTCAGAGGAATTTCAGAACAGCGATATATGGAATTTAGTATTGTCCCATGTCTTAACATTTTGACCCACTGTGCCCAAACTAAGAATTCTCCGGCGATCAAACTTATACCAAATTAAAGTCCTTCATTAGTGCTTTCCAAATTTACTATCTGCATACTTCAGGGGAATTTCAGAAAAGCGATATATGGTGGAATTTCAGAAAAGCGATATATGGAATTTAGTATTGTCCCATGTCTTAAAATTTTGACCCACTGTGCCCAGACTAAGAATTCCCCGGGGATCAAACTTATACCAAATTAAAGTCCTTCATTTGTGCTTTCCAAATTTACTATCTGCATACTTCAGAGGAATTTCAGAACAGCGATATATGGAATTTAGTATTGTCCCATGTCTTAACATTTTGACCCACTGTGCCCAAACTAAGAATTCTCCGGGGATCAAACTTATACCAAATTAAAGTCCTTCATTAGTGCTTTCCAAATTTACTATCTACATACTTCAGAGGAATTTCAGAACAGCGATATATGGAATATTTTATTGTCCCATGTCTTAACATTTTGACCCACTGTGCCCAAACTAAGAATTCTCCGTGGACCAAACTTATACCAAATTAAAGTCCTTCATTAGTGCTTTCCAAATTTACTATCTGCATACTTCAGTGGAATTTCAGAACAGCGATATATGGAATTTAGTATTGTCCCATGTCTTAAAATTTTGACCCACTGTGCCCAAACTAAAAATTCTCCGGGGATCAAACTTATACCAAATTAAAGTCCTTCATTAGTGCTTTCCAAATTTACTATCTGCATACTTCAGAGGAATTTCAGAACAGCGATATATGGAATATTTTATTCTCCCATGTCTTAACATTTTGACCCACTGTGCCCAAACTAAGAATTCTCCGGGGATCAAACTTATACCAAATTAAAGTCCTTCATTTGTGCTTTCCAAATTTACTATCTGCATACTTCAGAGGAATTTCAGAACAGCGATATATGGAATTTAGTATTGTCCCATGTCTTAACATTTTGACCCACTGTGCCCAAACTAAGAATTCTCCGGCGATCAAACTTATACCAAATTAAAGTCCTTCATTAGTGCTTTCCAAATTTACTATCTGCATACTTCAGGGGAATTTCAGAAAAGCGATATATGGTGGAATTTCAGAAAAGCGATATATGGAATTTAGTATTGTCCCATGTCTTAAAATTTTGACCCACTGTGCCCAGACTAAGAATTCCCCGGGGATCAAACTTATACCAAATTAAAGTCCTTCATTTGTGCTTTCCAAATTTACTATCTGCATACTTCAGAGGAATTTCAGAACAGCGATATATGGAATTTAGTATTGTCCCATGTCTTAACATTTTGACCCACTGTGCCCAAACTAAGAATTCTCCGGGGATCAAACTTATACCAAATTAAAGTCCTTCATTAGTGCTTTCCAAATTTACTATCTACATACTTCAGAGGAATTTCAGAACAGCGATATATGGAATATTTTATTGTCCCATGTCTTAACATTTTGACCCACTGTGCCCAAACTAAGAATTCTCCGTGGACCAAACTTATACCAAATTAAAGTCCTTCATTAGTGCTTTCCAAATTTACTATCTGCATACTTCAGTGGAATTTCAGAACAGCGATATATGGAATTTAGTATTGTCCCATGTCTTAAAATTTTGACCCACTGTGCCCAGACTAAGAATTCCCCGGGGATCAAACTTATACCAAATTAAAGTCCTTCATTTGTGCTTTCCAAATTTACTATCTGCATACTTCAGAGGAATTTCAGAACAGCGATATATGGAATTTAGTATTGTCCCATGTCTTAACATTTTGACCCACTGTGCCCAAACTAAGAATTCCCCGGGGATCAAACTTATACCAAATTAAAGTCCTTCATTTGTGCTTTCCAAATTTACTATCTGCATACTTCAGAGGAATTTCAGAACAGCGATATATGGAATTTAGTATTGTCCCATGTCTTAACATTTTGACCCACTGTGCCCAAACTAAGAATTCTCCGGGGATCAAACTTATACCAAATTAAAGTCCTTCATTAGTGCTTTCCAAATTTACTATCTGCATACTTCAGTGGAATTTCAGAACAGCGATATATGGAATTTAGTATTGTCCCATGTCTTAACATTTTGACCCACTGTGCCCAAACTAAGAATTCTCCGGGGATCAAACTTATACCAAATTAAAGTCCTTCATTAGTGCTTTCCAAATTTACTATCTGCATACTTCAGGGGAATTTCAGAAAAGCGATATATGGTGGAATTTCAGAAAAGCGATATATGGAATTTAGTATTGTCCCATGTCTTAAAATTTTGACCCACTGTGCCCAGACTAAGAATTCCCCGGGGATCAAACTTATACCAAATTAAAGTCCTTCATTAGTGCTTTCCAAATTTACTATCTGCATACTTCAGTGGAATTTCAGAACAGCGATATATGGAATTTAGTATTGTCCCATGTCTTAACATTTTGACCCACTGTGCCCAAACTAAGAATTCTCCTGGGACCAAACTTATACCAAATTAAAGACCTTCATTTGTGCTTTCCAAATTTACTATCTGTTTACTTCAGAGGAATTTCAGAACAGCGATATATGGAATATTTTATTCTCCCATGTCTTAACATTTTGATCCACTGTGCCCAAACTAAGAATTCTCCGGTGATCAAACTTATACCAAATTAAAGTCCTTCATTAGTGCTTTCCAAATTTACTATCTGCATACTTCAGAGGAATTTCAGAACAGCGATATATGGAATTTAGTATTGTCCCATGTCTTAACATTTTGACCCACTGTGCCCAAACTAAGAATTCTCCGGGGATCAAACTTATACCAAATTAAAGTCCTTCATTAGTACTTTCCAAATTTACTATCTGCATACTTCAGAGGAATTTCAGAAAAGCGATATATGGTGGAATTTCAGTAAAGCGATATATGGAATTTAGTATTGTCCCATGTCTTAAAATTTTGACCCACTGTGCCCAGACTAAGAATTCCCCGGGGATCAAACTTATACCAAATTAAAGTCCTTCATTAGTACTTTCCAAATTTACTATCTGCATACTTCAGAGGAATTTCAGAACAGCGATATATGGAATTTAGTATTGTCCCATGTCTTAACATTTTGACCCACTGTGCCCAAACGAAGAATTCTCCGGGGATCAAACTTATACCAGATTAAAGTCTTTTACTAGTACTTTCAAAATTTACCATCTCCATATTAAAATGTTAAGACATGGGACAATACTAAATTCCATATATCGCTGTTCTGAGATTCCTCTGAAGTATACAGATTAGGGTGATCAGTTCGGTTTTCAAAAACCGGCTACTCGGTTTTTTTCACTCATAAAAACCGACGGTTTTTTTGAAATCCCTGTTTTACGAATATCGAATAATCCGGTTATTTTTTTGTCGAATCTCGGTTTTTTGGCGTTCGATATTTTTTATTTAATTTTATTCATAATTGTGTTAAATGTGTTTTTTTCCAGTGTTTCGGCCGAACAACCTTATTGTTAGTTTTATAAATCTGGCAACTATTACAAACATCTGTTTTATCATGTTTTCCTTTCCATTCACATTCTTACAAATAAATTGATACATGCCAAACAGCAAAATTTAAAAGCAAAGCTGTATTTTTTTATTAAAGTTAAAATAGTGAATAAATTGTTTGACCTAACATTGAGCAGGTAAGTTTTTTGGTTTATAATGAAATATTGTGCTGTCTTACAACGGTGTTCAACCCTTTTGGATGTAGATGTCTTCTGTATGAAAATATTTTGATCGAGACGGAAAGGATAAAGCTAGATGCTGGCAATGTCCTAAGAAATTAGGTTGCAGGTGTTCCTCGACCTCTGCACTACTGAACCATTTGAGGAGTGTACATAAAATTGACGCAACAACCAAAGCAGACCGCAACGTAAATGAAGAGGCGGGTCGATCCGTTAAACCAGTTGAAAATTCTTCTATGCTTAAATACGTTTGCAGGAAAGAAACTATTGGTGAGATTTTTTCCCGCTGTGTTGCTGAGGATGGACTTTCTGTGCGTGCACTAAAAAAATCAGAGTGGTGCGGGCTTATTTACAATCAAAACAATTCAAGATGCTGGCTTCTGAGACTAACTACAATATGGGACAAAATATATGATTTCTATCTATCCAAAAAAGATGAGTTAAAGAAACAATTGATTTACTTAAAGCAAAAAAAAACATCGCTTCTCTATTGTGGTCGATGAATAGTCGGATATATCTTACATAGAATACATAAATGTTACTGTGCGAACACTTGATCCCGAAAGCAAATTGTTTGAAATTTTTAACCTCGGTTTGGAGGAGATGAAATTAAAAGGCACAGCTGTTAACGTGGAACAAGTCATGAAACGAAAGTTGGAAGAATTTGGCTTAGATATGCAGCATGACATAGTAGCATCGACCCATGATGGTGCAGCGGTCATTGCGAAATACGGCCGAAGTAATGATTCAGAGTCGCAGCTCTGCATAGATCACCCCATTCATCTCTGTGTTGTTGAGAGCTTTTACAAAAAGAACTGCAATGTGGTCAACAATAACGAAATTGGCAGTGAAGAGGATACTAATGACGATGAAGAATATGATAACGATAATGCTACAAATAATTATTTCGACTTTGTCGATGGATACATGACTTTAAATGAGAATGTAAGCTCTATTATAAAACGTGTTAGAAAATGCGTTTCAATGTTTAATAAGTCTGCAGAAAAGCAAAAGAATTACAAATGTTTGTAAAAGACCAATTTAATAAGGAGCTTAAACTTATCCATGATGTTAAGCACCGCTGGAATTTTATGGCCAATATGGTTTCTCAATTTTTAAAATTGCACAAATGTGTGAATCAGACTTTATTGGACTTAGGACTGACACCATTTAGTGAAACTGATATCGCAACTTTGTCTGTGCTTAGTGACAGCCTTAAACCTTTGGAAATGTCTATACAAAAACTTTCTGCAAACTCTTCGACTTTAGCTGATGCTGAAGGTATTTTTAAATTTTTACTTAAACACTTTTCAACAATTCAAAACCAATTATCAGTTAATTTATATGAAATTCTAAAAAGACGTATATCAGAATGACGTGTTCAAACACTGAATACTCTCATTTTGTATTTAAGTACGAGTAAACTCCCAATTAGTGACGCATTTCTAAAATATTCAAGTAAAAATGAAACAAAAGAGTTGGCATCCATTTTGTATTCACGATTATTTACTGAAGAACATGATTCGTTTACAGATTCAAATGACGAAATGATCATTGATGCCACTGAAGATACTATAGAAACAGAACCAAATAACGCTATAAAAAACGTTCAAAATCCTAAAACTACCATTAAAAAATCTACCAAAAATTTTCTTTTGGAAGATTTTTTATATATGGATAAGAGCGGCAAAAGAACTGAAAACCTTGAGAGATTATTAAACGCCTTGTAAACAATAAGTCCAAGTAGTACATTGAGTGAAAGGGCATTTTCAATGTCAAGTTTTATAAAAACCAAAGAAAAAAATAGGTATACACCCAAGCACTTAAATTGTATCTTATTTCTTAAATGTTACTTTAGGGAAAACTAAAGATTAAATTAAATAATTTTATATATGTATGTATAATCAAGTGTTTACAAATGAATTGTTATGTTTTGTTTTATTTTGTTAAAATAACAAACTGATCTCAGTAATGTTTTGCATTGTAATTATAATTAAACTAAAAGTTTACTTTTTATAAGTAAAATTGAATTGTTTTCGGTTATTTTTCAATAAAATTTTTTTGTCAAAAATTGTGTTTTAATTTGTTATTTGGCATACATTTGAAAACCGGATTATCCGATTTTTTCTGAATTTCAAAAAAGGCACCCGGTTTTTTTTAAATGCCATTTTTCGAATAATTCGAAACCCGGTTTTCGCAAAAACCCGAATAATTGATCACCCTAATACAGATAGTAAATTTGGAAAGCACAAATGAAGGACTTTAATTTGGTATAAGATTGATCCCCGGAGAATTCTTAGTTTGGGCACAGTGGGTCAAAATGTTAAGACATGGGACAATACTAAATTCCATATATCGCTGTTCTGAAACTCCACTGAAGTATGCAGATAGTAAATTTGGAAAGCACTAATGAAGGACTTTAATTTGGTATAAGTTTGATCCCCGGAGAATTCTTAGTTTGGGCACAGTGGGTCAAAATGTTAAGACATGGGAGAATAAAATATTCCATATATCGCTGTTCTGAAATTCCTCTGAAGTAAACAGATAGTAAATTTGGAAAGCACAAATGAAGGCCTTTAATTTGGTATAAGTTTGGTCCCAGGAGAATTCTTAGTTTGGGCACAGTGGGTCAAAATGTTAAGACATGGGACAATACTAAATTCCATATATCGCTGTTCTGAAATTCCACTGAAGTATGCAGATAGTAAATTTGGAAAGCACTAATGAAGGAC
>OZ008370.1:126472813-126514401 GCA_963931995.1 Phaonia tiefii | reverse complement strand
GATCGAGACGGAAAGGATAAAGCTAGATGCTGGCAATGTCCTAAGAAATTAGGTTGCAGGTGTTCCTCGACCTCTGCACTACTGAACCATTTGAGGAGTGTACATAAAATTGACGCAACAACCAAAGCAGACCGCAACGTAAATGAAGAGGCGGGTCGATCCGTTAAACCAGTTGAAAATTCTTCTATGCTTAAATACGTTTGCAGGAAAGAAACTATTGGTGAGATTTTTTCCCGCTGTGTTGCTGAGGATGGACTTTCTGTGCGTGCACTAAAAAAATCAGAGTGGTGCGGGCTTATTTACAATCAAAACAATTCAAGATGCTGGCTTCTGAGACTAACTACAATATGGGACAAAATATATGATTTCTATCTATCCAAAAAAGATGAGTTAAAGAAACAATTGATTTACTTAAAGCAAAAAAAAACATCGCTTCTCTATTGTGGTCGATGAATAGTCGGATATATCTTACATAGAATACATAAATGTTACTGTGCGAACACTTGATCCCGAAAGCAAATTGTTTGAAATTTTTAACCTCGGTTTGGAGGAGATGAAATTAAAAGGCACAGCTGTTAACGTGGAACAAGTCATGAAACGAAAGTTGGAAGAATTTGGCTTAGATATGCAGCATGACATAGTAGCATCGACCCATGATGGTGCAGCGGTCATTGCGAAATACGGCCGAAGTAATGATTCAGAGTCGCAGCTCTGCATAGATCACCCCATTCATCTCTGTGTTGTTGAGAGCTTTTACAAAAAGAACTGCAATGTGGTCAACAATAACGAAATTGGCAGTGAAGAGGATACTAATGACGATGAAGAATATGATAACGATAATGCTACAAATAATTATTTCGACTTTGTCGATGGATACATGGCTTTAAATGAGAATGTAAGCTCTATTATAAAACGTGTTAGAAAATGCGTTTCAATGTTTAATAAGTCTGCAGAAAAGCAAAAGAATTACAAATGTTTGTAAAAGACCAATTTAATAAAGAGCTTAAACTTATCCATGATGTTAAGCACCGCTGGAATTTTATGGCCAATCTGGTTTCTCAATTTTTAAAATTGCACAAATGTGTGAATCAGACTTTATTGGACTTAGGACTGACACCATTTAGTGAAACTGATATCGCAACTTTGTCTGTGCTTAGTGACAGCCTTAAACCTTTGGAAATGTCTATACAAAAACTTTCTGCAAACTCTTCGACTTTAGCTGATGCTGAAGGTATTTTTAAATTTTTACTTAAACACTTTTCAACAATTCAAAACCAATTATCAGTTAATTTATATGAAATTCTAAAAAGACGTATATCAGAATGACGTGTTCAAACACTGAATACTCTCATTTTGTATTTAAGTACGAGTAAACTCCCAATTAGTGACGCATTTCTAAAATATTCAAGTAAAAATGAAACAAAAGAGTTGGCATCCATTTTGTATTCACGATTATTTACTGAAGAACATGATTCGTTTACAGATTCAAATGACGAAATGATCATTGATGCCACTGAAGATACTATAGAAACAGAACTAAATAACGCTATAAAAAACGTTCAAAATCCTAAAACTACCATTAAAAAATTTACCAAAAATTTTCTTTTGGAAGATTTTTTATATATGGATAAGAGCGGCAAAAGAACTGAAAACCTTGAGAGATTATTAAACGCCTTGTAAACAATAAGTCCAACTAGTACATTGAGTGAAAGGGCATTTTCAATGTCAAGTTTTATAAAAACCAAAGAAAAAAATAGGTATACACCCAAGCACTTAAATTGTATCTTATTTCTTAAATGTTACTTTAGGGAAAACTAAAGATTAAATTAAATAATTTTATATATGTATGTATAATCAAGTGTTTACAAATGAATTGTTATGTTTTGTTTTATTTTGTTAAAATAACAAACTGATCTCAGTAATGTTTTGCATTGTAATTATAATTAAACTAAAAGTTTACTTTTTATAAGTAAAATTGAATTGTTTTCGGTTATTTTTCAATAAAATTTTTTTGTCAAAAATTGTGTTTTAATTTGTTATTTGGCATACATTTGAAAACCGGATTATCCGGTTTTTTCTGAATTTCAAAAAAGGCACCCGGTTTTTTTTAAATGCCATTTTTCGAATAATTCGAAACCCGGTTTTCGCAAAAACCCGAATAATTGATCACCCTAATACAGATAGTAAATTTGGAAAGCACAAATGAAGGACTTTAATTTGGTATAAGATTGATCCCCGGAGAATTCTTAGTTTGGGCACAGTGGGTCAAAATGTTAAGACATGGGACAATACTAAATTCCATATATCGCTGTTCTGAAACTCCACTGAAGTATGCAGATAGTAAATTTGGAAAGCACTAATGAAGGACTTTAATTTGGTATAAGTTTGATCCCCGGAGAATTCTTAGTTTGGGCACAGTGGGTCAAAATGTTAAGACATGGGAGAATAAAATATTCCATATATCGCTGTTCTGAAATTCCTCTGAAGTAAACAGATAGTAAATTTGGAAAGCACAAATGAAGGCCTTTAATTTGGTATAAGTTTGGTCGCAGGAGAATTCTTAGTTTGGGCACAGTGGGTCAAAATGTTAAGACATGGGACAATACTAAATTCCATATATCGCTGTTCTGAAATTCCACTGAAGTATGCAGATAGTAAATTTGGAAAGCACTAATGAAGGACTTTAATTTGGTATAAGTTTGATCGCCGGAGAATTCTTAGTTTGGGCACAGTGGGTCAAAATGTTAAGACATGGGACAATACTAAATTCCATATATCGCTGTTCTGAAATTCCTCTGAAGTATGCAGATAGTAAATTTGGAAAGCACAAATGAAGGACTTTAATTTGGTATAAGTTTGATCCCCGGAGAATTCTTAGTTTGGGCACAGTGGGTCAAAATGTTAAGACATGGGACAATACTAAATTCCATATATCGCTGTTCTGAAATTCCTCTGAAGTATGCAGATAGTAAATTTGGAAAGCACAAATGAAGGACTTTAATTTTGTATAAGTTTGATCCCCGAAGAATTCTTAGTTTGGGCACAGTGGGTCAAAATGTTAAGACATGGGAGAATAAAATATTCCATATATCGCTGTTCTGAAATTCCTCTGAAGTATGCAGATAGTAAATTTGGAAAGCACTAATGAAGGACTTTAATTTGGTATAAGTTTGATCCCCGGAGAATTCTTAGTTTGGGCACAGTGGGTCAAAATGTTAAGACATGGGACAATACTAAATTCCATATATCGCTGTTCTGAAATTTCTCTGAAGTATGGAGATAGTAAATTTGGAAAGCACTAATGAAGGACTTTAATTTGGTATAAGTTTGATCCCCGGAGAATTCTTAGTTTGGGCACAGTGGGTCAAAATGTTAAGACATGGGAGAATAGAATATTCCATATATCGCTGTTCTGAAATTCCTCTGAAGTATGCAGCTAGTAAATTTGGAAAGCACTAATGAAGGACTTTAATTTGGTATAAGTTTGATCCCCGGAGAATTCTTAGTTTGGGCACAGTGGGTCAAAATGTTAAGACATGGGACAATACTAAATTCCATATATCGCTGTTCTGAAATTCCTCTGAAGTATGCAGATAGTAAATTTGGAAAGCACTAATGAAGGACTTTAATTTGGTATAAGTTTGATCCCCGGAGAATTCTTAGTTTGGGCACAGTGGGTCAAAATGTTAAGACATGGGACAATACTAAATTCCATATATCGCTGTTATGAAATTCCACTGAAGTATGCAGATAGTAAATTTGGAAAGCACTAATGAAGGCCTTTAATTTGGTATAAGTTTGGTCCCCGGAGAATTCTTAGTTTGGGCACAGTGGGCCAAATTGTTAAGACATGGGACAATACTAAATTCCATATATCGCTGTTCTGAAATTCCTCTGAAGTATGCAGATAGTAAATTTGGAAAGCACTAATGAAGGACTTTAATTTGGTATAAGTTTGATCCCCGGAGAATTCTTAGTTTGGGCACAGTGGGTCAAAATGTTAAGACATGGGACAATACTAAATTCCATATATCGCTGTTCTGAAATTCCTCTGAAGAATGCAGATAGTAAATTTGGAAAGCACTAGTGAAGGAATTTAATTGGGTGCAAGCTTGATCCCCGGAGAATTCTTAGTTTGGGCACATTGGGTCAAAATGTTAAGACATGTTACAATACTAAATTCCATATATCGCTGTTCTGAAATTCCTCTGAAGTATGCAGATAGTAAATTTGGAAAGCACTAATGAAGGCCTTTAATTTGGTATAAGTTTGGTCCCCGGAGAATTCTTAGTTTGGGCACAGTGGGTCAAATTGTTAAGACATGGGACAATACTAAATTCCATATATCGCTGTTCTGAAATTCCTCTGAAGTATGCAGATAGTAAATTTGGAAAGCACTAATGAAGGCCTTTAATTTGGTATAAGTTTGGTCCCCGGAGAATTCTTAGTTTGGGCACAGTGGGTCAAATTGTTAAGACATGGGACAATACTAAATTCCATATATCGCTGTTCTGAAATTCCTCTGAAGTATGCAGATAGTAAATTTGGAAAGCACTAATGAAGGACTTTAATTTGGTATAAGTTTGATCCCCGGAGAATTCTTAGTTTGGGCACAGTGGGTCAAAATGTTAAGACATGGGACAATACTAAATTCCATATATCGCTGTTCTGAAATTCCTCTGAAGAATGCAGATAGTAAATTTGGAAAGCACTAATGAAGGCCTTTAATTTGGTATAAGTTTGATCCCCGGAGAATTCTTAGTTTGGGCACAGTGGGTCAAAATGTTAAGACATGGGAGAATAAAATATTCCATATATCGCTGTTCTGAAATTCCTCTGAAGTATGCAGATAGTAAATTTGGAAAGCACTAATGAAGGACTTTAATTTGGTATAAGTTTGATCCCCGGAGAATTCTTAGTTTGGGCACAGTGGGTCAAAATGTTAAGACATGGGACAATACTAAATTCCATATATCGCTGTTCTGAAATTCCTCTGAAGTATGCAGATAGTAAATTTGGAAAGCACTAATGAAGGACTTTAATTTGGTATAAGTTTGATCCCCGGAGAATTCTTAGTTTGGGCACAGTGGGTCAAAATGTTAAGACATGGGACAATACTAAATTCCATATATCGCTGTTCTGAAATTCCTCTGAAGTATGCAGATAGTAAATTTGGAAAGCACTAATGAAGGACTTTAATTTGGTATAAGTTTGATCCCCGGAGAATTCTTAGTTTGGGCACAGTGGGTCAAAATGTTAAGACATGGGAGAATAAAATATTCCATATATCGCTGTTCTGCAATTCCTCTTAAGTATGCAGATAGTAAATTTGGAAAGCACTAATGAAGGACTTTAATTGGGTGCAAGTTTGATCCCCGGAGAATTCTTAGTTTGGGCACAGTGGGTCAAAATGTTAAGACATGGGACAATACTAAATTCCATATATCGCTGTTCTGAAATTCCTCTGAAGTATGCAGATAATAAATTTGAAAAGTACTAATGAAAGACTTTAATTGGGTCTAAGTTTGATCCCCGGAGAATTCTTAGTTTGGGCACAGTGGGTCAAAATGTTAAGACATGGGAGAATAAAATATTCCATATATCGCTGTTCTGAAATTCCTCTGAAGTATGTAGATAGTAATTTTGGAAAGCACTAACGAAGGACTTTAATTTGGTATAAGTTTGATCCCCGGAGAATTCTTAGTTTGGGCACAGTGGGTCAAAATGTTAAGACATGGGACAATACTAAATTCCATATATCGCTGTTCTGAAATTCCTCTGAAGTATGCAGATAGTAAATTCGGAAAGCACTAATGAAGGACTTTAATTTGGTATAAGTTTGATCCCCGGAGAATTCTTAGTTTGGGCACAGTGGGTCAAAATGTTAAGACATGGGAGAATAAAATATTCCATATATCGCTGTTGTGAAATTCCTCTGAAGTATGCAGATAGTAAATTTGGAAAGCACAAATGAAGGACTTTAATTTGGTATAAGCTTGATCCCCGGAGAATTCTTAGTTTGGGCACAGTGGGTCAAAATGTTAAGACATGGGACAATACTAAATTCCATATATCGCTGTTATGAAATTCCACTGAAGTATGCAGATAGTAAATTTGGAAAGCACTAATAAAGGCCTTTAATTTGGTATAAGTTTGGTCTCCGGAGAATTCTTAGTTTGGGTACAGTGGGTCAAATTGTTAAGACATGGGACAATACTAAATTCCATATATCGCTGTTCTGAAATTCCTCTGAAGTATGCAGATAGTAAATTTGGAAAGCACTAATGAAGGACTTTAATTTGGTATAAGTTTGATCCCCGGAGAATTCTTACTTTGGGCACAGTGGGTCAAAATGTTAAGACATGGGAGAATAAAATATTCCATATATCGCTGTTCTGAAATTCCTCTGAAGTATGTAGATAGTAAATTTGGAAAGCACTAATGAAGGACTTTAATTTGGTATAAGTTTGATCCCCGGAGAATTCTTAGTTTGGGCACAGTGGGTCAAAATGTTAAGACATGGGACAATACTAAATTCCATATATCGCTGTTCTGAAATTCCTCTGAAGAATGCAGATAGTAAATTTGGAAAGCACTAATGAAGGAATTTAATTGGGTGCAAGTTTGATCCCCGGAGAATTCTTAGTTTGGGCACAGTGGGTCAAAATGTTAAGACATGGGACAATACTAAATTCCATATATCGCTGTTCTGAAATTCCTCTGAAATATAAGTATGGTAAATTTGGAAAGCACTAATAAGGGGCTTTAATGTGGTGTAAGTCTCGTCCGCCAAGAGTCCTTGGTTTGTACACTGTGAAGTGTTCAAAAGTAGAGTAAAGTGCTTAAAGGGAAACGCTTAAAATTATTGTATTCTGAAATTCGTCTGAAACCTCGGAGTAGTATGACTCAAAAGAACATGCTCCTACTTATTGCTAGATATTCATTAAATTGGCGGAGAATCCTTGATTTGGGCTCAAAGTCCTTTCTAAAATTATATACATTGAACTAAAATATAATGCTCGTTGGTCAGCTGTCCCAGATTTGTGCCACTAAGACTGAAAGCTCGTAATGTTTTTTAATACGATTTATTAGATTTATATTTTTTTATTAATTTAATTCGCCAAAAACCTTGTTTATATCAATATACTTCCCTTTCAGGTACTTTAACAGATACCTGTTATCGTCATAACAGCGCTCTGCTAACCAAAGTGGTTTGTGTCTTTGCTAGTTAAATTCGAATTTATCTTCACGCACATATCATTAGCTAGTCAGTTAATAGATAACTTATAGCGCCCTCTTGTATTATCCGCCAAAAACTAACTCATATGTAGTGAGCTAGCTTGTGGTTAACTTAACTTATGCTGAGTGAGTGAGTACTGATTCACTCCGATGACATCGTATGTAAAATCTGAATAGGATTTAACAAGGAAAATGAGCTAGCTTTGGAGTCACCTGTGACTCATCTTAGGCGACCCATTTGATAGCTTAAAGTTAACGAATATAACAATGTATGTATGTACGTGTTCCTGTTGCTTTGCATTCTCTTTGTTTTTTTGTGGGAATAAAACAAAAAGTATTAAGAAAGAAAATAATGACACATGTGCTTGCACTGGTCTTTAAATAATTTTAAGTATTAATATAATTTAAAGGTAACGTCGTCTTATGATTGAACGCTGTTTTTTTATTTTCCAATGTAACATTTACTAATGTGTTCATAGAAATCGAACAGGTACCTTGTAACCAAAAAGGTGTTAACACATCGCCCGTGAGTTCGAACACTCATTGGATTTTTTTAAATGACAGACAAAAAAAAACAATTGTTGCAAATGTTTTCACAAATATTACGAATGTTTTGACAAATACTCCAAGTCATAAAGTAATATACATAGAGTGTGCAACAACAACAACTGTAAGTAAAATTTGAAGTTTTGAAATGACACACAAAAACACCGAGACACCTCAACTAATTTTTAGGTCATAGAATCTAGTGGAATACTCCGTTTTAAAAAGTTAGCTCAAAATAACGAGATATTTCGATTTTAAATTTGTAGTAGATTTAAGGTGATTTTTGTTTTTATTTGAGGGAAAAACCTGAAAAAGCTCTTGTGAAATCATTTTATATATATTTTTTTTCGACAAAATTTAACCGTTGAAATAATAGCGGAATTAGTTTACCTCTTACAATTTAGGGCCACAATAATTATAATAATTTTGGGATTCCGCATTTTGGGATTGGCATCCTTATTACAAACGGATGCTACAACATATATATCAAAGTGTTCACTTTGATAGATGAGTCCCTACCCGCCGCTATAGAAGTTAACACATCAAAAATATAAGCATTTTATTGACCATTTTGAAAAAATAGAAAAATGAGTGACGAAAAATGCAGATCATATTGCGAAAACTTAAACATGTTTTGTTTTGTGTGTGGAAAATTTACACCGAAAAATCATCGACGACAGTTGGTTGAAGATGCCCCCAAAACTTACAATCAGCATTTTTTGGTTACCCCCGCTGAAGAAATGCGAAATGTTGGTCATCCAGCACCTGAATTTACGTGCATCACATGTTTTACTGCATTAAACAAATGGTGGATATTACGGTGATATTCGATGCCATTTGGACTTCCAATGATATGGAGCAATCTAGGGGAACATGATACAGAAAATTGCTACGCGTGCAAGAACGATGTAAATGGTCTCAATCAAAACAGTAAGTTCACTTAGATGGACTATATATGGAATACACAATAATTTATTCTTGTAGACCGATATGGTTTTATATACAAAGGTGTGCCAAGTGCTCACGTACCAGTTCCACACAGTGATGAATTGCCTGTCCCAGTACATCCCAATATAATACTGCGTCCTATGAAGTACAATCACAAACTTCAGCAACATCATTACATCATGCTGATTCTGATTACCTTCAGCCAGTTATACAATATCCATCATTAATTTCGCAGGAACATTTAGATAGAATCGTTTGAAATCTGAAGCTATCTCAAAATAATGCAATGACTTTGGCTTCGGAACTAAGAAGAGTCAACGTGCTGGCACCAGGTGTAAAAGTTACATCTTACAAATACCGGCAAGAACCTTATATGCTTTATTCCATGCTTTCCGAGGACACAGCTTATGCATATTGTCTAGATATTTCCGGTTTAATGAATGAAATGGGAATCTGCAACTATAATGCATCTTTATGGCGTCTTTTCATAGACTCTTCAACCAAAAGCTTAAAAGTATTCTTGCTATTCGAAAACAGCAGCGTTAAACCAGTGCCATTGATACCATGAAATTAATTCTGGAACGCATCAGTTATGACGAACACAATTGGCGTGTAAATTGTGATTTTAAAGTTCTTTCGCTATTAGCTGGAATGCAAACTGGCTATACAAAGTACATGTGTGTTTTTTGTAAATGCAAAATTCCACCAGTATGAAAAGCGAGGTTGGCCAAAACGCGATTCGCAAGTTGTTGGCGAATTTAATGTAATTCGTCCACCATTGATCCCCCTTCAGAAAATAATGCTTCCGGATCTTCATATCAAGCTGGGAGTTGTAAAGAATTTTTTAAAGCGTTTGGTTCGCGTTAACGAAAATGCATTACCATACTTGAAAAGTAACGCTTTTCCAAAATTATCAATTGAAAAATTAAAAGCGGGTAATTTTGTGTAACTAAAAGTGTGTGACTTCAATATATTTTATACCAATTTTTTTAACAGGTGTAGTTAACGGTCCAGATATACAGAAACTTTTAAGGGATACAAGTTTTTCTGAAATGTTAGATGAAACTGAACTAAACGCATGGAACTCAATTCTTGCGGTAATCTTTGCCAAATTCGCACACCAGAGTACCGTAATTATATTGACAACATGATGAAGTCTTTCGACAAACTTGGTGTTAATATATCGTTGAAAATCCACACGTCACATGTACATTTCGATTTTTACGAACGACAATTGTCCACAGAAACAGACGAAACTGGCGAAAAATTTCATCAAACCATACTGGCATTCGAAGACCGTTTCGCTGGAAAAAGAATAGACTCAATGCTTGCTGATTTCTCCTGGTCGATTGCAAAAACTTTAATTTCAAAACTTAATTTCAAAACTTTAAACAAAAAGGAAAAATTTAATAAATCCAAAATAATTTATAAAATCGTCAAAATAAGAGCAAATATAGTTCCATGTCCGCTTGAAAATGGACGTCCATTATTTCTAGAGATAAATTTTGACAAATAAATAAGTGTTTAAAGTTTTTTCAGTCAAATAAAGTCAAAAATCGCCATAAATCTACTAGAAATTTGAAATCGAAATATCTCGTGCTTTCGAGCTAACTTTTCAAAACGGGGTTCACCACTGGATTCTACGATCCAAGATTAGTTTGACGTGTCTCGGCGTTTTGGTGTGTCATTTTCACCTACTTACAGTGTTATGTGTAATATTGTGTTTCTTTTGCATTTGAATCTAAGACTCCTGAAGATTTCATAGACTAAACTTATTCGAGATAATCCAACCCGCTCTTTGTTTTTTGACTGAAATGCATCGAACATCTGTTAGATGGGAATTCTACCGTAAATTCTGCCGCTAAGGTTTGATAAAACAGCTGAAATTGTTATTGTGAATGTGAAATGTATGGATATCATGAAAGCATAAAATTACAAATGGAGTTTTTTCTTCGATGTTCACACAATTTTTTGTAACGACAGGCGTTCGAAACTTCTCGCAGGAAGGGCAAAGTGGACCTTCAGATAAGAGGATGGATGCTATCTAGATGATAGCAAAATAAAGAAATAAATAAAAAAAGTTTCGCATTACTACCAGTGTTCAAAAACCCAAAATTTTTTAAAACCCGGTCTTCGGTTTGTTCTAAAAATCAATTTTACAGGAACCCGGTTTTCCGTTTATTCGGAAAATGAATTTTTCTAGAACCCGGTTTTCGGTTTCTACTTTTGGCAAAAAACCGGTAGAAACGGTTTCTTCCGGTTTTTTTTGCTTTAAATGAAATTAGACATGTAGCACTTACAATACATTTGTTTAGCGACCATTTCACATACTTATTCGTACTTAAAACTCAAAATTTAACAACTCTATTAAAATATGACATTCGTTTTAATTCATATTCAAATTCGAAAGGGATTTTCATGAATGAAAATCTTATTAAGTTTGAACCGTTTATTTATAAAATTACTTTATTTTTTCAATTTGGAAAAAAGTTTGAAAAGCTTAATTAATCCTTAATTAATTTTAACTAATTCTTATTCGTCATAAAATCATTTTGAACAAAAACAAAGTGTGGAAATATTTAAAACTTCATGAAGAATAAAATCAAATTTGAAAATAGAAATCAAGATTTTAATTCCAAAATGTCATTAAAATTCGAAAATCATATCAATTATTATTACATTTTTTAAGGATATTAAAGCGGCATTCAGGTATATTGAAATTTCGCAGTTTTTGAGATTTCGTACGAAATGACAACGAAATCCAGAGATTCTGCGTACTGGAGTATCCATAATTTTTTTTAGATTTCGCTCAAATTTTCAGTGATTAAAGAAAATAAATGTTTGTAAACAAGTTGTTGTAAAATTTGTTGTAATATTGAATATTTGAGAGAGTTTTTCTTTTGCTCTCTTTTACCCGAACTTTACCCAAAAAGTAAAGAAACAAAGCTTTATCTAACTGCGATAATTCCCATAAACATTATCGAATGGTGTCAGGGAATTCTATGGCACAGCTGATCGAAAAGGTACTACGCCGATGATGGAGAATGTGTTTATTGGTACTAGTGACAGCTAAATTATGTTTTATGTTGTTTGCAGTGAACGAAAATATGCATTCCCTTTGATTTCTGTCCGTTTTATGTCCAACGAAAGTGTAAAATTGGTAAAATACATCAGCAAATAAAACTCTATGAAATGGCCTACTACTTCGTCGTCATGAAGAGGCATCGAAGAGGGTAATGGGAACTCTTAAGTATTACTCTATGATAATGTCGATTGTTGAATTTTTTACTACGCTTGCTATTTTATTCGTTTAGGTACATTTTCTGTGTGACGGAATGTTTATGGCTGCGGAATTTCTGTCATTTTGTTTCCCTTTTTGCAAATTGTCACTGGAAATAAGAGACCTAACTAGTGACTAGTGACAATATTTCACAAATTTTGTCTATAGTATTCTGATATGTGACGGAACTGTACGGTTTGTGTACATATGTATGTAACTATATTACTTTTTCTTATGTAAATATTCTTTTAGTCACTATTTATTTTTTGGCATTTTGCGCTGTGAGTTATTAACATTTTCTTCTGGTTACTTGAGCAATGTTGTTAGAGTCATTTCAAAGTACATAGGTTAAATGAATTAAGAGGCGTTTCTGGATTCTGCTTCCTTCTCTTTGTGTTTTGTTTAAAAAATGACGAAAATTTCGTGAAGCGAAAATTACAGGGTTATTATGCCAAAATTATTTCGTATGAAAACAATTGTTTGATAATTATTTGGGACCTAGAATGTTGGCATTTCCATTATTTTAACAAACAACAGTAAAACCACATCAGCGCCTTCGCGTGCTAGACAAGTGACAAGTGAACCCGAAATCAAAAAATGCAATTAATTACAGTAACAGATTTGAATAATACGGTCACTAGCCTAGAATGCTTAGGTGTTGATGAGATGAGTCACAAACTTCGAATCTACAGCGATATGGTAGCGAGATTCTTGCCATTTTGTTTGAGTTCCTGTCATAGATAAAGGAAATAAGTAGATATCGCACAGGCGTTGTCAAGTACTACCACTAGGTGCTGTGTTGTCGTTTTGTAACTTTCATTGACGTTTCTCATAACATTCACTGACGTTTATTCAGCAGTGTGGGACATTTTTTCAACACAATAATAGAACCATTTTCCAGGTAGTGCTATTCGAACAAATAATTTAGCTTTTTTCATGTCGTTGTGTTTCCCACTTTCTAATTCGAATGCATTTTGGTTATGTGCTTTTTTGGTGTACTATTATTGTTGGTATTCGTTTCTGTTGACTTGTATAGCATCGGCCCACTAAACAAAACAAAATCCCTGTTGATATTGCCTACCACACCTTATGTTAGCACCTGTTCTAAATACATCTTGCAATGTATATTTTGTCAGCTCCATCTAGAAAATATCCCATTGAACAAGAAATTTCCCATGGAACGTGCGATATCTAGTTAATTCCTTTATCTATGGTTCTTGTATTAGAAACTTGCGTAGCCGAGCCAAAAACGTGCGTGATCGGAACGGTATGCACGGCAGCTCCCATACACAGCAAACGTAAATAAGAGGTAGGCGGCTGCTTTCTTTTGCTTCCCATTACAAGTGATACCAAGCGCCTATCGCCTTTTCGCAAAATTATTGCCATCACAAAGCGGTAGGTGTCGCCTCAGCTGTTTATTTTTCTGCGTTCATAAACGCCAACAAATTTGTTGCCGGTAGTTGTAAGGTATTTGAGATTTATGATTGAAAAAAATTAAGAAAATCATTGAATTGTGTTTGTTTTATTTTAAAAGGCACTTGAACACTGCTTAAAACCACAAACTATTTGTTTGCATTTGTTTACACTACACACAAAACACCAGTGTGAAAAATTATAGGTGCCCATAAAATCGGACAAATATTTTATGAAAGCAATACTATGAAAAATTGTTAAATGAATATATGGACAAAATAAAATTTAATTTCTAAAAAAAAAAAAAAAATTATGAAAGCAATAAACCTCGAGGTATTAAGAACGAATAAGATGGTATATTTGTATACTGTCTGTTAACATTTTGTTCAATATTGTATCAATTTTGTTGAAGACATTCATTTTGGAGATATATTATTTTATTCTATTTGCACTTCATACTTTTTGAAAACCCTAATGATATTATACATTTGCTCTCGCATGTATTCAACATCTGTTTTGTGCGCATTCACAATCGGACATAAAAGTAACTGCATTTCGGTATTCACAATAGTGTGCTGTCAAGCGCATAGAAATGATAATACACTTTCGATGCACTTGCACTCGCCTATCGCCAAAATGATGGTTGGTTATATATTCATCATCATTTACCTGCCTTGAAATTTTATGTGAGTTCCTTTGTTGTAAAAATGGGAGGGATCAAAATGGTGGCACCCCCTGACCAAATACAAATTTATCATCACATATCAGTATTAAGCAACAGTCACAATGGGAGCGACCATTTTTGATGGTGTTCACAATGGAAGCGATAAAACAGAAAATGCGCTTTCGAACATAAACAGCTGGTTGTCCAAAGAGATTCCAAACTGCTGATCAACTTCTTCCCATACCACATTCCGCTCCACTGTATCCTTATAACCAGTAGAACTAATATTCCATAAGGTCTCATGGCCTTGGACGACTTCAATAAATGAAAAAGTTTCTGCTTCGTTCATATTGAATGAATATAACACCGTAAAATACACAATAATAAACACAACGATTGTAAACATAGAGACAGACACAGAGACTTGTCATTTCATTGTTTACATTTAATAACATATGTAAGGAAAATTCGAAAAACGCGAATGTTGTACCTTTTTTCGAACTAAATGGTTGCTGTAGTTGAAGTAGACCAACTTCAGCGTCAAATGGCAGCAACATTTTTGGGTACAAAACTGAAAGGCACTTATGTGAAATGTTGTGAGAAAGAGCGAGACTGCTGCTTTAGAATTGAACCTTTGTTTGAGATATTTCGTTGTTAGTAATAGTCGAACCAAAAATAACCGAGATAACGACACAGGTTGTGCTACATACAATGCGGCCAAAATTCATAATTTCATTAAATTAAATAATTAGATATGAAACAGGAATTTTTATAGTATCTAATATGAGTGGAACCGGAGTTCACTTATTTAAAGGCACTAAAAATTCCATATTCAGCAGCGTGTATCTTTTGCAATTTGT
Source organism: Phaonia tiefii (assembly GCA_963931995.1). Taxonomy (NCBI): domain Eukaryota; kingdom Metazoa; phylum Arthropoda; class Insecta; order Diptera; family Muscidae; genus Phaonia; species Phaonia tiefii. The sequence continues at coordinate 126,499,451 of OZ008370.1, read as the reverse complement.
AACCGATTGCAGAATTTTAAAATGGAAATGGAAGCTAGACATCTTGAGATATAAAAAAAATCATGACAATAGTTGTTTCTTAACTAAAGAACTTTTTTGAGCAATTTATAAAAAAAAGTCCAAAAATGTGCTATTTTTTTGGTTCACTTGAATTTTTTTTATAAATTGCTCAAAAAAGTTATTTAGTTAAGAAACCACTATTGTCATGATTTGTTTTATATCTTCCATTTCCATTTTAAAATTCTGCAATCGGTTACAAATTGCAATAGATAAAGGCTGCTGAATATGGAATATTTAGTGCCTTTAAATAAGTGAACCGGAGTGTATATTTCGTTGAATCTTTCTAAATCACAACTATGGAAGAAAAAAAAAATTAAGCTGCTCCAAAAAAGAAAAAATTAACGCAGGCATGTAACATCATTATTTGTATTTTTTTATTTTTTTTTTGAGTTATATTACCCGGGATTCGCCTTCAAAATCGCGGAATTTTGTTTCTCATTCTGCAGTGAACCAAATATACAGTCACCCAACTTTTCGAGTGCTAAATTAACCATCGAATGGGATCAGTGTTGCCAATGCCTGGTGCTGAGCCTAAGTTGTTGCAAATTTAATGTGTGTACATATTAATGTTAATGTATTTAATGTTAAGTATAAAATCTTCAGATTTACAATCACGGAACAAAACAAGGTATTGTAACCGATTTGCAAATTGTGTATCTTACCAACAACGTTGCAAGCTAAACATGATCTTTAATTGAGTAATTTCAAAGCTTCTTATGTTGACAGAATGTCATCTGAACAACAACAGGGTTTTATTGCGCCTATAATAGATGGGATAGTAATCTCGATGGTTGGAGATCAAGATGCACTACGTGACAACATTATTCGTCGTCGCGACGGTATAGTACATAGAATATGTGAAACAGACGCTCTCCAATATTCTATTAATTTCCCGATTGCTGGAGATTGATATCACTTTGAAATACAACAAATCAATCCAACAAGCTGTTATGTAAACCGTTGCCTATCTTTTAATTCTACTTGATTTAAACACATGTACTCGTACATGCTATCAACGATTAGTTCCTTCCAAAATCTTCCACATTTCAGATGAGACATCGTGTAAGATAGTCATTCATTTGACCAATCCATTGTTGACATAGTTATATGAGAAAATTGAAACAAAACGTTTGTTGTACAGATGATATCAAGCCAAATTACGATTAGACGACTGCAAAATAATATCAAAATGACATCAATCTGAATGAATTAGGACAAGTCATTATACGGCCAGCAACATTCGCAGGCAGCCCACGTGTTGTGCAATGAAATCTACAAGACCGGGCCGTAGGTTGTGCAATGGTATTGTGCGCGGAGAACGTGGGTTCGATTCCTGCTCTGACCACCTTAAATTACGTTCGACGGCGGTAACCTCTCTTAGTGACGGTGTCACTATCGAGTATTTAGCCATGAGAACGCTTCTCAAAATACCGTTCGGAACCGTAGTAAAATCGTAGGTCCCAATCAGTGACTGTAAAACTAGAACGCGCACGGCCTACCGGTTTCTGAGAAGCTCTCCCTAATCCCTTCATGGGATGTAACGGGAAACTATTTATTTATTTATTTACCAGAGCAACGTGCCGCATGGCTTAATAAGCAGTGATTGTGAACTTTAAATTCAAGAGCTGCTGAGGCATCAGAGCATGATATACATTTCTCATGAACGATTGAACGAAATATGAACAACGCTGAAGTACCTAAAGCTTTTATCATAGCTCACTATGGCTACTGACCCCATCAGACAGGCGCAAAAGACTTTTTGGATCAATTTGTCAAGCGGGTTCTTCAATCCGGGTGCTTTAGGACAAAAGAAGTTGTGTACGAGCTTCTTCAGTGGAAAATGAAGCTGAAGGCTTATAAAGGCCAATTAGTTGAAGAACTGAAGCCGCATGATCATCCGATGCGTTTTTGCTTCGCTAAAGATCGCTTGGCTGAAGATGATCATTATTTTTTTTTATCGAAAAATCGTCTTTGCCGATGAAATTAATTTTCACTTCGGGGGCTATGTTAACAAATAATTTGGGACTCGTAAAACCCACACGTTGTCGAGGAGACGCCAGTGCATCCACAACGAGCGACTATTTGGTGCGGTTTTTGACATTACGGAATGATAGGTGTATTGTTTTTTTTTTGAAAATGGGCAAGGAACCTCAGTTACCCCAATGGCGAGAGATACCGTTCCATGCTCAGCTATTGTTTGCTCTCACAAGTTTAAGAGGATAACGTGGGCGATGTATGGTTTCAACAGGACTGCGCTCCGTGCCACACAGCCAACGTTACATTCGATAATTTGTACACTGTGCCCGAAAACAGCATAACCAGCTGAAACTCGGCAGTCCATTGGCAGCCTCCCAGAAGCAATTTGAACCCGCTATAATATTATCTCTATAGCACCATAAATGATAAGTGTTGCGCAAGCAATCCCGAGTCCATTGAGGAAATACAGATCCATACAATCGAAAATGTACTGAAAATAGGGTTGATCGACTGTTGTACTGTAAAGCGGCGTACGGTAATAACGCCCTAGTGCATAACGCCCAAAACAAACAATGTCATACTGCCCAAAAAACGACGTGTAATTTGTTGTTGTAAAAATTATAGATTTCTTGGGCTGTCTGTCATATTTTTTGGATTTTGCGGCATTATTTTAAAAATTTTCGTTGTCATAATGCCCACATCAAGAAATGTTATAATGTCTAAAATTGGCATAATGCCCAAATTCTAATGGGAAATTAGTCATAAAGCCCAAAAAATTATTTGGGCATTATGACATTTGCATAAAATGAACAATTATTAAAAATCCAAAATACTACAACCGTTAAGCCGGAATCACAATGCGAGCAACATTTTCAATAGGCGTTCGCAATATGTAAGCAACAGTTTACTTCGAATCGAGATGTTTGTTCTAACAGGTGATACCAGTATTACGGTGAATATATCAAGGCTACAATAAAATATATTCTGTTGTCGTGTCAAAGTTAACACAAATGTATGTCTAGAATAAAAGTAAGCCAGTAATTACAAAAACCAAATACATTTGAATTTGATTGTTCATGTAATGAACATTTGCATCATGATTCAAATGTCATAAATGTCACACCCAGGGTTGTATTTTGAATATTAAGAAATGTTAATGTATTTAAACAGATTCTACAGATAAAATTACGTTTTATAATGCATCTTTTAACACAAATGCGTTCAATTTTCATTGATGTTTATACAGCGCCATCTACCGCTTAATAGTATATTATTTATTCGAACAAATATGTTGCTGGAGTAGGAATAGACCAGCTTGTCGCCGCATTCACAATGCAAGCGACAATTTCATTTTCATGCTATCTCGTTCTCACACACAGAATTTCACATAATGGCCTTTCGATTTTTTTTACAAAAATGTAACTCCAATTTGTCGCTGAAGTTGATCTATTTCTACTCCAGCAACATATTTGTTCGAATAAATAATGTACTATTAAGCGGTAGATGGCGCTGTACTTCGAATTTCATTTTCAAACTTAAAAACATCAATGAAAATTGAACCCATTTGTGTTGAAAGACGCATTATGAAACGTTACTTTATCTGTAGAATCTTTTAATACCAAATATGGTTAAATACATTAAAATTTTTTAATATTCGAATTACAACCCTGGATGTGACATTTGTGACATTTGAATCATGATGCAACTAATAGAGGTTGTCTTATAAGAACAACTTAAATGATTTGCTTCTCCTTTTGTTCATTATATGAAGAATCAAATTCAAATGTATTTGGTGTTATAATTTCTGGCTTACTTTTATTCTTGACAAACATTTGTGTTAACTTTGACATGAAAACAAAATATATTTTATTGTTGCCTTGATATATTGGCCGTAATACTGGTATCACCTGTTAGAACAAACATCTCGATTCGAAGTAAACTGTTGCTTGCATTGTGAACGCCTTTTGAAAATGTTGCTTGCATTGTGATTCCGGCTTTATTCTGTAGTTGCGTGTGTCTTGAACCAGAACGGGGAACTATCGACGAGCTCAGTAGGTACGGCCTAACATCATTATTGGTATGGAGTGTTACAAAGAAAAAAACAGAACTAATTGTAACTTCGGAAGATATTACAAAACTTAAATATAACTTTTGTATGTAGAGCGATTTAATAAAAATCGATATTAATTCTTGAACATTTGCGCGGGGTGCAACTCAAGCTTGCAGCATCGCGGCAAGATAATTTGATGTGTCTTATTTTTTTAAATCTTTAAAAAAAACAGGAACGTACAAAATACTAAGACTAGTAGCGAATGCAAAGGACGCCGCAGACATTGTCAACAAAAAGTTAGCTGCAAATCGCAGCATACGTCGTTCAAGGTTATTGAGTCCCTTTACTACACGAAGACAGAAGAACTGATTTTATTTCAAAATATAATTTAAATATATTAAAAACTTTGTTCTCATGATAATACTGTTGTTTACCAAGGGCTTTAGAAATATCATTATGGCCAAAATCCGGCATATCGCCCAAAACTTAAAATGTGGAATGTCATAAACTCAAAAAAAATGTTATAAAATCCAAAACATTTTTGGGCGCTACGGCGTATAATTCGGGATTTGCAACCATCGAGATTTGCTCGGGATTAATTTTGGGCGTTATGCACTTGGGCGTTATTACCGTACGCGCTGTAAAGCAAGTCATGGAAGTCATTGAAAAGATGTTGTTTTTCATTCATACACATATAACATTTTGCTCGCTACGCTCGAACGAGTCGCCAAAATTGGAGCTTCCGAATGGACTGCCTCAGCCGTAGTCGTGGACACCAGTTACATGATATCATTTTCAAACAGTAAATGCCTTAATTTGTTCATTTAACCGATAATACAAATTATGAGTTCACTTTCAAATTTATGTGTTTTATTTTACATTATAAATCGAACCTCACGATGAGCCACCCGATATATACATATATACATAATGGCGTTTTATCGAGTTTTTTCGAACAATTTTAGTTATAGGGTTTCTGTAAAGAAAAAAGTGTAGCCGTATTAAAGACATCCATTAGTAAAAAAAATAATATTTTGTGATTGCCGGCACCGTTTCCGAGTTATAACAATTTTATATTTCTAAAATGCGTATATTTTTATATCTCTAAATTTGTAGGGATATATTTTTATTTCCGATTGAAAACAAAATGGGATTTAAATTATTCACAACAACGCACGGTAAATGCATAGAGTAAACTCATACTAGAGAGAATATTTGGCTCATCTGACGTTTCCTTTCACACTCTTCTTGATGCGGTCGGTGTGATAGAGAGATGTTTGATGAAAAGTGACATCACCAGGTGGAATTAAAATAACTTCTTGCTTTAATTTTTCATGTCGTTTTGGTGAAAAACTGTGAAATTTAAATGTGTTTTAAACTTTTGTGTTGTCTGTCATAGATATCATACATTTGTGTTGTATTTAACACAATAATCTTAAAACACAAAACGTAATGCCGTTGTTGTTATTTTGTTCGTTGTTTTGAACCATTGCCTCTATCTGGTATTAGTAAAGCAATTATTTTCAACAACGAACGTTAATATCACACCAGGGGAAATGTCATAAATTTGGTGAGAGAACTATTAGGTCTACTATAAGTATTAGTCTGTGGGTAAATGTTGTACATTTTGATCATGGTAGAATTGTCTACACGCATAGTCGTTTAGACAGGTGGTTAATGTTTTCCATGCCATATTCCATTTCTCTTGTCAAAATCAAGCTTTTTTGGTTAGCTACTTTTTTGCATTCTTGTATTGTTGGTACATATTTGTGTAGAGTTTGACAACTGAAACGAATGAACGAACCTAAAATGTCTGTTGTTCCTGCTTACAACTACACAACATCTGTTTTTACCATGTATTTGTTGGCACTGGCTACAAACCTATTGCCGTATCGCATTTTGTTCACCCATTACAGCAAATGTTGCCACATTTCGTAGTGTTAAGTGTGGATCGTTTAATTTCGAAAATCGTAAGTGGCAATAGCTTAATGGAATATAAAAAACAGCCTTGCTATATGTTATGTTTTCACTTTTAATTTTATATAGTTCTTTATATATAATATCATAGAAAAATTGTTGTTTTTGTTTTAATAAAATTGAATTAAAAATACACAATATGCGCCCGTGTTCTGCATTCCGAATTATTGTGAAAGTGAATTTTTTTCACAAAAATTGTGTTCTTGACGTTTATTTTGACAAGAAATTTTGTGAAATTGTTTCACAATCAAATGTGGTTGTGAAAGTAAAAGTAAATAACATTTTCTGTATCAAAAATATAACGTAAAAAAGAACATTACAGAATGGAAGCCGATAATGTTTTTTCTTAACTTGGTTGTTCAAAAGTGAAAGTTTATCAAGTGTTTATGCACATGATATAGATATCATTGGGCGCACAATTAGAGAAGTTACTGCGGTTTTTTCGAGAATTGAGAAGGAGTCAGCAAAAGTGGGTCTGACGGTAAATGAGGACAAGGCAAAATTAATGGTTTCAACGAACAGGGCCTCCACGCGATTAGACCAAAGCGTGAATGTTGATAACCGTTATAACTTCGAGGTAGTGGACGAATTTATATACCTCGGATCTGCCGTGAACAAAAACAATAACGTCAGCCTTGAGATCAAGCTCAGAATTATGCTTGCGAATAGATATTATTTTGGGCTAAGCCAGCACTTTGGAGATAAAGCCCTCTCTCGAGTAACAAAAGTCCAGCTGTACCAGACTCTGATTCAACCTGTCTTGCTTTATGGCGCAGAATCCTGGGTTCTATCGCGAGCAGACGAAACATCTGTAGGAATCTTCGAGAGAAAAATACTCCGAAAAATTTATGGGCCTATAGTGCACAACGGCGAGTATCGGCGACGCATGAATCATGAGCTGTATGAGCTTTATCCTGACATTGACATAGTTAAGCGGATCAAGATAACGCGATTGCGCTGGCTAGGCCATGTCAGTAGAATGGATGAAGATGAACCAGCGCGAAGGGTTTTCGAAACCGAACTCGAAGGAAGACGAAAAATAGGAAGACCATGACTCCGCTGGAGGGATCAGGTTGACGAATCCCTGCGTACACTTGGTATTGCCAACTGGGGAGATAAAGTAAAAGATCGAACTGGTTGGCGAAATATGTTATCTTCGTTTTGTAAGGTCCCTGACCCCCCGGGGTTGTCCGAGACCGGATAAGTAAGTAAGTAAGATCTAAAAAATATATTCCAGGAAATAGGCTTATCTAATTTTTTCTGATTTTGTGATAGACGTGAAGATAACTTAGGAACAAAGATACGTAAGACAAGAATGAAAAAACTATTATTCTAGAAGAATCTAGGTTAAAAGCATAGATAAAGGAAATATGTAAGTAGATATCGCACGCACAGGCGTTGTCAAGTACTGCCACTAGGTGCTGTGTTGTTGTTTTGTAACTTCCATTGACGTCTCTCATAACATTCACTGACGTTTATTCAACAGTGTGGGACATTTTGTCAATACAAAAATAGAATCATTTTCCAGGTTGTGCTATTCGAGCAAATAATTTAGTTTTTTTCATGTCGTTGTGTTCCCACTTTCTAATTCAAATGCATTTTGGTTATGTGCTTGTTTGGTGTACTGTTATTGTTTGTATTCGTTTATGTTGACTTGTACAGCATCAGCCCACTAAACAAAACAAAATGCTTGTTGATGTTGCCTACCACACGTATTGTTAGCACCTGTCCTAAATACATCTTGTAAGGTATATTTTGTTTGGGATCAAACGTTGTAATTATTGCATTCAGCTCCATCTAGAAAATATCCCATTGAACAAGAAATTTCCCACGGCATGTGCGATATCTAGTTAATTCCTTTATCTATGGTTAGAATTATCTTGTTTAATGGGACATTTTCTAGATGAAGCTGAAGGCTGAACATTTGATCCCAAACAAAATATACCTTGCAAAATGTATGTAGGTAGCCGCCGGTGGTGCAAATGTAGTGTGCGCGGCTCTTGTGCATGAGGACGTGGGTTCGACCCTACTCTGACCACCTTAAATTTCTTTCGACGGCGGTCACCTCGCTTAGTGACGGCGACACTATCGAGTATTTAGCCATGAAAAAGCTTCTCAAAATACCGTTCGGAACCGGTGTAAAACTGTAGGTCCCAATCAGTGAGTTTAAAACTAGAACGCACACAGCTCACTGGTTGTGAGAAGCTCTCCCTAATCCCTTCATGGGATGTAACGGGAAACCATTTATTTTCAACAGGGATTTTGTTTTTGTTTTGTGGTGCGTTTCTCTCAAATTCAACTCAAACGAGCACCAACGTAAGAGTAAACAAACAGATATATAATCAAAATAACATAATTTGAACTTGAAAGTGGGGAGCACAACGACATAAAAAATCTAAGTTAGTTGTTCGAATATTATAACTTGGAAAATGCTAATTTTTTTGAATGTATCAAATTTTCCACAGAGTTGAATAAACGTCGATGAATGTTATGAGAAACTTCAATGAGAGTTTCAAAACGACAACACAGCACCTAGTGGTAGTTATAAAAAAGTATCATTTTCCAGCTTGTGCTATTTGAACAAGAAACTTAACTAACAAAACTTCAAACTTACTTAAACCAAAATCCCTGTTGATCTTGCCCACACACCTATTGTTATCACCTGTTCTAAATACATCTTGCAAGGTATATTTGTGTTTGGGATCAAACGTTTTAATTATTCCATTCTGCTCCATCTAGAAAATATATCATTGCACAACAAATTATCCACGGAATGTGCGATATCTAGTTAATTAATTCCTTTATCTATGGTTAGAAGCTTTACTATTTCTATGCGTTTGTGTTTTGTCGCTAGAGTATGATCAGATTAATAGTACTTTTCGAAAGCTTTGTTTTCATGCTTTGTTTTGAATTGCTACCAGGGTGCGCGGAAATCTAGACTTGACAATGGAAAGCTTTTGAATAAACTTTTTCCATTTTCTGTACGTGGGTGCGTGTTTTTATTGGAGTTGATAGGAAAAGGAACCAAAATAAATGCTTGCAATTTTGTTTCCTCCATTGCCATTTGTTTTATTGGATTTTAACTTAAATGTGAAATGTAAAGTTTTTGTTAGGACTTACCTTGTAAGATCGCAATTTATTTAACAGTTTACAGTTTGACGAATTTCATTGTTTTTACATTTACTCTAATGACCAAACACATCATTACATTCCGCCTCCCACGACAACGAAACCGAGCAACGCAGTGCAACAAACACAATCGTACGACAACAATTGAAACGAGTAACATGAACAAATGACTAGCGACAAGTAAGAGAATCTCTAACACGGTCCATTAGTAAAGCAAAAAAACAAAATTTACCGGTACGACTAACACGTCTCACAGATTCCACGAAAAGAATTGGAAGTCTATGCAGATCATAAGAATGAACTTATTTTTTTAATGCCTCATTAGCTTCAACACAAATGTATTGATTAAAAACATTTAGCCGACAACTCGCGAAACTTACGGAAGAAATGTGTTCGAGCGAACGCACGGGAAGTTAAAGCATAACTGAGGATATTGTGTACAAAATTCAAATAAGTAAGAGATTAGCAAAAAGCTCTTTGGATCGATGGCTCGTCGGTTTATTCCACACTCTCTTATAAATATTACCATTTCTCCAAATCATAGTAAAATATGGTCAATCAGTGTTGCCAGGAGCAGTAAAAGAAGTGATGCTAAATGACAAAAAAAAAATTCAAAATGGAAAGAAGCAAAAAAAAGCTCAGTTTTGTTTCAAAAATGTTGTTTTTATATGGAACAGCAGTTCCGACGATATATCAGAAAGCTCTTGGTGTGATTTTTAAGACCATTTACATCACTTGTCAGTCGTAAGTCTAGGAGGCCCATAACTGTTGGAGAAACAATGCAAATCATAACTACGTGCTTGTGCTTTTGATATTACAGATTTGAAAAAAATACTGTATATAAAGGATGTTTCAACAGTTTTATAATTTCGGTATGTCCACGTTTTTGGTATTACTAAAAGTCTGAATCCAATTTCTGACATGTTTTTTACTTTGACGCGATGGTACCTTAAGCTACAGTTATCTTTGATTATCCTAAAAAAACTATCGTAGTTTGTATTTAGTTAAAAGTATAAACAGTTTATAAGTATAAAATTTAAGAAATTTAGAGTGAAATCTTAACGGTGTGAACAAATTATGCCTTTTTCATACTTTTGTATTCATTTGCTTCTATATTAAATTGGAAGTACCCTAAACCGAATGTGCAATTTACATTGTTTCCAAACAATGTTGCTACATACATCAAAAAAATCAATGAGAATTTTTTTTAATCACAAGCTATTTATTATGAAAAATAAAAAACCTTCACCTTTGCAAATTTGGAAACATGTAATTTTTCAAATAACAACACTAACAGTTTTTAACCTTTTTTGTTTATTTGTTTCTCAGTTTTCAAGTTTTGTGAATGCTTCGGAAGATAGCAAAACGAGGCAAGAGAATGCATTGAAAATATGTTTCGTTTCTCATCCTTTGGTGTGTTTTGGAGTTTTTTAATATGCATTGGACTTTAATTTCCATTACAATGACAATTAAAATATGTTGAATTTCCATTTGCTCAGGCATTGCAAATGCATGTTGTGGAATCGAATGCCAATTATAGTGGAACATGCGAATGCATTTAATTATTTTGAATTTATTTGAATGTGGCTGTGTACAATTTCAAATTCATAAGCCTGTACATATATTTATAAACCAAGACTGCCAAATATGGAAGAAATTCTTTTTAAATGCCAAAGAAATATCCATTTTTTGAATTTAGAGTTGTAGAGCTGATTCAAATTAAACTAGAAATTTGAGATGAGCGATATTTTGTGGGGGCGGCGATTTGATAACAGTGATTGAAAAATCACAGCTACTGATAAAAGTAGCCGTTACTTTCAATGTCGGTCTTTCACTGTTGTCGTTCTATTATTGGTCCATGGCGCAGAATGCTTGGCCTTATCACAAGCAGACGAAACAACTCTAAGAGTCTTCGAGAGAAAAGTACTAAGAAAAATGAATGTAAAGGTGAAGCGCACAACGGCGAGTATCGGCGACGCATGAGCCATGATCTGTATGAACTATGTGTATCCCGACATTGACATAGTTAGAAATATAAATGCAAGTTGTCAAGAAGAAATGAAGTTCTTAAGAAATATGTACTCTGCGATTCCTTGGAATTGAGTTACACCAATTTCTCTAACGGGAAGCGGAAAATGGCAAAAATATACAAAATACTTTAGATATTTGTTAACGTTTTGTTATTTTATAGAGTACTAGCTGACCCGGCAGACGTTGTCCTGCATAATATTTCAAGCGATTTGTATGGGAGGTACCACGCCTCTTTGTCCAATTGGACCAAATAGTAAATCTAAACCACCCAGGGCGCCAACCAAACACATACAAAAAAATGTATTCAAATCGGTCCAGAAGTTTAGGAGGAGTTCAGTCACAAACACACGTGTAGTAAAATTATATACATATATAAAGAATTAGTACGATGCTCTGAAAGGCATGTAAGAAAAAATATAAAAACAGGAACGAGGCACATTGTCGTCGAAGGTTGCAGTGCTAAGTTTCAAACTACTACTTAGGATTTATTGAAGTAAAATCAAAACTAAACAATACCAGTAAATAAAACAAAATTGTGATGATCAGGGATATCACGTTCATGTACTTTCATAATGTTATAGTTTGGTTGACGGCCTAATCAAACACCATTCATTTGACGGACGCATTGTTTTATCAAAAGTACTACTGTATTACTGACGTTAGTTCTTTTTCGAGAAATATAAATTTAACGCGTTTATAAAATTGCGCGAAGAATTTAACAAAGATTTAAGCCGCCCGCATTCACGATGCCGACGACATTTTATAAGTCAAGCTCTGTGGTTCTCACTCATGGCATACACACAATGGCCTTTTGTTCTCTTTACAAAAATGTAGTTGAGCTTTGCCGGAGAAATTGATCGAAATCAGGGTCCATCATAAAGAGAGCCAGCTTAAAAATGTGTGTGTAGTGGTCAGTGTATTTTGAGTGCACTGGGAGAAATTTCGTGCTACATATGTGTAATAGTTTTAGATAAACACAAATGAGTTCTTATAAATAAAAATTTAACGCAAGTATGAGTAAATTTTTGATTGTATGAAAATATGAATGAGTGTACGTTTGAATATGTGAATTTATGAATATAGCAGTTTAAGTTAAATCAGTTGAAGAAAATAATTAAATTATCTTCACAAATAATTATTTTCTTCAAACATTTTTCGAATATACATATTTAAATTACAATACATGTAGATATTTAAATTACATATTTAAAATATAATAATTACAAAAACAAAAAAAGTTTTTCCCACTCTACTTTCCACAATAAGCGAAAAATATTCCAAGTGTACTGAAAATATTTTGTTTTCTCATTAAAGCTTGAGAGCTGGCATACAATATTAATGTGTTTTGTTTTTACAAACACATAGCGACACCGACCTGCTTTAATGAAAGCTATCATACAACTGAATGAAAATTATAGTTTTTACCACCGAGTAATACTTTAAGAGTGTGCACTAGTTGATTTTTGTACTAACGAGTTCCGAGACCTACGAGGAAAACATATAGAGAATGAGAGCAATCTTTAATTTTAAAAATGTTCGTGTTAATTAGGATCTACACAAATATCTTTACTCTAACACTTCATTACATTTTGATTTTTTTCACTGAATATCCCTTTTTTTAATCGATTTAGATTGCAAAATTTACTCCCAGTTGATATGTTTTGTATTTCTGGCTTGACACTCGGCGGCAGAAGTTTTAAAATCACACCCCGCAACCCAGTCCCTATCAACGAGTCTTCTTTGATAGCACATTCTCTATTTGTTCTCCAAGTACTAAATGGATGAGCTGTCTCATCGGTACCCCTTGGTTTTTACGCTCTTTGCACAGAGTTTCGTTAACAGTCGTGTTGTGTACGTGTAAAAAGCCGATCGCGTTCGGCCCCTGGGGCAATAGCATGATAACCACTGATCTATGTAAATACTTCTACTCCAGCAACAATTTTCTTCCAATCAAGTCACATAATAGATGACCAGATGGCGCTTTACCTTGAATTCCATTTCAAAGCTAAGAAATATCAATGCAAGTTGAAACCAATTATAATGTATTTCAAATAATTAAATATTTTTTTAATTTAAAATACAACCATGAATGTAGCAATCGAAGTAAAGTGTTGCTTGCATTGCTATACCGACATTAAAGTTCTAAGTCAATAATGTGGCGAATTAAATTTTAAAACGCAAATAGCTTTTCTCTGTATACTCGTATAATACCCTGTGGCCCACTTCGTTGTCATTGCCGGGTAGCAACAGTTTAGAAAATAAATATCCCATTTTTTATTTAAAGACACTGAGAAAACGATTTCAGCTTAAAAGTTATTTAAAATTCGCTTTAATTAAATATCGACTGTCTCAACTTTGGAAAGTCCAGTATTTGTGGCAAAATATCAAAAAAAGAACCGATATATGACACATAGTTTACAATAAGCCTGTTTTTTTATTCCCTTCTAAACTAATTTTTCGACGACTTTGTATGGGGAACGAAGCGATATTAAGCGATTTTAAGCTGCACTCCATACAAAGTCGTCGAAATATTAGTTTAGCAGGGAATAAAAAACCAAGCCTATTATATGTGTAGGTAATCGTGCAATTGATAGCGAAATTTCGATTATTTTCCCTCACTCAAACTACAAAATGTACACGATTGGAATTGGACAAGTTTTGCTCGTTTTAAATAGTCAGACCCCATGGCGAGCCAGTGCGTTCCCTTATTAATCAGGTGACGTGCAAAGACGATCTAGAATTAGACAACCAGAAGATGTGCGCAATTTGGCAACCCTGGTAAAAGATAACCAAAATGTGCCAGATATTCACTCAAACACATTTCTCTCTCGTATTATACCTCGATTATTCCATACTTTTTGCATGGTTTATGAAATTTTATTTCAACACGGTTCGAATTTGTATAGTTACATACAATAACACTATCAAAAAGCCGCTTGTGTATTCAAATATTCAATGAAGAGAGTAAGAGAGAGGGCAGATAAGTGCTAGGGTTTCACTCGATTTGTTTGTTGGCATTAGAGTGAAGAGAAATTTTGACTCTCTATTTGTACATCGTTTTTGTGACGTTGTCACACAGCTGATACTTTCACACAGTGCACGCAGTGATGTAAAACTATCTGCACAAATTTATTCAACTGAAAATGTTCCCCAATGCAAACGTACAAGGATAATAAAAAAAACAAAATTAATAAAGGCAGTCTATGCACAAATCAAATGATAATCTGAATAGATGCTTTTTTGCTCTAAAGAAATTTCTGTTCTCTTAACACAAATCCATTGATCTTTTATCTTACATATCCATTGAAATTTACAGCCTTATCCACGATCTCGAAAGAAAACCTAAGTAACGAAACACAGTCCCGCACTTTCGTTCTTATCCCGGCTTTAAATGTTACTGTGTGGTTGTGTGTTTACAAAATCGGAACCCACTAACTATTTTCGCTATTATCTATGCGAACGAAATTGTCAAAACCAGACACTAGTCTTTTGGTTGTCGGATAGCTGGAAATCTAAAAAAGCTTGAAACGAAAAGAATTTGAATAGGATTCAATGGACGAATCACAATGGACAGAAAATAACGTCATTATAATAGCATTTTTATTAAAATTATTTCCATTTCAGCATAAAAACACCAACTTTGCAGCACCATCAGCACCTACTGATACTGGTTACTCGTACTCTTCTCTCTCGCTTCGCAATTAAACGGCAAACATCATTTTTATGTTATTGCTTTGAACAACAACCACACAAACACACGTTAAACAATGCGAAGAAGTCGAAAGATAGTGGACTGAATTTTCAGCGAAAGTGAGTGACTGGTTTCGTTAATTTAGTTTTTGAGGGGGAGGGTGTAAGTGGGGTCCGAAATTGCTCTGAATTGTGTATTCTTGTTAGTGGTTACCAAATCAGCTGTTTGTCGCATAGAAAGAAAGCAAACGTTAACCTTCGACATCGTGGATTAAGCCGCATTCACAATGCAAGCGACAATTCCGTTTTTATGCTATCTCGTTCTCACACACACAATTTCACATAATGGCCTTTCGTTTTTTTTTACAAAAATGTAACTCCAATTTGTCGCTGAAGTTGATCTATTCCTACTCCAGCAACATATTCGGTCGAATAAAAAATGGAAATCAAATCAAATCAAATTTGTCACAGAAGTAGGTTCTACTTCTACTTCAAATTGGAATTTGTTCGAATCAGTTTATTCTACTGACCGCTAGAGGTGCTCTACTTCGAATTTTGTTTTAAAACTTGAAAGTATGAATGAAAATGTAAACATTTTGTATCAAAACAAACATTTTAATAACTAATATTATCTGTAGAATCTGTCAATAACAATAATTTCACATATAATTATAATTTTTTATTACCAAGAATACAACACTGTCGCTGGCTTTCGAACAAATCAGCTGATGCAAATGTGAAATGTGTAGTTGTTTGTAGTAAGTGTAGTTCGCGCCAATTTTATTAATAAACAAAAGAAAAAAGTTTAAAAAAAGCTGAAATTTTCAGGTATATCGAAACCGTCCACGGCCATGACATATTATGGAACATAAGTTTCTAAACATTTCTATAGAAAAATTTTAAAACATTTCTATAGAAAAATTTCAAAACTTTTCTATAGAAAAATTTGAGACCATTTCTATAGAAAAATTTCAAAAAATTTCTATAGAATAATTTTAAAACAATTCTATAGAAAAATTTTAAAAGATTTCTATAAAATTTTACAATTTTTCTATAGAAAAATTTTAAAACATTTCTATAGAAAAATGTTAAAACTTTGCTAAAGAAAAATTTAAAAACTAGAGGCGCTCTACTTTTTAAAACTCTTCTATAGAAAAATTTGAAAAGTTTTCTAAAGAAAAACACAACACTTTTTGCTCCGGGTAGTGGTACAAATCTGAGGTCCGTGTCTCACATTTAATTTTTATATTTTTTACTGTTTGCTTTTTCGTTTGTATTGCAATTCTCAATGGTTTTCAAATATGTATACTGCTGTCAGCTGTTTTTTCGAACTTATTCGATCAAATTTGTTGCTTGCATTGTGAACGCCTGTTGAATTTGTTGCTATCATTGTGAACGAGCCTTAAGGCTGTTAGTATTTCAATACGTTTGTGTTTTAGCGCTAGAGTATGATCAGATTAATAGAACTTTTCAAAAGCTTTGTTTTGATGCAGTGAATTGCTACCAGAGAGCGCGGAAATCTAGTTTCGACAATTGAAAGCTTTTGAATAAACTTTTTTCATTTTCTGTATGTGCGTGTTATTAATGGAGTTGATAGGAAAAGGAACCAAAAATTATTCTTATTTTGTTTCCTCCATTGCCATTTGTTTTGTTTGATTAGAACTTATATGTTTACACCAGACTTGAAAATTGTAGTTTTTGTTAAGACTTACCTTGTATTAATTTGAAGATCGCAATTTATTTAAGTTTCCAGTTTGACGAATTTGACTGTTTTTACATTTACTTTAATGACCAAACACATCACAACATTCTGACACCCACGACACCGAAACCGAAACCGAGCAACGCAGTGCAACAAACACAATCGTACGATAACAACAAAAATGAGTAACTGAACAAATCACTACCGACATTAGTTCATACCATTAGTTCATACGCGAAATGCAAAAAAACACAAACAATTTACCGGTACGACGAAAACGTCACATATATAAATTTATATATACATAAATAAATTTATTAAATACATACACTTATCCGACAACTCGCGAAACTTACGGAAGGAACGTGGTCGAGCGAACGCACGAGAAGTTAAAACATAACTGAGGATATTGTGCAATGCAGAAAATGCAATTAAGCAAGAGATTAGCAAAAAGCTCTTTGGATCGATGGCTCGTCGGTTTGTTCCACTCTCTCTTATTGTATGTACCATTCATAGTAAAATTATGGTCATAGTAAAATTATGGTCAAAGCAGGGTTGCCAGGGGCAGTCAAAAATGTAATGCTAAATGACAAAAAAAAATCAAAATGGAAAGAAATTACATATGCAAAAAAAACCAAACAATCTTGCAAAATGAAAAACACATTATGCCAAAATCAAACGAAATTACGTTTTTATATCTTTGACGTTTGGGAATAAGGTCTTAAGTCAGAAACTGTAGTTTTTCGTAATTTTAAATTGAAAATTATTTATATATGCAATTTTCTGACTTATTGCCTAAAGAGCAAATGATTACGATTGGATGGAGTTGTGCTAGATTTAAGTTATTAATACCAAACGAAAGAGAAAAAAAAATTGAGTTAAACCCAATCAAAAACCCAAAATGCATTTTTTTGACTTAAGACCTTATTCCCAAACGTCAAAGATATATTTGCGCATGTTCATGTTAATTAGTACTACCGACTACATATTGGTATATAATACAGTTTTAAAATGTATTATAATATAAACTTAGAGATGTTTATTTTTGATACAAAACTGCCACGAAAACATTAAAACAAAAAATCAGTTTTGTTTCAAAAATGTTTCTTTTATATGAAGCTGCACTTCCGACGATATATCAGAATGCTCTTGGTGTGATTTTTAAGACCCTTTACAACACTTGTCAGTAGTAAGTCTAGGAGGCCCATAACTGTTGGAGAAACAATCCAAATCATAACTACGTGCTTGTGCTTTTGATATTACAGATTTGAAAAAAATTACTGTATAAAAAGGATGTTTCAATAGTTTTATAATTTCGGTATGTCCACGTTTTTGGTATTACTAAAAGTCTGAATCCAATTTCTGACATGTTTTTTAGTTTCATGCGATGGCATCGCAGTTATCATTGATTATCCTGAAAAAAGTATCGTAGTTTTTATTTTGTTAAAAGTATAAACTGTTTATAAGTATAAAATTTAAGAAATTTACAGTGAAATCTAAATTATACCATTTTCATACTTTTGTATTCATTTGCTTCTATATTAAATTGGAAGTACCCAAAACCGCATGTGCAATTTACATTGTTTCCAAGCAAAGTTGCTACAGAGGTACATCAAAAAAAAACCAAGCGGAAATTGTTATTGGGGAAGTGTCTACTTGCGGAATGTATTATTTAATTACCAGATATTTATTAGAAACATAAAAAATCTTTACCTTTGCAAATTTGGAAACATATAATTTTTCAGATAACAACATTAACAGTTTTTAACCTTTTTTACTAAACGAATAGAGGTCATACACTATGAATACATGTTTTGTACGAAATGTAATGTAAAAACTGTGAAATAAGTTTTGTTAATGGTTCGGAATATTTCGGCCGTTTGACACACGAGGCAAGAGAATGTATGGAAAATATGTTTTGTTTCTCAGCCTTTGGTATCTAATAAAAATGCAAAAGAGTTACCATTGTTCGCAATGGCAATTAAACAATTTTATTTTTCTATTTGCTCCGGCATTGCAAATGCATGTTGTGGAATCGGATGCCAATTGTAGAGGAACATACGAATGCATTTTATTATTTTGAATTTGTTTGAATGCGACTGTGTAAACTTTCAAATTCATAAACTTGTACATATAATATATTTATAAACCAAGACTGTCAAATATGGAAAAAATTCTTTTTAAATACGTACAATTGCCAAAGATACCCAGGAAAAAAAGAGTATACCAAGAAGTAGAATTTGCACCACAACTCCTTGGTAAGATGTAGTGCTAATTTAGGTGCAGAAATACTTCTTTTAATATTGCGTTGTCCAATGCAGCACTACTTCTTGTTTGACTGTTTAGAAGTGCAGTTAATGCTAAAATTTTTATGCTATATTTCGTCCGCAAACGAGCAACCAAAACTATTATTTCAACAATTTGTACATTTCTTGTCATTTGAAACTTGGCAAGAAGTGATATGCTATTAAAGAGTTCTGACTTTAAGCAACAACTTTAGGGTTTAACTAATTATTTTATTAAAAAAGAAATGAAATGACCATCAATTTGAAAGAAAGTAAATAAAATTTAAATACTGGTAATATATTTAGGCATCTTTGTACTTGCCCACTATCCCTTTAGCTCTTTAATAAATTTGCATCATAATACTCATAATGGATGTGATGCAAATGTATATTTTTCGAAGTTGTTATTGATCAGCGTCAACATTGCATTAAATATGCACATAGTGTTGCAGAAGATGTACAAAAATAATAACATCTACTAGAACTACTTCATTTTATTTTTGCTGGGTATATCCATTTTTTGAATTTAGAGTTGCAGAGCTGATTCAAATTAAACTATAAATTTGAGATGAGCGATATTTTGTGGGGGCGGCGATTTGATAACAGTGATTAAATAATCACAGCTACTGATAAAAGTAGCCGTTACTTTCAATGTCGTTCATTCACTGTTGTCGTTCTATTATTATTGGTCCATGGCGCAGAATGGTTCGCAAGCAGACGAAACAACTCTAATAGCCTGTTTTTGTAACTAATTTTTCGATCATTCGTACGTCAAATGGCAAACGAATACAATTTTTGGTTTTTACACTTCTTATTTTGAGTGGAAACAAAGCCAGCTTTTTTTGCTGAAAAGTTTTGGTTCGACAAACTCAAACACGGGCGAAACAAAATATCAAACTGGGCGATCAAAAAATATCAATTGTTGAATTGTAACGTTCGCAGAAAAAAAATTGTCTTTAAAAATGGATATTTCTACCAAAAAAAATTTAAGTGCCTGCAGATTATAACATTATAAACATTTATTTACGTTGCAATTTAAAAATTTTTGAATTAAAAAAACGACGCCTGGTCAGTTTCGGATCTTGGTGGAATCGACGGACGAATTCCCAGAACTAGCTACTTCATGCCCGGTTTTTGGAAAATCAAAAGCAGAAATTGAAGCCAAGTGGGATGTTGTGGCTCAAAACGTAAATGCAGCTGGACCTCCGATGCGAAATGGATCTGATTGGAAGAAGGTACATACGTTGATATATGCTTATTTTAGTCACAGTATTTAAAATGTTAAGGTTTTATATATGGGCAGACATGAAATGCCGAACAAAGGCTAAAATATCCGAAAACGCAAAACATATGAAAGGCACAGGTGAGGGACCTTCCTACCAAAACGCTCTAACCGATTTGGAGAAAGACATCAACAGAATATGCCAACTTTCTGTAGCTGCAACCCCCGATGGAGAATCATTCGGTAGAAAGTCTTGCGCAAATAGGAAGGAGCCGCTTGTTTTGGAGCTAACGCCACCCAGGCGTTCAAATATCGTGGCTGTTGTGACTCCCACATCTTCGTCACAAAATATATCATCACTTTCAGCAGTACAACTGTCGCCTGATATACCAACTACCACACAAGGGACATCAACCCCTATCACAGTTATGTCCAAAGCATACAATTGCAGAAAAGCCTCTACTCAAAAAACACACAAAAAACGAAAGATGAATGAAAATGTCGTGGAAGAAAGCGAGGAAGTGAAACTTTTAAAACTTCAAGTGGAGCAGAACAATTCATTGGTGGACGAGATGAAGGCCCAAACAAAAACACTAGAATCAATGGCTGATTCTCTCCGAGGCATTGAACATGTCCTGAAAGAAATGTTGCTATTTTTGAAAGATGTTTGAAAATTGTGTCTTTGTATGGTGATGCATTTTTAAATGAATTTATTATTTTTATTTTTTATTTGAATTTATTCTTAACAAAGTTTTTTTTACTAAGTATTTCCTTTAGCACTATTAAAAAATTAAAAAAGACTGAATTATATTTTTAAATATATAAAAAAAATTTTGTTTTATTTTTGAATTTAAATTATTAACCTAGAAGGTTGAAAGCTATTTCGTCTCTAACTGCAACAGCCACCGTCTCAGCGCCCGAAGAATTGTAATCGAAGTCTTCATTTTCATTGCTACTTAAAGCGTCGATTGGAAGCAAATTGATTTTATAAAATATGCATATGTTATGCAAAGCACAACATGCATTTATAATTTGCGTTGCTTCCAGTGGACTGTAATGCAATCCTCTCGATCCTATGATGCACCTAAACCGGTTCTTAAGAACACCAAAGCAACGTTCTATAACATTCCTAATTTTGCAGTGTTTCGTGTTATAGGTATTTTCAGCGGCGGTTGTTGGATTCCGATATGGTGTCATCATATAGTGTTGTAGTTTGTATCCAGACTCCCCTGTAATAAAGTTGTTAAAGAAGAAAACTATTCTGTATCGGTTTTCAAATAAACATACGTATGTATGTACATACATACCTAACAGCCATGTATTTCTTTTGCCTCTCATGTAATTGCTTTTAAAAAAATCATGAGCGTCACTCTGGTCCCACACAAAGGCATCGCGATTAGCGCCAGGATGTCTTGCATCAACATAGTTAATCACCATGTTGTAATCGCATATCTGTAATGAATAATATACATAATTTAGTAATATACTGTAATAAATAATATACATAATTTAATAATATTCTTTATACATATTTTCATAATTTTGCTAATACTTACCGCCATTACATTTATGCTGTAATAACCTTTACGGTTATAATACAAATGCTGTTGTTGCTGTCCAGGTGACTTTATTCGGACGTGGGTTCCGTCTATACATCCTACAACTCCAGGCACACCAGCACTGTTGTAAAACATTTGCTTGGTTTTATCTTCCTCTTCTACAGTTTTTTTAGGCAGATCCATTTGGGACATATGCACTGCTCGACAATGTCTAAGCATTCACTTATGACCTCTGACACTCTTGATTTGGACATACATATATGATACACACTCATTTCCGACACAAAATTGATAGCCACCACTTGCCAAAAATTTTAAAAAAGTAGAAACCTTTATGACGGCTGGAACGCTGCTGCTTCTGGTGTTCCTTTTCATTTGTGGCTCCATTTCTCGTAACAGCATCACAAAAACCTCTTTGGTGACTCGAAAGTTGGCAATGAATCTAAAGAAAACAAATTTTTTTTAACAATATCAAAGTAATTTCAATTCATACACTTACCGGTTCCCTGGAAGCTCCAAAACATTTGACGCATCACGCAACCTTCTGCGGTTAAGGTTGCTATTTCTGTTTTCCGTAATATTTATAATGGAAAACCCAAACGCTACGGACGCAATCATTTTCACAAATCACTATCAAATTAATACAACTTTACCACTTTTTACACTTTGAATTTTGTTTGTTTAGTTTTGCTGTGTCTGCCATCATCTTTATTCACTAAAACAGCTGATAAGGCAGAGTTGCCTCATTTTGATAAAATTTGGTATTTTCCAATTTTTATCAAAAGTACTACTGTATTACTGACGTTAGTTCTTTTTCGAGAAATATAAATTTAACGCGTTTATAAAATTGCGCGAAGAATTTAACAAAGATTTAAGCCGCCCGCATTCACGATGCCGACGACATTTTATAAGTCAAGCTCTGTGGTTCTCACTCATGGCATACACACAATGGCCTTTTGTTCTCTTTACAAAAATGTAGTTGAGCTTTGCCGGAGAAATTGATCGAAATCAGGGTCCATCATAAAGAGAGCCAGCTTAAAAATGTGTGTGTAGTGGTCAGTGTATTTTGAGTGCACTGGGAGAAATTTCGTGCTACATATGTGTAATAGTTTTAGATAAACACAAATGAGTTCTTATAAATAAAAATTTAACGCAAGTATGAGTAAATTTTTGATTGTATGAAAATATGAATGAGTGTACGTTTGAATATGTGAATTTATGAATATAGCAGTTTAAGTTAAATCAGTTGAAGAAAATAATTAAATTATCTTCACAAATAATTATTTTCTTCAAACATTTTTCGAATATACATATTTAAATTACAATACATGTAGATATTTAAATTACATATTTAAAATATAATAATTACAAAAACAAAAAAAGTTTTTCCCACTCTACTTTCCACAATAAGCGAAAAATATTCCAAGTGTACTGAAAATATTTTGTTTTCTCATTAAAGCTAGAGCGCTGTCATGCAAAATTAAATTGTTTTGTTTTTGTTTTTACAAACACATATCGACACCGACCTCCTTTAATGAAAGCTATTATACAACAGAATGAAAATTATAGTTTTTACGCTCTTTGCACAGAGTTTCGTTAACAGTCGTGTTGTGTACGTGTAAAAAGCCGATCGCGTTCGGCCCCTTGGGCAATAGCATGATAACCACTGATCTATGTAAATACTTCTACTCCTGCAACAATTTTCTTCCAATCAAGTCACATAATTGATGACCAGATGGCGCTTTACCTTGAATTCCATTTCAAAGCTAAGAAGTATCAATGCAAGTTGAAAACAATTATAATGTATTTCAAATATTTAAATATTTTTTTAATTCAAAATACAACAACGAATGTAGGTAGCAATCGAAGTAAAATGTTGCTTGCATTGCTATACCGACATTAAAGTTCTAAGTCAATAATGTTGCGAATTAAATTTTAAAACGCAAATAGCTTTTCTCTGTATACTCGTATAATACCCTGTGGTCCATTTCGTTGTCATTGCCGGGTAGCAACAGTTTAGAAAATAAATCTCCCATTTTTTCTTTAAAGACACTGCGAAAACGATTTCAGCTTAAGTTATTTAAAAATCGCTTTAATTAAATATCGACTATGTCTCAACTTTCAAAAATGGAAAGTCCAGTATTTGTGGCAAAATATCAAAAAAGAATCGGTATATTACACATAGTTTACATTAAGCCTATATTTTAATTCCCTGCTAAACTAATTTTTCGATGACTTTGTATGGGGAACGAAGCGATATTAAGCGATTTTAAGCGGCACTCCATACAAAGTCGTCGAAATATTAGTTTAGCAGGGAATACAAAAACAAGCTTATTATATGTGTCTGTACAGGTAATCGTGCTATTGATAGCGAAATTTCGATTGACGAAAACAATAAAGGTTTCAGTACCTTGTGTAAATGGCTATGCAACGCTGCAATTGCAAAATATCTGAGATTTTTTCCTCACTCAAACTACAAAATGTACACGATTGAAATTGGTCAAGTTTTGCTTTTTTTAAATAGTCAAACCCCATGGCGAGCAAGTGCGTTTCCTTATTAAGCGCCCAGGCAACGTTAAAAAAAGTCCATCAATCAGTGCATATGAATTAGTGCGGTGCGTTCGTGTCTTGATCGGCAATGTTCAAATAAATACGTCAATCATCAATCTGAGTTTTTTTTTCATTGCGTTCGGTTGTCATGTCGTCGTCGGAAGATGATGATTTAGTTTTGTTGACTTGTGCAATTTTATTGAAAAAAAAAGCAATAAAGAGAAAAAGAAAGGGTTGATGAAAAATTGGTATAAACAGCGAAAAAGGTTTACGCATGAAAATCTGTTCTGTTTACCTTTAGGGGCCACGGCCCTACTTTTTTCATTTTTTTACCTGATAGGGCATTAAACGCTGATAACAAACAAAAAAAATTTTCGGTGCAAGTCCATATTTTCCGAAATATAGGTCTCCAAAGCTTGAGTATATAGTCGCTCATATCTTAGGTATTTATTATCCGATCTGGGTAAGATGGGTATGATTACAAAGCCCTTTTAAAACTCTATAACTCTGTGTATAAATATATTTCGTTTTATTAATCCATTGGGGGCTGGTGAAAAAAAAGCTTTTTTAAGCTCACTTTTTTGATAAAAATGTATTTTTTTCAGAAAAATGCCCTGGTATTCATATATTTTTACTAGAGTCCGATAATAGGCAAGTCTTCAGTCTTTTTTTAAGGTATAATACTCAACAATAACCCATCAAAGACCGGAGGCATTAAAGTCGAAAAAAGTTATTTAAGGTTTTTCTCTTATTTTTAAGATTTTTATTAAAAAATTGTTTTTCGAAATGTTTTCGGGAACAACTCTATTTTAGGGGCAATTTATTTTTAAATTAAAAAATCAAAAAATATTCCCGGAAGCCCATATTTTCCGAGTTATGCCCCTTCAAAGTTGAGATATGTAATATGTTCGGATCGAGTACAATTTCCGTAACGTCGAAATGAAAATGAAAATAAATTTTTGAAAATCGTTAAATTTATATTCCACCTAGTCGACCGGAGTGTAGCAAAAAATAAGTTCACTAAGGATTTTTTTGAAAATAGTACATTTCAAAGGAAAAAGTGAGGTTAAAACCCCTTTTTTAAATAGCCCGCAATGGGTTAATTAAAAGAAATATATTTATAGACAGAGTTATAGAGTTTCAAATGGGCTTTGTAATGATACCCATTTTATGAAGATCGGATAATAAACACCTGAGTTATGAGCGACTATATACTCAAGCTCCAAAGGCCTATATCTCAAGAAGTTGGACCCGGCACGGAAAAAAAACTAACGTTTTGAACTCAGCGCAGAAGGTTTTGTCGCTGGTGAAATTTTGGTGTAGAGCAGAGCATGGGCCCTAAAGTGAATTTAAGCCCCTGTAAGCATTGGCAATGTTCAATAAACTGAAAAATTACAGCAGACAGTTGTCCGAGGCCTTCGGCCACGGACTGTCCCTGCAGGCTGTGTCAGAGACACGGCCATTAAGTTTAACGTAGAATACGCCATCCGATAAGACAGAAAACATATAAACAATAAATTCATTTGCTTATATTATTTATCATTTATTGTTATATATGTTTTCTGTCTTATCGGATGGCGTATTCTACGTTAAACTTAATGGCCGTGTCTCTGACACAGCCTGCAGGGACAGTCCGTGGCCGAAGGCCTCGGACAACTGTCTGCTGTAATTTTTCAGTTTATTGAACATTGCCATTATCTGTCTGACACAGCCTGCAGGGACAGTCCGTGGCCGAAGGCCTCGGACAACTGTCTGCTGTAATTTTTATATTTACCAACGGCATTTGATTCAAGTCCGTTTAAAAAAAAATATTATGTTCAACTTTTTTAAACTTAATTTAATTTATGTATTTTAATTAATATTTTTATTGAAATAAGTTCTGCGAATGTTGAGAGGGCCGCCCTAATATTAAAAAAGGTTTACCTTATCGAGTCTTCGCATTAGCATTCGAGCGTTGTGTGAAAGCTTTACGCTTTACAATTCAAAATTAATGTTACAACAGCTTTATTGAAGCTTTCGCAAAAAAGCTTTATTACGTTAGCTTACTGTTTGTTTCACTTTTTATTAGATACATGTTGCCAAGCAACATTAGCTTGCTGTTCGTTTCACTTTTTACTAGATACATGTTCCTAAGCAATGTTGAGCAACCAAAAACACTCAACCAAACACCACACATATGTTTGAGTGTATGTGTTTAAACAATTTTCATTTGAGAAATTAAAATACTAGAAATATATCAACCAATATGAAATGTATATCAAACGAAAGATAACATCTTCATTTACCTACAAAAAAAATTTTAAAAAAATTCATCTAGCCGTTTCCTCAAATTCAATGAAATAAAGATTACAACAATAAAAACCAGACATGACTCCTCATACCGTAAGGTAAGACGTATTCTACGTC